>CAHIKZ030003973.1:477500-625000 GCA_903632075.3 Acanthosepion pharaonis
CTATAAGCCGATTATAATAACTAATAATCACGTTATAAGCCGATTATAATAACCAATAGTCACACTATAAGCCGATTATAATAACTAATAATCACGTTATAAGCCGATTATAATAACCAATAGTCACACTATAAGCCGATTATAATAACCAATAATCACGCTATAAGCCGATTATAATAACCAATAATCACACTATAAGGCGATTATAATAACCAATAATCACTCTATAAGCCGATTATAATAACCAATAGTCACACTATAAGGCGATTATAATAACCAATAATCACTCTATAAGCCGATTATAATAACCAATAATCACGCTATAAGCCGATTATTCACGAACATTTCAACTTGCATGTCCTTTCATCTTCACTGATATGAAATTCTGTGAAGATATTTCGTACAGGCATCTTTTTGTACAATTCATCTTGTTTCGAATTAGAAGGACTCTTCTTAATTCAATTTACCATAAAGAATCGAGTTCCAGTTTTGAAATTGCAACTAATAACTAACTCCGTAGAAAGTCGATTTCCCACATCTGTTACGGATATAAACATGATCACAAGACTGCAACTCGATTTGCCATCGCTTGATTGGACCTCAAACATGAACACAGCGCATGTGGCTTTATAGCCCTGCTTAGGACTTACACGCTCTTATGTAGATGCGGCGATGTTATTTATACAGGTGCTACCGTATTATTTCATAAGACATTTTATTCTACTAACAAAAGCACATTCTTTTTCCTATTCGCTGCAAGGAGAAATGCCCTGTAAAGTGTAGTTAGTGCAATCTCTCCGTATGTGGTTTCTTTTGATAACTTTTAAGGCCAACTCTACTTGGAGAAATGCGACCACATTCATTACAGCTTAATTCAAACTCTGGGTCAAATACTATATTGAGTCTTTTACTTTATTTCGGCTACAGGCTGCTATATCATGAAAAACATATTAAATACTAGCAGCATGGCCCAGAGTTGCCGTGCTTGATTCAAAAATCGTACAACTCATACAGCAATCGCTATCACTTGACTTAAAATATTTGTGCCCTTCCTTGCGTTTCAAGGAGTGCCCTTTGCCGTGTGATGTTGCTACATGTCTTACTTCTTGCCTATCTCACACTGCGAATTTTTTCTTTAAACAAGGACCCGTAACTGGAAAAACCGAATGAAAAAAGAATGTTAACAACAAATACATTTTCATACCCAACCCAGTTCTGCGGAATCAGTTTAAGCAAGCAAATGAGCCAATTGGAGTAAAGTGCCATGCAGATTTAAATTTTTCCCACTTGTGACAAATGCAGCTATCGTATTTTTTTGCATGCTAGCATGCTAGTTAACATTCGTGTCAGTCAGTTGTTGGCTCTCACGCTGGCCAATAGAATCTTCCTCCCTATTCGTGGCAGCCAGCTATTGGCTCTCACTCTGGCCAGTAGAAAATGGCCGCAAACTACATGAAAACTGCCGTAGAAGCATGAAAAAATCGATTATTTCCACCATCGATAGGAGTTGGGAAATACAAAGTCGATCTTGGCCTTGCCGCTAACTTGGAGCATGTGCATGTACATTTTGGTGCAAATCCGTCGAAAATTGCGGCCGTGCATTCGTTACACACACACACACACACACACACACACACACACACACACACACAGATGCTTGAAGACTTTCTTATGTAAGGAAGGGCTTTCTCCAGTGTCAATCTCTTCGAACACATTTGTCCAAAAAGAAAACTGATTTACATCATTGGTGTTATATCACAGCTTATACATACTTACAAAATCGGCGCCTACACGTTTCTGTGCATAGGCATCTAAAAAGGCAGTTAGCCGATCCCTATTGCAGACACCTGATGAGACACATGAATATTTGTTTAACGCTCACATACTCCAAATATGGTTTATACTGTAGATATGCTGAGCGGATATTAATTGAAATTTCTGGGAGAGAGAGCGTAATCTGGTGTGATCAGTAGTTGAACAAGGCTAGCATGATGAAAACCTCGGTCACAATGACTTGTGATTTTTTTGCTAGCACAATTATTATCAACTTCCTAACAATTCTTTTTACTCTATTTTACTCATAAGGCTTCAGTCTATTCGTGGTGATGTTTTCAGTGACTTTCCAATATTGCCTCACGATGGGGCCACCACCTCACCAACGATAGCATAAAAAAATACCTCCCTGACATATCTACAATGGTAAGGGCACCTCGGCGTGGTGTAATGGTTATCAAGCTTGTCTCGTTAGATAAGTTACGACAAAAGTGAGTAAGATCCTCACTAGGTGTCTTTCGGCCTTGTACCGCATCTAAGCTACGCTTAGAAAACAACCATATTTAAAATGGTGAGATTTGAATCTGGTCTCCTAGTCGGAAGTCATATTATAACCACACAACCACGAGCCTATGCATACCTACATACATATAAATACAAAACAAAAATACAAGCATACAAATAATATTGACTATTCACTGGAGAGGAAAAAGACTTCCTTTCAAAGTGGAGTATCTTCCAGGCGGATGCTTGTGGACACTTGTATGGATGACTAAGTTTTGCCTATAGACTCAAGAATAAACATGAACACGACATATAAATAGACACACATATAATAAAAAAGGGATTTCAATTAAAGAACCCTAGGTGTTTGATATGTTATAAAGTACACCAACCCAATGCACATACATGCAAATTACAAATATACACATTTTTTCTTTGTTTCTAAGGATATTCATTATCCTTTAATACTTTGTGCAGTTTCTGAGTGAAGTTTAACAATTTCGTTTTAAGACAAAAATTTAATGCAAACATTCCATATTCTTATCAATAAAATAGAATAATTTATAAACAAAAGTGTGTAAAAGATTCAATTATAAATACTTTAAAGATCTTTTTCTAAATAGAAAACTTAAACGCTCCTCATATTCTATATTCCGAGAAATTGCATTTCCAGCTAATTGGCAGGAAATTAACTCAAAATTTGTTTGCGTTTGCAGTTTCTCTCTGGGTAAAATCTGCAAACTTTTTGAAAAAAAATTACCATGATTGATATATCTTTCGCGTGACGAAAATATCTTCCAAAGAAATTCGCGAGCAAATTCCTAGGACATTTTTCTCCTTAAATTTCAACTTGTGAAAGCTATTAGCAGCCATGAAAATGTATTGTCTGGGCAGAATGCATAAGAGCGATCAGAGGACAAACATGTCAAGAAGCTGTTTTGTTATATGACAAAGGTGAGATCAGCCAATCTGTAAATCTAATGTTCAGACATCGAAAAAAGTAATCTTAGAAGAGAGTATGAAATCAAGCATGGCTGATCATGTGTAGGAAAAATGGAAAAAAGTAATCCTTGAAGAGATTATGAAATCAAGCATGGCTTATCATGTGTAGGAAAAAAGAAAAAAAAAGTAATCTGCTCCAGTCAAATAAAGTTAGATCTCTTCAGACGACCTTATAAAACTGATGCCTAACGAGGACCGGAGAGTACAATGACTGAAACACTATGAAGAAATTAGAACCCAGTTTTGAATAATTTAATGTATTTTATTCCACATCTTTGATGGTCAGAGGGAAAATGGGAAAATTTGGTAACATAGATTCTCTTAATCTTGAAGCCTGTTGAAGAAATTAATTGGCTTCAAGATTAAGAGAATCTCTATATATCTAGCGAAATATAATGTTTTTGGTACACAGTCGATTGGACAGGGTGAGAGGTTGGTTATCAGAAACTATCCTGCTACAAGCAGTGTGATTCACAGCACGTCCATTCTAACAATTGACACAAGCACCATAAAAACTTATCTTTCAGTATTCGGTTCGAATATGCATTTAAATACCGAGCGGGGCCTAACAAATACATTACTTTTTAATCAATTCACCCTAAGCAAGGCGATAATGTCACTAAGATGCAAGGAGTGACTGGGAGTGATAGAGAAAGAGAAGACTTTATAAGGAACCTGAAACACAATCCTAAACAAGAAACAAGGGATACAATTCTATTCCTGTTCAAAACATCAGGGGAGGAGAATGATATATACAATTATATTTTCTGTACAAAAAAAAAGGAGGGGGTAAACCCATTAAATCAAACAAAAGGTTCAACTAAACAACTTAAACGAATTAAAACTGTGATAGCATAGTACGGTCCACTCCATAAAAATGCGAATTCAGCTCTCAGACAGAATCAAGAAGCTTACTTGCTAGTGACGGGGGAGGTACAAAAAATATGGGACTGGGAAAAATGTAAGAGACTGGTCTAATCAAGATACTACTACTACTACTACTACTACTACTACTACTACTACTAATAATAATAATAATAAAAACAGGAGTAAAATTAATAATGTAAAGAATTTTGAACCGGGCCAAAACAAAGGAAGGTTAAGAGAATCTACTTGAGAAACTACATCGATAGAATAAAGTACTCTGATAATTCTTTGGATGATTTTGTGACATCATCGACGATAAACACTGAGGGTTTGATAATGACGTCAGATTTAATATTAAACGGGGTTTCCGAATAAAATAAAAGAGATAATAATCCCCGCTCCGCCTAAAGGAAAGACTTAACAAATGGAAGCCTAACTGGCTGAATAGTTTGACAATTTGAATATTTTATTTGCCTTTCGTTTTGATAACATTTATTCGCCATGATTCAACGCCGTCAACACTGGCGCCCGACAAGGGAAAGTGAGCAATAACTGTTCAACAATTTGCCAACGACGATATTTTGATATGCTAATCAACACTAAGTGTAAATATTTGGAGTGAAGAAAAGGTGACGCGTAAAGTTTGAAAAGGGAGAAAAGATTGATTGATGTCCTAATAGGAGAGGGAAAAGAGATAGATATAGAGAAACAAACACGGCGAAAGAAAGAGAGTCAATGGAATTAGTAAAAAGGAAAAAAGGGAGAAGAAGGAGTAAAGAAAACAGAGAGAAAGATAGAGATAAATGAGACAAAAAAAAAACAAAAAAAAAACAAAAAAAAAACAAAAAAAATATGAGAAATAGAAAAGAGAGAATGAAAGCGAGAAAAAGAAAATGGGAAATAAAAAATAAAACGAAGAAAAGAAAGAAAGAGAAAAGTGAGGATAAGAAGGAAAAAAACAACAAAAAAAGAAGGACAAAAAACAAAAAAAAATGTAAAGGAGAAATTGAAGAGAGAAAGAAAAGTTAGATAAGAAGGAAATGAGAATCAAAGTGATGAAGAAAAAAAAAGAGAGCATGAGGAAAAATAAAAGCGACAGAAAGAGAAAGTGAGAATGATAAAAAGAGTGAGAAAGCAAGAAAGAAAGAAAGATAAAAAGTGAAAAAAAAATGGAAAAATAAAGATAAAAATACGAGAAAAAAAAGACGAGAGATAAAAGGAGAATAATAGATAAAAAAAAAAGAGAACGGGTGGGTGAAGAAAAAAAGAAAACATTCAGAAACAAAAAATAGAGAGAAAATGCAGAGAAAAAAAAGTGAGAAAGAGAAGGATTGATTAATTGATTTTTTACGGTTTATCAACATTTTGCGGGTTATTTAAAGCCAGGAGATATATTTGTTAGATTACAAGAATTTTTGGAAATTTACTGATATATATATCCTACTAGCTAACCCATAGATGGAGGGCAGAAGAAATGGATTCATACTTTTCTCAAGGATGGACACCTCGACGTGGTGTAATGGTTAGCAAGCTTGTCTCGCTAAAACAATTGCGACAGAGTAGTGAGTTCTATCCTGACTGGAAACTCCGTACTTTTGGAAAAAATCACCGTACCTTTCCCAAGGATATTTGTCCGTATATAACGAAACTAAGGAACGCGCCATTATATCACCTGCAAAATCAAGTTTACAGCACCAGGTATTCATAAGCGGATACCCATTTAGTTACTGACCAGGCTCGGCGTTACTTAACCTCGGTGATCGTAGGAGAACCGGTGTTTCAAGGTTAAATGGCCGTAAGTCGGGGAGAGAGAGAGAGAGAGAGAGAGAGAGATTTGGGTGGAAAAGGAAAAAAAAGAGGCAAAGTATAATGAAAACAATTAGAGAAATGGAAGAAGGAGGAGAAGAAGAAGAAGAAGAAGAAGAGAGGATTATAAAGAGAGATAAATTTATAAAATAAAAGCGATCATGGGGAAAAGCGGTGGTGGTAAATCAAAGCAAGCGATAGAGAGATAGAGAGGGAGAGAGAGAGAGAGGAATAAAGAAAGAAAGAACAAGTGGGAAAGAGAAAGCGAAAGACAAAGAGAGAATGGGAGAAAGAAAGGAAGTGATTAACCAATAACAACAGAAACGTTGAAAGGATTGGGAAAATTTAGGGTCGGAAGCGGAAAGGGAGAGAAAAAAAATCCGACAAAAATAGAGAAAGAGAAGATGAAAGAGACCAACAAACACAAGAGAGGATAATACTGAGAACTGTCATTATCATTTCAAGAATTTTTCGCTCAACTGAACACATTTATTTTTATTGTTGCTATTCTCACACAGACCGAAACGTCATGGAAACACCAACAATAATAAACAATAAAAAAAAAAATAAATGTGTTCAATTGTCCGAAAAAACTCGTGGAAAAAAAAAATAACAGTAAAAATACTAAGTGTGCACAAAAATTCCCTAGTCCTCTGAAAAGCAATATAGTGAATAAACAGTTGAAAGCAGACTTTCCGCTGGGAACTTTCCACACACTTGCCACAGACAAATCACGCGGAAAACAATGGTTCTGAAGTTAAGCAGTGTTGAACCCAGTCAGTAATTTGCTGGGGACCGGTTGTGAACACAGGATACTGTTAAGCAGCCAACTACAACCTGAAATATGTTTCGGTTCTAAATGACACTCAAAAGGGGTGATACGACGTAGAAACTAAAACAATCAACCAATCAAACAAATCCACACACTTAATAAAAAGTTAAAAAGAAAGAAATAAAGCAAGAGAAAAAAAAAAACACCTGAAAACATATCATCAACAAAAATGAATTAATTAGATAAATATATTAGATAAATTAATTAGCTAAAAAAATACATTTAAAAAAAAAACATGTCCTTCTCCTCTAGGATCCCCGACATGGAGCCGGACTAAACAAATTAATCTACTAATCTAATTAATGACTACAGAGACTTGGCTCTTTATTAAAATGTCCGCTCTTTTTTCACTGATATAAGTTTGATAGATATGTGGGTGGTTAACGGCTATCGACGATTAAAGTGGGATCAGGGAGTGCAGTTTAAATTCTGTTCCATTCAGCTGTATTCAATTTGTACCAATGCAATGAATCCATCAATGTTCCCCTCAGCTATTGATTAAATAGGAAAAATAAACTGGGTCCTCTAGCCTTGACTGTCAGCCATCCTAGTTGAAAGACAACTCTGAATTCAAAACAGCGGAGAAGAACAGAAAAGACCAGTAAAAAATTTTATAGCAATTAACAGATACTAAAGAGACTGTATCATTGGAGACCAATGGTTGCCTGTGTTATGAAAAAAAACATAGCACAAAAACAAAGTTTGGACTTGTTTTGAGGTAGTGGCGTGTTTCCTGTGTTTAAACCCAGATAAAAAGTTGGCGAGGCACAATTTTTCCAACTCATTATTTTGATGTTCCATAGTAATAAAAGCTTGGGAAATAATTGCATCGGATCGACGTTCCCTCGATGTCATTTTTTTTAAGCGTTTCACCCCAAGCAAGGCGGGAAGCCACTAGGACGCAAGGAGTTACATAAAATTTGGAGCAAGATCAGATAGGAGTGATAGAGGAAAGGATGAGGAGAAGGATAGTGGATAGATCAAGGCAACTGGAGATGTCGATTGATATTACATTTGAATAGCTGGAGATTATAGCTCTCAGGGAAACTAGAATAGGGAAGGGAGTTCCACAGGCGAGAGGTGCGAGACATGAAGCTATTGGAGTAGAAGAGACGGCTATATTTAGGAGTTTCGACAGTGAAGGGGTGAGAGCGGGATGCCAGCCTCGTAGGTCGCTTGAACTCATGAAGTCTGGGAACCAGCGAATGCAGCTCCTCGGAGCAATTGCCATGGAAGTATTTGTAAAACAGACAGAGAGAGGCGGCGCTGCGTCTGTGAGAAAGTGACTGTAGACGAGATGCCAGAGCAGGGCCAATTATGATGTCACAAAATCATAATTGAGCCTATCAAGAACCCCGAACAGAAGGGGCTCCAGACCATATATGGCAGCAATACTCTATGCAAGGGCGAATTGTTCTTAGTTTTCTTGAAAAGGATCGATTAAAAGATATATTTGTTATTTGAATGCACATTGTGCATGATTTATAACAGATGCGGTATCTGCATATTCAATAAATATTACCAAATGCATAAACAAAGCTGCAGTGTTCGCAAAGCTGAAGACGATCTGGACACTTCCTAAACTAGAAAACTAACAGAAATTTGATTCATAAAACTAGAAAATTAGCAATTCGACAGGAAAACTAACATCAATAGATATGAGTTAACATCAGTTGATTTTATTTTATTATACTAAAGTTTCTCAATATAAACCTTGAACGCCACTCAAAGTAAAGGGTTACTTGTAAAATCCTTACGACGAATGAGATATGAATAAAAGAGGTGGAAGAAAGTGAAGATTGAGGATAAGGAGGATAGTTAACGAGTGAACCTTGACTTGAAGGGATTAATATGTAGCGATCGGGTAAATATCCACGTAGAATTAAGTTTCGCGAAGTAGATGGTATTGGGTAAAAATCTATCTATATAAAACTTTCTCCTTACATTTAGAATACGAATGGAATTAAACTGATTCGAGTCCGAGGAAGTAGAATCCCGTGTACTAGTCGTAAAGGCTTGAAATGGCGAAACAAATGACTGGTGCATATGTGACACGATGAGATTGTTAATTGGCCCTTAAAAATTATTAAGAAGAAAATCTTTTGGTTTTTTTTCTATCAAGAATAGGATTTTATTCAAAACAAAGCATTTTCCTATGATTGGGTTATTTTAATGGTCACTCGGTTAAATAAGTTCGAGTCTGCTAAATTCAAGTTACCTGTTGCTTCCATAGTCGGTCTCCATGTTGAAAGGTCACTGCGAAGTAATGAGTTCAAAGCCTGTCAAAAATTGAATTTGACCTACTTACAGCATCCTAGCTACCTTTAGACTTAAAACTTAAATTGTAATCGGAACTATGGTTGGTTGACCAATGAGAATATGACACGAAATGGTCTGTAATTGGTCTGTAATCAGAAGACATTTTGATCTGAAAATTTCCTCCATAAACGCTGAAGCACTGAGTACTACATCAAGTAGAGCGGAGACACCAGATTCTCTCCAGCCAGTAAAAGACATTGTGAAAACCTGGCTCATTGATGAAAATCCCAGACTCTGAACCAACTATTCAAATTGCGATAAAAATGTCCGTAATGCCGACAAAACTTCTCACCGTGATTTTTCTATTCCCCTTGGCGATATTAACACCTATTGAAAAAAACTGTCGTCTTTCAATAAACTGGTAGAAATTAACATTTTCTATTATTTATGGATTTTTTCACAACTGATTTATAATAAATTGTTTGTCTTCTGTTAACGGAGACTTGCTTGATTCTTTAAGTTGCTGTCCCTTCTAGCAAATCAAACCGACTATCCTGACCACAGAATTTCCGACCGAATTGTCTCATCTCCCGTCTGTGGATCTTTCAAACACAGCGTGGGCACAGAATGATTTGAGAGAACAACTAGTCGGAAACACATGTAGTAGTCACGGAACTAAGACCACACCTAGTCCAGTGACTAGCATGGGACCACACATTTTAATATTTGCCATAGAAATAGCAATAGTCTGGGAAAGAGACTTCCAATAAGACCGTATAAACTGTTAAGGCTGGAAAGTGTGAATCGATCAACTCCATCCAAGATATGTTAGCAGTGCTCCATATTTGGTCTGATTTGACACTTGTCAAGATCAAGCAGTACAGAAAGACTCAGGTACTTAATGAATCCATAGAATGTGTCGGCCATTTTTCAATCATCTTTAAAAGTGGATCGAATACATGAGTTCCACTTGAGGTACGGAATGAGCTTGAAATAGAATAGACACTCAAAGAATGGAGCCTCATTGACAGTGGAACAATTTCTCGTGAAGAGGGAAAGCTCTGATCATTGATGACGAAACAATACTAGCTTTTATTTTGAGGTATTGAACGTTATAAGTCATTTTCCCATGAGCTGTTAGAACTAGATCAAAGAAGAGATCAGTTGCAAGGCTTCTCCAGTCATCTTTATTTTTGGAAATACTTTCCTAAACAATAGCATCATCTGCATAGGTCTTTAAAATCATCTGAGAATGTTCCAGATTATACTGGTCAACCGTCAATTTTCATCAGGAATGTTATGTGTTGTATTATATGTAACTTTGTCCGCTGATTCCAAAAATGTAATCGGATACAGATTCTCTGTTGAGACGAAATGGGCATAAAAGCATGCATTGTTACCGGTAAAAGTCTGATACAGGTAATTATTGTATTTTTGTATTATTCAAATTTTCTATGCTTTAATCAAACATTTTTCGCAAAATATTCCATTAGCCATATTTGGTATCTCCATAAATTGTACTTTTTTCTTTTCAGTTGTTCAGTACTCGTCATCCATTTTGACTGTTTTCCAACCATCATCATCATCATCATCACCGTCGTCGTCGCCGTCGTCATCTGCCCATTTTATATGTCAAAGCATTGCAAGAACAGTCTTAATATATTTTGTCATGTCTGTGGTTCATTTACCACCAAAGCTCAGCAATGTGTCATCACAAGTGAAATCCACCAGTTGTACTTTGGAAGCCCTCTCGGCCATGAAGATAAGAATTTGGCTCCACATATCATCTGATCGGCTGGTACCAATGGGCTAAGGGATTGGCTTAATAAAAGGGAAAGAGCAATACCTACAATATGGAGAGAACCAAAGGATCAAAGACTGATACTTTTTCACCAAGCGTAAGATTGTGTATCCCAGAATTTAGAATCGGGAAAAAAGATCAGTACCATACAACGATGATGACCTTCCTGTTCCAGTAACACACAACGATGATGACCTTCTTGTTCCAGTACCACACAATGATGATGACCTTCTTGTTCCAGTACCATAGAACGATGATGAACTTCCTGTTCCAGTACCACACAACGATGACGACCTTCTTGTTCCAGTACCACACAACAATGTTGACCTTCTTGTTCCAGTACCATACAACGATGATGAACTTTATGTTCCAGTACCACACAACGATGACGACCTTCTTGTTCCAGTACCACACAACAATGTTGACCTTCTTGTTCCAGTACCACACAATGATGATGACCTTCTTGTTCCAGTACCATACAACGATGATGAACTTTCTGTTCCAGTACCACACAACGATGATGACCTTCTTGTTCCAGTACCACACAACGATGTTGACCTTCTTGTTCCAGTACCACACAGTGATGATGACCTTCTTGTTCCAGTACCACACAACGATGATGACCTTTCTGTTCCAGTACCACACAACAGTGGTGACCTTCCTGTTCTAGTACTGCCGGAGAATTGCCTTCATATGTCCGGCGAAGATGTACTTTGTGAAGAAACTACTAGTGATGTGGAAACAATCAAAGTGGACGCAATTGTTATTCTTGAAACTGAAAACAATCCACAGAAATGTTCTTAAGGAGTGTTAAATGATTTGGCTAGAAACCTAACATTGTCAAATGATGAAGCCAAGAGAAGTGTCTGTTTCTATTAGTCTTTTCATAAAGAGAAATCATCAGTTCACGTCTTTCTTCTCTGTGGACCGATACGGTTTCTGTAATAACATTAATGTTATTTTACGGTTTGTACGAAGAGCATGTTCCATCTGAATCGCGCTTATTCATTGATTCATCTAATTGACATGTCAAGGAACCACTGCTACATAATGGAAATAAGAAACCGTCCATTTCCATAAGACATTCAGTGCACAAGTAGGAGTGTTATGAGAACATGCAGGTACAACTCGATGTCATAAATTACTCAGAATACAAGTAGAATATATGCGGAGACTTAAAGGTGATTGGAATGTTGATAGGAATTCACGAAATATTTCTGATTTTTAAGCGTTAGGGACAATTGTGGAATAGCCAAGCGCCACATGCAATCAAATTCACCGCAACGAGAATCACATGGGCCGGAATTCTTGAACGTCTACAGTAAGCTATTAGTAAAGCCAGAAAATGGTCTTCTCCCTCCTCTTCAAATAAACTTTGGGTTCATGAAATAATACAGGGAGATGCTTGCCAAGAAGAGCTCAGAAGGCTTTGAATATGTGACGGACAAGTTCCCAAAAATCAGCCACGTAAAACCGTAGAAAGGCGTATTCGTAGGTCCGTAGATAAAAGAACACTTCAAGGACAAGAAATTCATCAAAACCCTTTATGGGATTGAACTTAAAACCTGGGAATCCTTTAAGTTGATCAGTGAAGATTTTCTGGTTAACAAAAGATTCCATGATTTTTAAAATAAAATGTCTTCTGGAGTCTTTTAGAGCAGTGGGCAGTCGGATGTCACAGAAAATCCTTTTCCTTGATTGACATCTGAAATTTCTTGACAGAGAACCTTGACGCGTTGTCTGATGAGCAAGGGGGACACTTTCATCATGATAGAGCATCAGTGGATCAACAATATCAAGGATTTTTTGAATGAAGGAATGGTAGTTGTCTACTGTTGATTGTTATACAGGGATTAACCTGATAATAAGCACCAGAGAAAGTATAAAACCCAATGATTTTAAGTTTTATTTGAATAGAATGTATTATACAATAGATGGCCACTAAAATGTCATATATTTTATTTATTATACCTTATAAGTACATGAATTACGTACCAAACATAAAAAACTACAGGTATAAGCAATATAAAATATGATCTGATAGAGATAAATCGACTTTAGATTAAAATCGGCATGAAAAATTGACTAAGAAAACTAATCATTCATCGTTGAATATTTAGCAAAATTACATTTTGTTGACCAGTATTATTAATAAAAATCAGAAAGTGGTTAGAACCTAGAAGATAGCCTGCATTTATCACGTAGACTTTCAAGGGGACGGCTGTATTGATTGCGTAGCCTTCAGAACACTAGCAATTCACAGCAATCTTCATGGACCCACACGCAGTAAGAGAGATAAGGGAGTAAACTAATCAACAGTATTGAAACCAGAGCTGACGAAGATCAAAGAAAGCCCAATCTCTGCACACATTAATCATGGCTGTCAGAAACTGTAATAATTCAACAAAAGAACAAAATATTTTGGTTAAAAATAGATAAACGTGTAACATTTTTTATGGGTAAATGAGAGAAGAATAAGTTACTGAAGTGAACGACATATTTCATGGATTATATATTGTCATTTGACGGTCAGAATTCCCGCCAAAAAACGAAGCAGGTTATCGCGGTGACTTTACACTGGTCCGTGAATTGACGAATTAATTAACGAGACGGCGAGATTTTCACGTAAAAAAAGTATGAAGTAGAAAAGGACAACAAAAATAATACTTATGCTCACAATCAGGTAGAAATCTGACATTTCTTGGACGGATAATGATGAAGGAAAACTTGGTAAACATAACTTACACAGGGCATACTGAGAACAAGAGTTCGTAGTCAACGGCATCGGGCCAAATGCCTTACGACATTCTTTGAATGCATGGCGGAACAGGAATGGGAGTCGGAGCAAAAGGAGAAAAACTACTAAGACCCACAAGGGATAGGAAGTTTTAGAGATCCATGATGACCTATTTCCTGAAGGGATGAGACACGCAAAAGAAAAACGAGCAGATGGTCCGGAAATAGGCTGCGTTAGAGCAGATCTATCACTGTACCCTCCCAATTACTGTCGGGTAGTCGGCAAAAATGTCCATGATTTGAACAGTTAAAATATCCAATACAGACCCCATTGGATTTTGCCATTTATTATTACTATTATTATTTCACCTGGTGAAAAGATGGCCTTTGAATTTCAATAAGAAATCTTCTATTGGTCTGAAGACGGCCGATACGACCCACTAGAGATCAAGAACGGTCGTTGACCAAACAACCATTCGAACCACATATGATGTCGTGATAATGACATAAATGTCTGAAACTAAATTGAAAAGACAAGAATAGAAATTAATGAAGAATTCAAAGGGCAAGAAGGAAGAAGGAGGGCCTTAAAAGAATGAAACTGGATCCCAAATAATGCCAAGCCAATTTCGGTTATTGGGAAGAACTATAATAATGATCAAATAACAAGGCAGAAGAAAAGAAGCAGACACCGCCTGTACAGATACAAATGAAAATATAAATATAAATGAATGTAACAAATTAGCTGAGGGGGTACAAACATTGTTTCAAGTCTGAAAAAGATACGGAACATAAAGGAAAGCAAACATGAATGTTATAGTAACTTACTAAGCCGAAAGTGATGGTTTCGTTTATGGGATAGCGGTTGAAGGGGAAATAAATAATCACCTACAAGGATACGCATTTGGAGTCTATCGAGAAAGTAAACCCTGGGCAGCTCAATATATGAGGGGGACAGATCTGGCTGTTGAAAAGATAGAGGGTAAGCATGAAGAGTCAGGTACTTACTCGAGGGGTACAACGAACAGAAGATTCTTTTCTGCATCGTTATTGATATAGATTTCAAAGTCTTGAAATCTGATTAGAATGTTTAATAATCTATTAAACATCAACTAGACTTTTGAAGAGAGTGCTGCAGTAGGGAATAGGCTTGCTGTCACTTGATACCAGCTGAAAATCATAAGGCCAAACTGTTGTGAAACGTTAAATGTACACTACAGCTGATTCTACTGCTTAGACAACTAACAGTAAAGAATAGAGGCAAAATATTCTACAGTTGCCGAAACTACAGAAAGGAGATTGTAAATCTTTTTTTGTCTCTGTATTGTTTCACTTCAAGAATATTGGAGATATAATTCTCCACATCTTCCTGTATTTTTGTTTCTCACAGCAATACTTACCCTCTCATGATTCCTTTTTTTTTTGTTTTTCAGGTACTTGTTTGTTCATTCATTTGTGCAGACAAGTAGATTATCAACAGTTTTATCTGCGTCCTTTGCTTTAGTTGCGTGTTGTTTGTGCTAAATTCTCCAAAGCTTCTTTCCTCATCCGTTTTTTCTTAGTAAACGTTTGTTTGTGTTCCTACACTCGTGGGATCTCCCTCATTTGGCTCGTGCTCTGTTCATGGTATTCTCAACATTTGTATGTAGAACCATAAGTCAGTTTTGTTTTTTTATTTGTATTTTATTTTTTTTGGCATTTGTGGTAAAATTATCCAAACGGTTTGATCGATTGATTATGTTATATTCCGTGCTAATAGGAATTTATACTTGAAAAAACACGGCCGATAAAATAAGTAAAGGTTTATTGTAAAAATCAATACAATAACAAATAAGGTAACAGTTATACGGACGATCGTCGCAAGTCAAACCAGTAGTGTGTGCTACTAGTGGAAGGTCGGTAGTTCTTACGTAAGTCTGAGTCGTAATCAACAGATCCCAGTTAGACAATATTTACCAGCTCCCCCTGCACGATGTTGGCTGTGGCACAAGATCGAATTTAATGCGGGGCAATCCGAGCCCGTAGGCTGGTCCAAAATTTCCTCGTAACCCCGCATAAATTGGTTCGGGTCTGTCTACCTCCCCGGATGAGTCTCTGCCCTTCCGCATAGCCTCGTCTGGGTTCCGAAGGCAGAGAGTTCGACAACAGCTAAGATCTGAGTAACAGATCCCAGCTAGACGTTATCTAGCAACTGCTCCACGCAGTCACATGTGTTTCAAGGCCGAATTTAGTGTGCGGTTCCCGAGCACGTAGGCTCGGCCGGAAAATCCCCGTTGACCCAGCATTAACGGGATCTTGTCTGTTTACCTCCCCGGACGAGACACTGCCTTTCGGCATAGCCTCATCCGGATTTCTCTCTGCTAGGCAGGGAGTTTGACTGTTTAGCCGAAAAGATTTCGGCTAGTATATTTCCCCACCCGACCGCGAGTGTTGCATGTAGCATAAGGCCGGGTTAATGTGGGTTCCCCGAGCCCGTAGGCTCGGTCAAAAATATTCCCTTTCGAACCCGTATAAACGTGTTCAGGGTCAGTCTACCTCCACGAACGAGACTCTGCCCTCGTCCGGGTTCCTCCAGAGAGTTCAACTGTTTAGCCGAAAAGATTTCGGATAGACAATATTTAGCCCCCCCCCCCACGAGGGTTGCGTGGCACAAGGCCGAGTTTAACGTGGGTCTTCCGAGCCCGTAAGCTTGGCCAATAAATGCCCGTAGAACCCGCATAAAGGGATCGGGTTGGTCAACCTCCCCGAACGAGATGCTGCCCCTCAGCGGAGCCTCGTCCGGGTTTCTTTCTGCTTTTCTGAGACAAAGAGTTCGATCGTCTAACCGAAAAAAATTTCCGGTAGACTCTATAGTCCGTTGACTTACAGATACTTATAGTGTAGTCACTCATGGTGGTGACGTGTTATTCCATTTCATCATATATTTGGGAGTGGGGGTTCACATTGCCTTAACAGATGCTACCACCGGGTCAGGGTAGTCCTAGGTGTAACAGCAATTGAGAGGTGAATTCACGCTGCTCAAAACCTCCAATCTCCCGATGCCTTGCTGTCGGATGTAGTTTATCGTCATACCCAGGACTACAGTCGATGTGAAAAAAAAATAATGCGAAAAGCATCAATGTACGTGTGTTTGCGTGTTTGTGCGATTTCGGGTGGGTTCGTGTGTGGCGGCAGTAGAGAAAGAGTGGGAAAAGGAATTCATTGAAAGAATGTGACGAAAAGAAAAAAAACAAAAAACTATTTTACTACTATTAATACTAATAATATTACCAATACGATTACCCAGGAGTAAAATTATAAAAAAATAAATAAACGTAAATAAAAAAAAAAGACTCAAAGTTTGAAATCAGAGTAAATAAAACTGAATAAATACATTTAACAAGGCCCAAAACACACTTCCAAAGAGAAAAAATAGAAGTGATCTGTGTTTCTAATGTGAGAAAGGCTTTTTTTTAATCTCAAATAACGAATGATAAGCAGAGAATAGGAGACAAAAAAGAGTGTAAAGATATCAACAAACGAAATATCGAATTAATCTGCACGCTTCTTAAGTTATCAATTCAACAAAATCCCGGTGTGCGCCACTTTAGAAAGGGATAACAAAAGGCAACAATGGCGGGCAAAACGAGGTAGCATTGTAGGTGGCGCAGTTGTCTGGCAGCTGGAGCTGCACCCTGATTGTTTGATAGGATCATTACTCTTTGACTAGCCTCATAAAATATTCATAACTTTTTCTGTTTGCGTTCTTTAAATGCCATCTATTTCACAATGGTTTCGCGTTAAACTCATGGCTTATTACTTAATTTCTCTGGCCATAGATTCATTGGCTTCTTTCCTTCTTTCGATCTCTTTTCTTTTTCATTTCAAGATCAATATTGCCAAGTAAAATGAAATATTATTTTTTATTCGGATTTTAAAATAATCAACCTGTATACTGGGATTTACTTTTCCTCTTTAATTACCTGATTCTAAGTTTTAAATATTTTTCAACAATTTAAAAACGCCTTTTTATCTTTCGTTTTTTTTATAGATAATCTGAAATATATATTAATTTTATATTTGGAGGAGAATCTTTTCTGTTTCATACATGTTTTATTAAATATAACAGACAAGGAATATTTTTAAGCCAGGTCCGAAATTCCCCTATTTACAAACGGCAAAAGCGCGTTGGCTGTCTTTTTGAAGCCCCTCTCTCCGCCATATGTTGAATTTCTAAGCGTAAGTTAGATGTGGCACAAGGACAAGAGTATGGTACTCTATCCAGTCGACTGCGTTTAAGCATGACACAGACTGTTGCTTCTGGGTTTTGACTTCAATGTTCACTTTTATATTTCATACGCTTTATCTCTGATATGAATATTTATCTATGACACAGACTGTGTTTCGCTAAATAAAATAAACGGTCGGCCAGTGTATTTTGGAGGTTAGCACTGTAAGGGGCACAATCATTGTAATTAAAATACACAATATATTGAGCATCAATGGCCACAACTAAATGAATTTATCTTTCCTTTCTCTTAGTTTAGCGAGTGGGGGAATCCACTCATAAAGAAAAATATAACGTATGTACATAAATTCAATCTTACTGTCAAGTCTACCTTCCCACCTACATACCTACATAGCTAGCTAGCTAGCTAGATAGATAGATTGAGATAGATAGATATTGAACAGACGGAGATGAATAAACATATATATATATATATATATATATATATATATATATATATATATATATATATATATATATATATTTTAATTTCATTTTCGTTTCATTTCATTTCATTTTGGGAAGTGCTATCTGATGATCCGGCGTCGTTTAAAAGGGCTCTGGTGAAATAAATTATTATAATGGTACCTTAAAGTGGTCTGTCTTCCTTTTAAATTGATAAAATATATATATATATATATATATATATATATATATATATATATATATATATATATAGCGAAACTGTCTCTGGATGACAATATATATGCTCCTGAAAAATTTATTTCAGTTGAGGTCTCTGGGGAGTAAGTTTAGATTTGTAAACAGTGACTACTATGGCTAATAATGCAAGACGCTTCGGTAAAGCGAATCAAGTTCTCTCAGTCACTGTGTGTTTAACTAAAATAAATAAATAAATAAATACGCTTAAATTCACCTTCAACCCTGCCGTGGCCCAACGGCTTAGGGATAGAATCCTCCGACTGATACCAATTCAGTCGGGTTTCGATCCTAGCTAGAGGCAACCGGACGTCTGACCACACTGATGAGCTGTGATACAGCGAAACAGTCAGTCTGTGGATGACAATATATATATATATATATATATATATATATAGAGAGAGAGAGAGAGAGAGATGGATGGAAAGATGTGAAAGAAAAGAATACTGACGTTAAGTAAAGATATCGCCAATTTTTATTTTCTTTAAGAGATATATAAATATCTGAGATAAACATAAAGACAAGCAGAGAAAAAGATAGATGATGAATAGATTGATATATATATATATATATATATATATATATATATATATATATAGAGAGAGAGAGAGAGAGAGTCAGTTACTCTTGTGATCCTCCTTATTCTGTTGTCAAAAATTGCTCATTTTTTAAATATGCACAGCGCCTTACTGTGAGATAAATCACATTATAAACTAGTGTTAGTAAATTCAACTTTCACATGACAATCCTCTATCATGGCCTTGTGCCAGACTCTCCTGATATCAGTGCATATTTACAACAAATCCAGTTAGAAATGACCTCCTCGACCGTTTTCAAAGAATTTTCTCGAGACGTTGACGTTTCTTGATAGCGTTTATTTCCTCTCAGTCTTATACAACAGAATATGTTGAGTCATATACGACCAGAAGATGTAGACTTCGCACTAATAGAATAGGTGAATTCATGCCTTTTTAATATAATTTTATTGAAATGTCATCAGGATATAGTAATTTGACTTTTTCTATTAAAAAATATTCAAGTTAGATACTGACTTGAATAAATATTTTAAAAAATTGGAATTTTCGTTTTCAAGGTAAGCAATTTTTGTAACCTAAGAAGGCTTACTTAATGAGGAATAGCAACAACGGAGATTGGAAATGAAATAGTAATCATTATAGCATCAACAAAATACAATACTCACCAGTGGCTTGGAATAGGTAAACCACTGCTAGTGGTGGACTACTAGAACACCACATTAACTCCACTTACAATAGTGTCCAACTTATTTATGAGGATTAGAACATAACCATTAGTGTTCTTAGGTACGGTATATAACAGATAGATAAATGGATATAATGAGAAAAGATAGATAAATAGTGTTGTAGTTTAAAAAGGGTTACGAATGAGGAATAAGCAAAATGGAGGTTGGAAGTGGAAATGGTAATCTTTATACAACAAAATACAATACTCGCCAGCGCCGTGAAGTAGGTAAACCACTGTTAGTGGTGGACTAATTAAACACCATACTACCTCCACTTACAATCGTGTCCAACCTATTTATGAGGATTAGGACATACCCATTAGTGTTCGTAGTGTCCACTCTTTTGCCACCTGGAAATTTGACGCAGCATAATCTTTCTACGTATATTATCCCTCCATTAAGTCTTGTGCTGTTCGAAGCTTAGGTTAGAAAATATTGATACCATAGCGATTATTTCTGTCATTTTTGTAATGATATTTGCACCAAATTCTAAATGAAATACCAGAAAAAAAAAGAAGTAAAAGAATGATTAGAAGATAAAAACAAAGAAGAATGATAGTTGGAAAGAATAAGAATAAGAATAAGAATGGTTAGGATGAAAAATAGACTACCAGGTTTTATAAGGAAATCTATGCAAACAATTCCATGCGACACCTTTAAGCTGTTGAATGAAACTATAAGAACGAAAGAAGTTAAGCATAATAGAAAACAACAACAACAACAACAATGACAACAAAAAGCGGGAAGGAGGGGGAATGAAAACTTTAAAATAAATAAGCACACGCTTTTACGGAGATAATTCGAGGAAAAGAATGAATGAATAAATAAAAGAAATGAATGGACGAAGAAATAAAGAAAAATATTCTATACTGTCGCTACGACTAAGAAGGGATATTTTCGTGAATAGGCTCTAGATAAACATCCAGAGAATATTTGTGTATTTGTTTCTTTATTTTCTTGAGCTAATGTCGGTAAGATAGGATTAGGTAAAGCCTCCATTTCGTTAGAAAAGGAGAGTGCTTTGGAGAAAATGAAAGAAATGTCCGTGGCCGGCAGGGGGAAAAAGGGAGAAAAGAAAGCTTTAATATCTGATGCTTTGAATGATTTCATTGGTTGGAGAACTTGGTAAATGAAAATACACGAAAGCACGTTTTGCAGTCACAGTTTAAGGATCACTGGATTTAAAAGGAAAATAGATTTCTCTTTTAGACCTTCTTCTTTGCCTTCTTTTTATTCTTCTTTTTTTCCTTCTTTTTCTTCGCCCTCACGTCGTCTTTGTCCTTTCTTCTTCTTTTTCTTCTTTTTCTTTGCTTTGTTTTCTTTCTTCTTTTTTGCATTATTGTTCTTTGCTTTTGTATCTTTTTGCTTTCGTCTTTTTTACCTTCTTCTTTGCTCTTTTCTTCTTTGTTTTTTCTTCTTTGCCTTTTTCATCCATTTCTTTGCTTTCTCCTTCTTCTTCCATTTCATATGTTCCTTTTTTCTTTAATTATTGTTCTTTGCTTTTTTTCAACTTTTTCTTCGTTTTCTTTTTTCTTTGCATTATTCTTTGCTCTTTTCTTCTTTGTTTTTTCTTCTTTGCCTTTTTCATCCATTTCTTTGCTTTTCCTTCTTCTTCCATTTCATATGTTCCTTTTTTTCTTTAATTATTGTTCTTTGCTTTTTTTCAACTTTTTCTTCGTTTTCTTTTTTCTTTGCATTATTCTTTGCTCTTTTCTTCTTTGTTTTTTCTTCTTTGCCTTTTTCATCCATTTCTTTGCTTTCTCCTTCTTCTTCCATTTCATATGTTCCTTTTTTCTTTAATTATTGTTCTTTGCTTTTTTTCAACTTTTTCTTCGTTTTCTTTTTTCTTTGCATTATTCTTTGCTCTTTTCTTCTTTGATTTCTTCTTTAGCTCCTCCTTCCTATTTACCATTTTCACCTTTTTCTTTTTCTTTGCTTTCTTCTTCCACTTTGCTGTTTTCTTCTCATTTACCATTTTCTTCTTCTTCTTCTTCTTCTTCTTTGCCCTCTTCTCATACATCTCTTTCTTTTCTCAGTTAATGATATTTCTAAGCATAAGACAATACAAAACTCGATTGAAACAAAGTTTTATGACGGAATTTCAAATAGGTTGTGGCTGCTTGGAAAATCCTCCTTCAAAATGTCTTTTGCTCAAACAAGGTTATTCTCCAATTCTTGGAAATACAACCATTCCCATCGCGAGAAGTTATTATACTCGTCGAGCGCACAGGAATCGAAATTTGACGGACTGGAAACCCGAAGATGAAGCGAAATCATGATATTACCTAATACAATTTGTATACATTGAGTTTTCATAGTAGTATTATCTTGTTGCTTGTAATAAAAAATATAAAGATAATGACAGACACAATGTACCTTGTAAATCAGACTCTTCGCTAAAGACATAATGCTTTCAGTTTTATCTTTTTCCTCATCTGGTTTACTAAAATGCTCCAACATAAGGACGAAAGAAAAAGAGACGTACTCCTTGCACAATTTGAGCCTGTAAACGTTGCCAATAAAAATGATGTGCCCATGCGCATTGTATACAAATGCAAGGGTATGGGGAACAGAATACTTCATTAGAGTCCTCAAGACCAACACGCAAAGGTGTCAATTATATCCATAAGTAGGATAACTTTTAATCTGTAAGTAGACACCAAGCCCATCAAGATGGCTGCACATAGCAACCTGGCCCTTAAATCAGAAGATTGCTATTTTCATGTCATATGTTTAAATGGCTTACATTATGTGTTCTTTTTTGCTTCATTTGGTTTGGTTTATTTTGTTTTACGGTATATCAACCTCAATGGGTTATTTAACGCCGACAAATTGTTTTGAAGGATACGTTTATATGAATAAAATATTTTTTAATATTTTTTTTCAAAAAATGTATTTGCTGGTAATTTTTTTTCAAAAAATATTGTCTGTAATAATGTATTTTCGTTCAAAGATTTATTGCTGGTAATATTTTTTTCAAAGAAAGTATTGCTGGTATTTTTTTTTACTATAAAATCTATTTTTATACTTCCAAAGTGTTTTGACCCTAGTTCGGGGTGGGGGTAACTATTTAACCACAGCTGAGAACCTAACAGGTATTACCACTCCGGGTCAGGGTGATCTTACCACTCCGGGTCAGGGTGATCTTACCACTCCGGGTCAGGGTGATCTTACCACTCCGGGTCAGAGTGATCTTACCACTCCGGGTCAGGGTGATCTTACCACTCCGGGTCAGAGTGATCTTACCACTCCGGGTCAGGGTGATCTTACCACTCCGGGTCAGGGTGATCCTGGGATCAACAGAGATTAAGAGGTTGTTTCACGCTCCTCAAAACCTCCCACAGCTGGATGTAGTTTATTGGCATACCCAGGACATTGTTTTATTTTGTTACAGGGACACCACGTGTGTATCTCATGGTGTCTCTGTGTATGTGTAATTTTTTAGATAGTAAATTGAGTATTAAATTTTGAGTAAAAGATTACCAATGTATAATACGGTTTGCTGATGTATAGATCTTGCATTCTTTAATTATGTTTTGAGAATATTAGTGATATAAAGAAATGTGTCTACTGTATATTTTTATGGATTATTTATTAATACTCTTTTTAGGTATTTTCTCCTTAATATTTTCTTCGTATTTCTGCGGCAGATGTTCGGATGAACATCGCCATTTAGTTCAGACCTTCACGGCTAGAATTCGGCAGGTCAGGTACACGGAGTCTACTCATCCTCATTCCTTTTGTATTCCATAGCTAAGGAGGAAGTCCCAATCAGATAGTGTCTTTATCAGAAGCATTGTCTACTGAAACAATGCTTCCCTATGAAATTATCATTTTTAAGTCTAGGGCCAACTATTATCTATTCTATATTTCCTCATAATACACAGTTCTTACTTTCTAATTTGAATTGCCCTTACAGCGTTCTTATTAAATCATCATCTACCTTGTTCTTGGACCTTGTATTGAATGAACAATAGTAGTTAAACTAAAACAGGTTCAGATGAAATAATGAAATCAGGAATGTCTGATCATATATGAAAGGAAATCAGGAATGGCTGATCATATATGAAGGGAAATCAGGAATGGCTGATCATGTATGAAGGGAAATCAGGAATTGCTGATCAAGTATGGAGGAAAATGAGTAGTCATCAATCCCTGTAAAATGAAGTAAAAATACTGGGGAGAAAGGAATTCTGGAGATTCAGACGTCTGAAAGAATCAACTCATACGTTAACTTATGAGGACCTTCTTAGTAGGCCTAGAAATAAATCCGACATGGTTAATAAACAAGGGTAAGTGTCAGTAAGGCTTCAACAGCAGAAGCAGTAAAAAGTGAAGTTTCTGTGAGTGCAGTCGAGCGTGACAAGTAGCAGCAGCAGCGGCATTCGTTGGTAAGAAAGGTAGGGCTAAGGGTTTCCATTCAGAATTGTCCCACGGGACAATAACCTAGTATTAATCGTTGGTTTGTGACATAGTAATTTCAGGTCGAGTAATGTTTACTTGAAGAGGAAAAATGGGGAGAGCAATGATTGAGCTATACAAAATAAGAACTAAACATGTCTCTAGACATGAGCAGTAGAACGTGATAATCTACCCCGTAGATTAAATAAATGGTTCAGTCCGATATTCCATGAAGAAGGTCGAAGAACAGAAGAGCCAAAACGTTGTCATAATAATTACAAAGGTGGAGAAAATAGTCCGCTTGTAAATAATGTGAATGAAAAAAAAAGCAAAACAGGATGTCATCTCACGGAATCACTGATGACCATTGGGATGTAGATATGCTAAAATAGCTATCAAGTACCCCAGAAACATGTGCCGATTGTTAAAATATTCTCTGATTTGAAAACTCCTGAAATGATCAGTAACTGGCGACTAGTAACAAGAGGAAAGACAGTTTCTTGAAAGAGTCTACTCGAACAGGAGTAACTACAGTTGGCTCTGTGCGGAGTCTCTGACTGCGTACGCCTCCTGTCGAACTCTCTGTGTTAGCAGAGAGGAACCCGGGCGAGGCTTTGCCGAAGGCCAAAATTTCGTCCGGGGAAGTAGACAGGGCCTGAACCCGTTTAATCGGCTTCAAAGGCTACTTTTTTTGGCCGAGCCTACGGGCTCGGAGAAACCCA
Source organism: Acanthosepion pharaonis (assembly GCA_903632075.3). Taxonomy (NCBI): domain Eukaryota; kingdom Metazoa; phylum Mollusca; class Cephalopoda; order Sepiida; family Sepiidae; genus Acanthosepion; species Acanthosepion pharaonis. The sequence goes on from CAHIKZ030003973.1 coordinate 502,392, forward strand.
CAATAAAACCGGCCTTGTGCCATATTCGTTTCCCGTGGGTGAAATGATAAATACCGTTGGCTCTGTGCGGAACCCAAGAATGTAGGTAAGGTGATACATACCAGTTTGCTATAGTCATGAACAAGGAATTTTATCAGGTAACGCCACTCTTCTATCCGGAATATCAGCTCTCCTGATTTGAATTTTCTTGACTACCGTGTCTGGGGCACCGTTGAGATAGGGAACACAAAGCGATCACACCATAATAGGGAGTCAATAATCGCCGGTATTTTGCCGGTCAGCATAGATCGCCTAAGACTAAAACATAACTCAAATATATCTATTTAGAGAGCCGGGTGTTGAAAACTCCTTACGGTGCATATCACAAAGGTTATCGAAATACCATTGAATAAAAGCTGGAGTAGTGATCGTAGATTTTATGGTCACATCTTTGTAAATAGAAGTCTGCGAGATTCTATTGTGTCTAGCTGGTTTCAGAGAATTCATCGCTAAATAATTACAACGAGAGTTGCCATGCCATTGAATTATCGATTATGTTCTTCGTTTTACCGTTTCTGATAAAAACGAAATTCATGAAACCGTGTCGCTAAACGTAGCAGACGACACTAAACGATTATTTGAACAAACTTCGTGTATGAAAACGTTATTCTTGCGATGTGAAAAACAAACAAACCCTCAAAAAAAATAAATAAATAAAAACGGTATGTTAAGATTTTTTTAATCAGTGTGAATATTAATTTGTTATTAATAATTTAAAATTAAAGTTTGAAGCAGTATTAATAATCAGTTTATTTTATTTTAGTGGCTAGAATTATTTTAATCTGTACGAGATCTCGTTCTTTTCCGTTACAAGAAAAAACATAACATTTAAATATTTTCCCTCATCAAAAACAAAATTAGCATAGGAGATAAAGAAATTAAACCTAGAATAGGCTGTACTAGAGGTAGTTTCGTCCAACACGATAAATTGATACAAAAGAAAACATTAAACTAAAAGAATCATGTTCGTAAATAGTCTCGTCAGAACGAGACTTTCCTATGTATGTCGTGTATGGCGGCAAACTCGTTCAGAAATATTTAAAATGTCAGCTATATACAACCGCTTTCCCAGATCAATGGTTAAAAATGGCTTTGAGTGAAAGAAATATGTAGGTCTCAGGAAAGAAGCTTGTTCTTTGAAACTTCTGGACTGGCGCTACAGAATCACAAAAAAGAACTGTACTAAATAACATAGTCGACATCGCTTCAAGACTTTCAAGAGTAGCAACAACTAAAACGGATAGCACATGTAACTGGAAAAGAAAATAACGAAATAATCAAGAGATTGATATTCCACACTATTTCACATAAAAGAATAAGAAAATACCCCCCCATCAATACTGGAAAGAGCGAAAACAGAAGTGGCGTTGCTTGGTTAATGAACGCCAGATGTTTCCTTATAAGGAAACAGTTAATATTTTTCTATGTGCCATGTCCCTTCAGGACGTAGACAATCATGGCTTTCCACATCTCCCTGTCATTGACCTTAGTAAATTTGTCTTTTTGCAATATCTCCTAACATTATCTCCGACCATTTATATTAGCTTGCTAGGTAGGTTATGAGATGCTTCCTTTTGCCTTCAATATGTCTTGTGAGTGTTAAATTTTCCGGAGAACTCTATCCTCATTATGAGCTCTAAAAAATTCAATTGTCTTTTTCAAGTGATACGTATGTGTCCTTTTTGCTTCCGTTTTCTCATAAACCTCGTCGTTGCTTACATGCTCAGTCTATTGTATTATCAGCATCCTTCCGTAGAGCCAAGTTACAGTTGTCTCAAGTTTCTTCTCCATATGTACTGAGATGGTTCAGCATTCACTGTCATATATGGAGAAAGATATTACATAACAGTTCAGTACATTATTTTTTGTTTCCATTGCGTATGTGTATATATGTGGAAAAAAGTAAGAGAAAGAGGGTGTGTGTGTGTGTGTGTGTGAGAGAGAGAGAAGAGAGAGAGAGAGAGAGAGAGAGAGAGAGAGAGAAACATTGAGTTAGACACTCAGCAAAATCTTTCGCCATGTTTAATTTGTAGCTAAGTTGATTATTGTAATCGACTGCTCCTCCTGGTCATTGTTTGCGTGGACTGAAAAAAAATCATTTTTGGAAGGATGATTCTAGTACGCTTGTGCGTGGTTACAAATTAATCACTTCAGACCGTTACCTGTTCTAATCGATATATTTTGAGTTCTGTGCTTATCACCATCATGGTTAAATTCATTTATTGGAAGAACAGCTACGCGATTGAGTAGGGAAAAGAAATAATGAAGAAAGAAAGAAAGAAAGAAAGAAAGAAAGAAAGAAAGAAAGAAAGAACTCAATATGGTAAAGAAAACAAAACAGAAAGAAAGAAATATGCAGGAGCGAAAGATTAAATTAATAAATGAGAAAGAAATATACATGATAGAATAAAAGAAAGAAAGAAAGAAAGCGAAAACGAAAAATAAATGAATGACAAATAAGATAATACAAAAACAAAATAATAAAACTTAAAAAGAGGTGGGGGAATATTTTCGTTTACAAAAAGGGAGGAGAAAAGAAATAACTGATAGACAAGAAAGCCAAAGAGAGGAAGGAGGAGTAGAAATGATGTAGACGAGTAGGAGGGACGAAAAGCAATTGTGGGCGGAGAGCAGGCGGACGGTAAAAAAACGTTACTTTTTAACTGTTCTTTGGACTTTTTTTCGTTTTTCACATTGTGATTCTATTTGTCGGCCCCCGCCCTTCTTTTACTTTTTATTTGTTGACTTTAACGTTTCTTTGGGGTTTTTGTCTTAGTGTTCCGTTTATTTACTGTTATTTATCTGTTTCATTGACTTTTTCAATTTGGTGGGGATAGGGAATATGTTACTATTTTTGTTCTTGCATTTTTATATTTAGACTTATCTGCACAAACTGCCGAACGAGGAAAGATATAATCTTCTGGCACTACACGATCTTTTCTCCAAACATCTACTCATCTTACAACCGTTTCGTTTCTCCTCTATCTTCGACTTTTTCTTGATCTTTCAGATTCTTTAAATTCTTTCTTTACTTTTAATTTCTTTCATCTTTCTTTCATTGTTTTCTTTTGTTTCCCTTTCACTTCTTTTAGATTTCTTCTTTCTTTCTTTGTTTTTTCTTCGACTTCGGTTTTCCTTCTATTTAACCTATATCTGGGGGAGAAGGGAAAAATTCATATCATTCTCAAGGATACTTGTAAACGCAAGAAAATCGGCCAGGTTTCTCTTAGTTTCCTCTGTCTTTTTAAACGTATATATAATCACATTACTCTCTTTTTCTCTTTTTTCAGCCTCCACTCTTTCTCATAATATTTTTTCATTCATTTTATTTTTGTTGTTGCCCTCTTACTTTTTTTAAAATTTCTTCTTCCGTTCTTTTTCTTTGTATTGCGTAACTATTTCTTTTTTCTTTGTATTCTTTCTTTTCTTTTTTTTTGTTTTTCTTTTCCAGTTATTTGTTTTCTTTTTCTTCAAATTTTATTTCTTGCTTGCTTTCTTTTTCTTCTTCGATTTCCTTAACGAATTCTCTTTTATTTTACTTACCGTCCACAGTTTTCGTTACTTATCTGTCTTTCTTTATTTCTTTCTCCGTCTTTTTTCTTCATTTTTCTTATAATTCTCTTTTTTTTATATTCTTTCTTGTTTTCTTTTCCATTTTTCTCTTGTTTCTTCCTTTTCTTCTAATTTCCTTCCTTTCTACCTTTATTTTTCTTACTGAACGTTTTCTTTTCTTCCCCCGTCATTCTTTCTTTCTTTCTTTCTTTCTTTCTTTCTTTCTTTCCTATTTTTCCTTGATTTTTCTCATTTTTGTTCTTTCTTTCTTTCTTTCTTTCTTTCTTTCTTTCTTTCTTTCTTATTTTTACTTGACTTTTCTCATCTCTCTTATTCTTGTTCTTTCCTTCTTTCTTTCTTTCTTTCTTTTCCTTGATTTTTCGCATCTATCTCATTCTTTCTTTTTTTCTTATTTTTCCTTGATATTTCTCATCTTTCTCATTCTTTTTCTTTCTTTTTTATTCATTTTCCTTTTTTTTCTTTTTACTGTTCTTTTTCTTCTAATTTCCTTCCTATCTATTCATCTTTTTTTCCCTTCTTCCGGTTGCTTTTCCTTCTGCTGAATTTTACTCGCCATCTTTTCTAAATGTATGTACCAATCTCTTTCTCCATAACTCTTTTTTGCTGCACGATTCTACTTTAAATATCCATCTCTCTATATCTCTATCTCTCGCTTTGATACTCCTGTTTTCAGTCCTACCTCTCGCTTTCTCTTGTCTCCGTCTTTGTTTTCTCAGTCAACCCCATTTTAAACGAGATGGTGGGTGGGACGGAATAAGAAAACAAATCAACAACAAACAAACTGAAAACAAACATTCGGTTCTTGTCAGATAGAACGTCCGGAAAGAATGAAAGAAATAAAAAAAAGGGAAAAGAATGAAAGAAAAATAAAAGAAAACGGAAAAAAATATAAAATAAAAAGAAGAAAGAGTCGGATTATACGAGTATAATGGGCAAAGCTTTTGAAATCATTGCACAACGTGCGAATCAATAATATCGAGCGTGTTTCATTATCAATACATTGAAACCTTTTTCAATGAGCGAGTCATTATTTTAATCATATTCTCTGCTCGTACAAAGCCAGCACGAAGACTCCGAACAATTCAGCCAGGTTCGCCCATTCATTCGACTAGAAAAGTATATAATAATTACTCTCTACACATTATGGTAAGGTTTGTTTTCAAGAGAATACCTCTAAAGAGACCCAGTCGTCCGTAATAGCCTGCACGCCGGCCGACAATCGCACCTCTATTTCCGCTATTCTGTTCAGGACAAAACCAGGCATAAAATATTAATAAAGGGCCATTGTAGATAGCTGTTCAGTCCTAACGCAACATAAAAAGCTGGTTGGACCTAATGAAAAGACACTTTGTATGGGAATTGTTGTGAGGAAATAGTGTATGTTGGGTTCTGTTTATACGGCATTGTCGTTGATATAAATTCTCCGGGTTATTGATTTGCGCATGTGCGACGGGCCGCTTGCTGGCTAGCTAACCCCTACCAGTTCCTGTCACTGTTACCCAATAAAGACAGATGGAAACCAAAACAAACAAAAAGCAAAAGATAAAATAAAATAAAACAAAAAAAAAAAAACGGTGAGACGGAGAGAAAATGTTGGGTTGGGGAAGACAGAGAAATGGGACCTAAAAAGAGCGAAAACGAAAGAGAGAAAAAAAACAGAATATTAAAAAGTGGACGAAAGAATTAAACAAAAAATAAAAAAAATAGAAAAAAACCCCGAGTTAATTAGACAAAAAGATGGATGAATGGGTATCTCCCGTAGTGTGATGTTTAACAAAATTGTATTACAATCCATCGCTAAAGAGGTTAAGATTCACCAGGTGCTCAAAATTATTGATCTTATGCCAGACTCAGATAAAATTACTGAATCTTTACATTAAGCTCACTTCTGTTAATTTCTTTTCATAAGATATTGTCTACAAGCTTGTTTCTGAGTGCGTCATTTTACTGGCCTTATTCCAGACTTGGCAGAATATAGTATATGTTTAAGATGCTTTCTGAAGGGTAATTGCTCGTTTGTCAGTATCACAGGTCATTCTGCGTCCGGTCGTTATAAAGAACTCCAACATATTAGCCTTGCACCAGACTAGTAATTATCGACTATCTTTCATTGGGTGGTGAATACTAGTCTTCTTCCAAGTTATTTTTAAATTATTTCGTGTAATAAATAAAAGAAAGAAAAGAAAATTCTGAATGTCGAATTTGATTATAGAGAAAGAGAGTTAACTGAATAAAAGTAAAGAAAAAGAGAATATAGAAAATAAATGTTAAAAATTTAAAAGATAGAATAAAATGAATGAATGAATGAATGAAAAAAGAAATGAAACAAAAGATATAAAACGGGAGAAAAAGAGTGAAGGTTGGAAGTAAAGATAAAAGAAAAAAAAAGGACAACTGAAGATAAGGAAGCAAGGAAGGAAGGAGGAGAACATGTAGATGGAAAAAAAAGAAAGGAAAAATGAAAGAAACAAAAGAAAGGAAAAAAGAGAGGTGAAAAAAAGGGAAAAAAAGGATAAATAATGGAAGGCGGCAAAAGCAAAAATAAATAAATAAAAACAAAAGTAAGAAGGAAAGAAAAAGGAGAGGCAAAAAAAAACAAATAAATAAAGAAAGAAAGAAAAAAGATAGGCGAAAAAAGCAGAAATAAATAAAGAACTAAAGAGAAAGAAAGAAATAATGAAAGGCGGAAAAAAGTATAAATAAAAAAATAAATAAAGAAATAATGAAAGGAAAAGAAAAGAAAGAAAGAAAGAAAGAAAGGAAAACAAAATAAAGTAAGAAAGAAAGAAAGAAAGAAAGAAAGAAAGGAAAAGAAAGAAAGAAGGAAAGAAAGAAAGGAAAAGAAAAGGAAGAAAGAAAGAAAGGAAAAGAAAATAAAGAAAGGAACAGGAAGAAAGGAAGAAAGAAAGGAAAAGAAAAGAAAGAAAGAAAGAAAGAAAGAAAGGAACAGGAAGAAAGGAAGAAAGAAAAGAAAAGAAAAGAAAGAAACGAATAGAAAGAAAGGAAAAGAAAAGAAAGAAAGGAACAGAAAGGAAGAAAGAAAGAAAGGAAGGAAAAGAAAAGAACGAAAGAAAGGAACAGAAAGGAAGAAAGAAAGAGAGGAAAAGAAAGAAAGAAAGAAAGAAAGAAAGAAAGAAAGAAAGAAAGAAAGGAAAAGAAAGAAAGGAAAGGAAAAGAAAAGGAAGAAAGAAAGAAAGAATGAAAGGAAAAGAAAGAAAGGAAAGGAAAGGAAAAGAAAAGAAAGAAAGAAATGAACAGAAAGGAAGAAAGAAAGAAAGGAAAAGAAAAGAAAGAAAGAAAGAAAGAAAGGAAAAGAAACGAAAGAAAGAAAGAAAGAAAGGAAAGGAAAAGAAAAGAAAGAAAAGAAAAGAAAGAAAGAATGAAAGAAAGAAAGGGAAAAAAGAAGAGCTTGAAATATTAAACTAAATATGAAAGGATCGAGAAGAGTTGGTTGAATTCTAGGTGAAGAAGACAGCAAATCATTTTACAATAAACAAAAAAAGGAATGAAGTTGAAGGTAAGTAAAATCAAAGTGGGACAAAAGGACGCTACCTAAAAGTAGAATAAAACCTTTTGTAATCTCGAGAGAAGAAAAAGAAACACAAAGAAGAGTAACAGAAGAAAGTAACATCAAAACTGAAAAGTAAGATTTATTAAGAGGAAAAGTAAACTGAAAGAGAAAGGTAAAATTTGAAATAAGATAAGAACAGAGGCAAATCGATCAGTTTACAGTGAATATTTATTTGCTATCTGACAAAAGCAAAACATGCCGGTCGCTTATTTCATGTGGAAAATCTGTATTCAACGTACCGTATTTTCTTTTGTATAACACAAGCCCGGGTTTCGGAAGCTAAAAACAGGGAATAAATTACATCCTAGAGTATAATACGACCCCGTAGTACAGTCATTCTTATGTCATTTTTTGTTGTTGTTGCTGTACCATATTATACGTTAAAATTTGAATGTTGTATATAGATTTCACTAAAATATTTGATTTTTTCCGATATTAAAGAATAAAAATCAACCGGATGTTTAACCATTGTGTTTCTTCTTATTTGAAACCTTGCTGTTTCAAATAAGAGGTTTCGTAAGTAGAACAAAAATTGCTGAATATATGTATTTGTGCATAATACAACCCGAATTTATCGTATTACACAGAAGAAAATCCAGTAATACGCAGTACAACAATTGTTTTACAATGACGTTTAAAACAAAAAAGAAGCTTTTCACAATATTACCGCAGATATTCAACCAGTTATGTGCCATGCGTGATACACGCTTAGGCGATCATGTATCTTTCTATACATGACTGACGAGGCAGATTTTTTACCGCAGTAGGTTGCCATTTCTTTCTGCCATAGACCAGTTGCCATCCAAGACAATAGAACTCGGTCTGTCCTGCTAGTTACCCATTGCTGGGGGTGGGGGAGAATAAGAGGATTCATACCTTTCCCAAGGGTATTAGCACGTAAGTGAATGTAATGGATTGGACTGGAATACGAACTCGGCTCTCCGATTTCTCAATCCGAGCCAATATTATGATATCCTTCTAACATATGTTTTATTACAATAGGAAAAGGCTGAACAATGAACGTATTTAAGATTCTCAAGTTACAAATTATTCCCTATCGTCACGCAAATCAAAATATGACGTCAGATTTATTATTTAAATATGTTTGTTTTTCTTTTAACAGAAGACGGTCGATTTAACCGGTCTTTATCGTAGACACCATGACCAACTATTGACCTTATTAGAACGGAGCGGTAATCTCAAGGATGCGGGTAATGGAGAAAAAAAAAACCTTTCAAGTGTGAAATATACAAAAGAAATTCATCATCACATATCTGCATGACTCTTTCTCTCCAAACTTCATGAGCATCAATTGTACCTGGTAGGACTTCATGTTGGCATCCTCTGTCTTGACAGAATGAGCTTGAGACGTGCTTATCATTCAGTACCCATAATACACATCCATACGAGCCATTCCTATAGATATTACAGCAAATGTACTGTAATCCTCGCCTTTTAGGGGTTGTAATGTTTCGTAGCAAAAATGACATGTTTTGGATATATTGAGCATAAAAGCATGACAGCAGAATTGGAACAAATATTTTTTAATATAATCATATAATATAATGGTAATATTAGTCGTTTCCTTATAAGGAAACATTCGGTTTTCATTTACCGACTAGCCAGTACTACTTTCGGTTGAAATTTCTAAAAGCTATTTCTTAAAACAATTTTTCAGGCAAATCGGTTACCCAATTCCAGTAGCTGTTATCGCTCTTTCCCCGCTTGATGGTTGGCTTCACCCACACACCACATTCTGGACATCGACATAGTTAAGTTAATCGGCAAGATGTATGCATTGTAAGAGCATCAATATCATTTTCTGTCAGAGGTTCTTAGGAAGCAACTACCTCTGCATGTTCTTTGAGATGGTCTGCATTTTAGAGACCCATTTTGGTTAGTATGCTTTCAATGGGCAATCAATGCGAGTATGCTCATGTTTTGATGTCCACAATGAGAGTTCAATGTTATGAACTGGAATTTATTTTAATGAAATGAAAGATGTCTGAACTAAGTGCCAAATGCTAAAAAAACTAACTTTCAAGTTCTACATTTTATTACGTTCATATTATTACGTTAATATAATAACTTCTACATTTTATTACGTTCATATGATTACATTTATATAATAACTTTCAAGTTCTACATCTTATTATGTTCATATCATACCTTTCAAGTTCTACATTTTATTACGTTCATATCATTACGTTCATATCATAACTTTCAAGTTCTACATTTTATTACGTTCATATGATTACATTCATATCATAACTTTCAAGTTCTACATCATTTTATGTTCATATAATGATGAAATGTGAGGCGTGGTGTAATAGATAGCAACGTGGAATGACAACTCGGAGAACCGTGTTCGAATTCCAATCGAGTTCCTTATGTTCGCTTACGCGAAAAAAACAATTAGTAAATGTATGAATGCTTCTCTCTTCCCCCAGTGTATGGGTTAATAAGAGAATAGGCTGAGTGCTCAATCCTTGGTTGGCTTTGAACTTGAGAAATGACGCCGAAACTAATAAACACGGTTTGTTTATTGAATGGTTAACAAAACATTGGCTCATTGTTAATTGATTCGATCGTTATAAAATGGCAAATAAGGATTTCCTTATTTACATATTTTAATAATTTCGTAAATGTTTATGAACTGATGAATAAAATTTGTTTTCATATTTATTATTTTATAAATTAGTAAATGATAAATATTGCATTAGTTTTAACTGTATTAGTTTTTAAAATATTTTAAATATATTCTTCTGAATAAATAATCTAATAAATAAATAATGTTTAATATTTTTTGTAAATTCTCAAGAACAAAAACATTATATAAATTAACTTTCCTCATGTTTAGATTTAATTACAATTCTAATCATCGTTTTTAAAACAATAAACATTGTCGAGGAGTGAAGGTAGTTAAAATAATAGCGGTATCAACGGAAAAACCGTCCTTTTGACAATCCGATTTTTTTTTGCGGGCACGAAGATCCATGTTTGTCAAAGGTTTTATTTATGCTATTCTCCGAACTTAACATGACTAATTAGGTCTATGGGATGTGATGTTTAATAATTCCCATTTAGGACATTTCTCAGGGCTGCTGGGATAGCAGTGGCCAAATAGTACAAGAGTAGAAGTGAGTCAAATGAATATCAAAATTAATCTCCAACAGGAGGATATCTCCAGGTTTTGATATGAAATCTCCCTAATATCATCAATTCCGAACAAGGTATTTATGCAAATGACACTAACATTTACTCTAGTTTCATTTGCAAATCTGGAAAAGTAAGCCTGGCAGCTGATCTTAAAAAGGGGCTCCAATCAGTGGTAAACTGTAGCAAGAATTAGCTTGTAAATTTTAACGCTCCAGAACAAAACTTCTTTCATTTGACCAGCACAGAGAACGATTTCTGCCTACCACAAGCATAGCTGTTGCTAGATTTCAGGAGTCTAACACTCGATGCTTTCATTGCCTCACCTTTCCTGCTAACATGTAGCGGAATGCCTATACAGAATCAAAATCTTAATCTACTGCAAGGAAAGTTGGGTCACTGTGCCTTGCCAGGAATTTTTTTTCTCGTCAGAATCCATCTTGCGCATTTGCAAATTTAACATTTGCCCGTGCATTGAATACTGTTGCCATATCTGGCGATAATAGGATACGGATACCTACCAGTTCACACGTTACGCTCCATCATAACTTCCCCTTGTTACATCAAACAGGTTGTTATTTTATTTTTGACCATCCACAATAACGAACCATGGGCGAAAAAACAAAAACAAAATAAGAATCTTTTTATACCTAGCCAGAATACTAGAGACAAAAGACATGCCAATATAGATAAGACAGCCTAATTCTAATAAGAGAACTTAATGGCCCTAAAGTAAATAGATTCAGGAAAAAGATATCAAACGTTCTAAAATGATTGGATTCAAAATAGTAATAAAAACAAATACTAGGATTATATGCTTCCTTGACGTCACCCTCAACCTGGACAAAGAAACGTACGAGTCATTCAAAAAGGATAATGATACTCCCACATACATACAAACATCCTCCAACCATCCATCCTCAATTATCAAGCACCTACCTAAATCTGTCAGCCGCAGGGTATCCGAAAAATCATCTAACATAGAAAATTTACACGACAAAAAGCGCCATATAACAACGCATTAAAGAAAAGTGGAAACACGCAACAGCTAGAATAAACACCACCACAACCAAAAAAAAAAAAGAAAAAGAAAAAGATTAGAAAAAAAAACAACAAAAAAGAAATATAATTTAGTTTAACCCACTATACAAAAAAACCGTAGGAACAAACATTGGCAGAACATTCCTAAATAGGAAAAACACTTGCCCGTAACAAGCCGCTTAGCGAAAATATTTAGCAAAAACAACATAAAAGTTAGCTACAGCTACACTAAGAACATAACACACATAATAAAAAGCCACAACAAAAAATAATAACCTGTAAATAAATACCACTAAATGCAACTGCAGAGATAAAACCACATACCCACTACAAGGAAACTGCCTACAAACGAACATAGTATACAAAGCTAAGGTAAACGTAAACAACACTACAATGCACTACATTGGCGCCACAGAAAGAAACATTCAAGTAAAGAAAAAACACCCATGACCTCTCATTCTCCAACAGAAAATACTCCAACAGCACCACATTACCAACGTACAGATGGCAACTAAAAAATAAAAACATCACACCAAAAATAAGCTGGGAAATCATGAAAACCGCACCTGCCTACAATAATATATCAAAGAGATGTCTACTTTGTCTACACTAAAAAAGTGTCAACAATCTCCCACACTCATTAAAAGGAATTACTAAACCAAAGATCAGAAATAATTTGAAAATGCAGACACGAAAATGAATACCTACTATCACAGGTCATACCAGACAGATAATTCCTACATCGAAACTGGACAGAAACTGAAAAGAACACTAAAACATCAGATCACCAAAACCACGAATGCATAACCACCAACATGATCAAGTAACACTACAACACTGTTATCAAAACTACCACCACCTTCACAAACACAACCACCACCACCATACCAATCAGCACAAATCAATAATATTACCAGCACTGTTACCAACGCTACCACCACCTCCACAAACACAACCACCACCACCATACCAATCAGCACAAATCAATAATATTACCAGCACTGTTACCAATAGGTTATGGGCTCAGATCACGATTATATTTTGACGGAAATGAATCAAGATATGAATTATGGGAGACGAGTTTTTTGGGCTACCTCAGAATACAAAAACTGCATGATATCATCCTTTGCAAACTCGACCAGGAGGGGGATGATTTCATGGAAAGAAATGCGACCGTTTTCGCTGAGTTAATTCAATTCCTGGATGACTGGAGTTTGTCTTTAATAATGAGGGAGGCCAAGGACAATGGAAGCCGAGCCCTACACAAATTTAAAACGAGTACTATTTGTTAAAAGGTAAGCCTAAAATTATTGCTTCATATATTTGAACTAACCGCGAATCAGTAACCAATTATTTTAGCAGAGAATGTCACAAATGCTTTAAAATTGCAGGTGAGGACTCTCTCTGATGGGCTGCAAATAGCCATGGTCTTGAAGGGTTTGCCACCTTCATTCAAACCTTTCACGACAGTTATAACTCAAAAAGATAACAAGTAACTGTCACTGAGTTTAAAATTGCGTTACGTAATTATGAAGCAATATGATAATATGTACCCCCCAAAATCGAGGCAAAAAAAAAAAATGTTGTTTTCGTTGTGGTAATAATGTCGGCCATGTCTGTGCGGAAATGTCAATGTTATACACGGAATGACTTTTTGGAAACAAAAAAAAAAAAAACTTTTTAGAATGGACGTGCATATACCTTTTTTTTGTTTTGTTTGGATTGAGTACTGTGGCTAGTACTTGTGATTCGGTCAGTTCGGCTGCGACAAATCATGTATTTATGGTTGTTACAGAATTTATTAATTTTCACCCGAATTTTGAGCTCGACTGACATTTCATCGAGTTACTGGACGGCACCAGAGCTAATAATTTAGCCTCAGAGAGGTAGTGCCTGTACTTATCTGCGAAATACTAGAGGAAATATATAGAATGTTTATTTAAAAAAAAGAAGGAAAAAAGGCTTTATATATTTTAAATTCAAGATATCCAGACAGAACTGGATTTGATATACAGCAATATGGACGTTAGTATTATTTGAAAAGTGTTAGGTCTGCTAAGCTGGCCACACATGACTTAACAACTTGGCATAAGATATTAGGCCGCTGTAAGAATTCTGATGTTAAGAGATTGCAAGAACATGTCACTGGAATAAAAAAAAAATACACTTCCAAATGATTTAAAATATTAGGACATGTATATTAAAGAATAATGACTTGAACTTTGTTGCCGAATACTCAGGGCTTATGATTTACTTTCTGAAAGTAAATTTGATAATTTGCAATCTACGAAAATCTATTTATCCAAGAACTCCCCCGCATGAAAAATTAAAATAATGGTGGCGAATTTACTTCTGATGCTTACAAAAACCTCCTGATAAATTAAATAAATGAAGGCATTAAAACGTGGGAAAACCTGTTCTTATTCTCCGCATAAGAACGTAGTCGCTGAATGCAGTTGGAGGACACTTTTTAAAATGGCTAGATGATTGTTAATAGAATATAAATTACCCAAGAAGCTGTGGTTTTATGCATTGAGAAAGAAACTAAAAACTCAATAAGAGCCCAATGTGAGTGATATGCATATTTTTGATATAATTTGCTGTATATATGTTGACCACAGGGCGGAATTAGATCCAAAAAATGAGAGGGACATATTTATGGGTAGAATAAGCCAAGTCCAAAATATATGATTTAAAAGAAAACGATGAAGAAAATCAGATGCGTCAGATTGATAAATTCCTTTGAGCGAGGGGAGGAACCTTAAAAAAAACAAAACAAAAGGAATATTAATTACGAGGAATTAGTCCAGCCCGAATTAAGTATGGCCCAATTATGGGTAGAAAACCCGTTCAGAGTCCACAGGCAGAGGAAGGTACTATACCAGATGGAGTATACGAGAAGAAGAAAATCAGGTGCAAATTCCGACCAGAATGGAGAAAAGCCAGACTATTGTAAAACGAATTAATGTAATATTAACTGTTGTTATGCAGTACAAATGTATCTCATGGAACTACCAAGAAGCCATACATTTTGTTAAGATCAGAGCGGCCATGCCTTCAAAAAGAAAAGAATGAAGAAATTTAAGCCTTCAAAAGGAAAAGAATGAAGAAATTTAAGCCAAAATAAGGAAATTTAATCTTTGGTATTGGGGGCACTTTTTGAATCAAAACGCCCCGGATGATGATGATGATGATGATGATTATCATCGGCAGCCGTACTATAGGCGAACTGAGGATAGATCGACAGTCTACAAGGTTCGTTTTATAGTTAACGGATTTACATAGATATAGGGTGGGGGACGACTTATGTAGAAATCTTAAGTCTTAGTTAAATTGATGGTAGAAATATCATTGGCAGCCGTTGGGTTTACATTGTAAAGCGAACTAAGAATAGATCGCCAGTATGCGATGTTCGTTTTTGTAGCTAACGGATTTATTTTTATAGATATATGGGGCGGAAGACTTATGTAGTGACATTAAGTCTTAATTAGGGTTTTGATCCAAATGGATGCCCATTGTGGTAGAGATCTACATCGTATGGATGTTAAAAAAAAAAGGGGCTTATTTCAGAATGAACCATCGACCATGAACTGTTTGGTTTAAAACCCAGAAGGTTAAAACAAAAAAAAGCAAGCAAAAGTGATGATTATGTATGGAAACTTTAAAAAAAAAACTTTAAAAAGTCACTATATGGACTCAAAATAAGTAAAAAAAAAACATGGAATAATTTAAATCCATTGTTATTTAACGAGATAATAATTTGAATATCCTCAAGTTGACCCATGTCTGTACACAGACATTTAATTAAATATTAGTAATTCTAGTTATTTGGGTCGAAAATATGTTAATTGTATCAAAGAGTGAGGCCGCGCTATTAAAAATCAAAGAGTTCTCTACAAATGAGTTTTAAAATGACCAATTTGAGTCGAACTATCATGTTTTTCTTGGTATACAGTAAAAATTTAAGGGCAACACGATTTCAATGGATTAATCGAGATACATGGAAAGGCTTTTATGGAAATTTAACATGCAAAATGGCAAAACAAAGAACTACTCCATGTGAAATGGATTGAAGCACAATTAGGAATAAGATGGTATAGCGGAGTGGAAAAATGAATACAGAATATTGGTCGGAAGTATTATTTGCATGATATGAACTAGGCAAAATAATCTGCTATTCGATTATTAAGTTATCCCAAAACTTAAGTAAACCGTGCACTGTACATTTTAACAATTTTTTGAAGCAAGTATTACGTTATCTGAAGTGGACTAATAGTCGATGCCTAGTATTTTTGACAATCCAATAAATTATTAAAAATTGGAAGAATTTTGTGATGCTGATTGGGCTAATTCACCAGACCATAAGAATATAACAGGCTATTGCTTTAAGCTAGCGGATGGTAACCCAATAATCAGCAGGAATTAAAAAACAGCGAGAGATTTCACTTTTAACTTGTGAAGCTGGATGTATTGCATTGTGAAAAGAGCACAAGAGGTTATTTTTCTTAAATTGCTAATGAAAAACAATTATAATACTGGCAATAACTGAGCCAATTATTATTTACTCGCCGATCAGAGCAGTATTGCTTTGTCTGGAAATTCAACATTAAAGATCAAAGCATATCAATAAGAAATATCAGTTGGTTAAGGGACCAACTATAGAAGAAACAGTACAAATTGAATATGTTTAATCGGGAAATAATATGGCGGATTTATTTGTAAAAAACCGATTATGAAATGGAAACTAGAGGCTTTTTGCTTCTGCAATGTTTGGTGCTGACTTCTTAGACCCTTATAATGGTCCTGGGCAAGACGTAAAACTGCATCCACTAAGGTCCTTATTAGGTCCTGGGAAGGACGTAAAACTGCATCCACTAAGGCCCCTGTATTATTAGGTCCTGGGTAGGACGTAAAACTGCATCCGTTAAGTCCACTAAGGTCCTTATTAGGTCCTGGGTATGACGTAAAACTGCATCCGTTAGTTATTGTCCTAAGAAGCGTCAGTTCAGTTTTTGGTACGAACGTAAGTCCTTAGTTTCGGGGTATAAAGGTAAATGGTCCTACCTTGAGCCCAATTCTAAATGATTCCCTGGATCACTCTGACCTGGAGTGATAGTAACTGTTTTAATGGGTCCCAGCTATGGATAAAATAATAAATGATTCTCTGGATCACTCTGACCCGGAGTGATAGTAACTGTTTTAATGGGTCCCAGCTATGGATAAAAAAAAAAAATAATTGATTTTTCTGGATCACTTTGACCCGGAGTGATAATAACTGTTTTAATGGGTCCCAACTATGGGTAAAGTAACAATTCTTTCCACTTTTTGCTATGATCGCAATCTAAACTTATAGTATTGTTGTTCATGTTTTATTAACCCGAAGTATTTAACTGTGAACAAAGTGATATGACTAATTTTTGTGAATATTAATTTTCAAGAAAAAACATAAAAATAAAATTTAGAATACTAAAATATTTGTTACATATTAATATTACCCTTTAAAAAAAAAAAAAAGAAAAAAAAAAAACATTATTTTTGGAATTAAAGTATTTATTAACCTTACTAATATTTTGGACGAAGATTCCATTATATACCCAAAATAAGGGGGGCTGTTAGGGTTTTTTGGGCATATAATGTGTATAACTAGTGAGCAAGTCAGAATGACTTATTTCCCTTTATAATCGACCAATGGAAGGTTGACCAATCAGAAGCCGCCTAACACTGTATTCGTCGTGTATAAAGGCGGCCATCTTGTTTCGTCTACCAGAAGGACCAAAGGTGACCAGGAGAAGGATGAACTACACTCTGCTGTGATATCCACTGCGAACCTTCACTACGCGTTCCAACTGTCTCCGAAATATTCACTGCCAACCCTTGGATTCAATACTCAAGGACGACCGTCATGGAAATGTCTAACAACCAACGCTACCACCACCTCCACAAACACAACCACCACCACCATACCAATCAGCACAAATCAATAATATTACCAGCACTGTTACCAACGCTACCACCACCTCCACAAACACAACCACCACCACCATACCACCAGCATAGATCAATGATACTACCAGGATTGTTACTAACACTAAAACCTCCCTTACAAGCACAACCACCGCCATAACAATTAGTAGAGCCATCACGGGTGATAAAACCATTAACACATCAAAATTATTATTTTGTGATGACTACTTTTACTTCCGCTATTAGTATTGTTTTTTTACCATTTTATAAATCTACCGAAAATAACTACTAATATTACTTTCGCTATTAGTACTGTTACCACTTTAAGAACAATTACTTCATAACCATCTCTACCACCATTAGTACTGGATTTTATTATTGTTATTATTATTATTATTATTACAATCATCATTATTAAGGTTACCACAACTATTATAATCATAATTACCATTGTCATCATTATTTTGTTATTTATTTTTAGACTTCTTTTATTGCAATTATTATGATTATGGTTTCCATCATCATTAACGCCAACTTTATTATTTATCATAACCAGTAACACATCAGTTATTATTAATATATCAATAATAATGTCACAGTTATTATTAGCATTAATATAATCACTCAGCTCCCTTTTTCGCGTTATGTAAGTCTTCCCCTGCCAGTATATATCCTCTCGATAAGCAAGCACGATGTAGTGCCTCCTCGTGGCGACACTTGGCAACCGAGCACCTTGTGGACTCGGGCTAAACTACAGGGGACGGGTTTGGCCCCCTTAACATACGGCATGCAGGCCCACCGGTGAGTGGACGTGCCCTGGTGCCTATGAACCAAACGCCAGCTATGGGTTAAATAGCTCCACCGCCTTGTGGAAAATCTTCGGGAGAAGAAAAGGCTAATGAGTAAACCCTACACAAATCCGAAGTGGATGCCCCTAAGGCGGATAGACGGCACTCTGTGCTACCTTCCGGCAACTCCTGTAGCCGCGCTGTTATGAAACTATTGGTTCATCCTCTCATTTGGAATCTGCTAGCAAGGCCGAGAGGGGGAAATAGATGACTGGGCATTCCTAGTTTTCCATATATCCCGCCCAGGCAAAGCGCTATTCCGACGTCTCCCGCGACGGACGACTGCCGAACAAACGAACGAATATAATCACAATCGTCGATAAATTACCAGCAGTTATCGTTGCTAAAAATACAAAAATCATCATAATCATGTCAACGGACATAACCGAACTTAACCAAGGTGGTGGTAGTGGAACCAGATCGATGAGTGTAAGTATGCGTCTACATATATGTGTGCATATGTGAGCGAATGTGAACAAGACTGACAGCGCAGACGGCCTATCTGAAAAACATCAAGACCACCCCCGCCTGTTCCTTGTTAAGAGAACATTGCTACATATGCAACGCTACAAACTTGGCCCCGAAATAGAATGACAATTGCGTATATATATATCTGTGCTCCAACGCATAGATGTGTAGCAGAGCCTAACCTCAGATCATTTATATGGGTGTGTGTTTGTACATACTAAAATGCATACACCTGTATGTATATGTGCCTATGTATGTGAGGGTCACATCCCAAACAAACACAGAAGAAAATTCCCCCTACCCCTGCACCACACAAATAATCAAACACAAAGAAGTATAAATAGATCTATTTTGAAAAAGTAAGCCAGTTTGACGATCGCAAAAGCGTAAAACCCGGGGTTACTATCGATGCAACTGAATATGTTAGCTCTTCCACGGTTATATATATATATATATATATATATATATATATATATATATATATAAAGAAATATAGTCTTAAGATCTGCTATATTTATGGGATAAAGTGCTCAATATCAGAGATAGAGCGTGTATAAATGTAAAAGTGAACATAGAAGTCAACAGTTAGAGGCGACAGTCTGTTTCATGCTAGATGCAATCGTCAGGCCTGACGATTGCATCTAGCATGAAAACAGACTGATTGCTTTATTTCACTTCTATGTTCACTTATATATATATATATATATATATATATATATATATATATATATATATATAAAAGTGAACATAGAAGTCAACACTTAGAGGCGACAGTGTGTTTCATGCTATATGCAATCGTCAGGCCACGTGTGCTGTTATTTTTCTCAAAAACAACGAACCCAAATAAAAATATAAACGACTTCCGGTAAAATAACCGCCATAATAGACTACCCACAATGCCCCACTGACCCGTATATGTATAAATAGCCGAGAAAAATAACAGCACACGTGGCCTGACGATTGCATATAGCATGAAACAGACTGTCGCCTCTAAATGTTGACTTCTATGTTCACTTTTATATTTACACACGCTCTATCTCTGATATTGAGCACTTTATCCCATAAATATAGCACACCTTAAGACTATATTTCTTATATATATATATATATATATATATATATATAGCTATGGGTAAAATAACAGGACAGACTGGGTTCTATAGCCTTGGATGGCAACTGGTCATAGGAGAAGGACAGCTCTGAATTCAAAACCTGCGGAGTGTCGTTTGGGAACCTTGTGGCACTTAGTGCACCAGGTCTCCTTATGCGGCCCTTCAAAAAGTGTGGATGGTCCTGCACGAAACCTTCACCACTATATTGAAATCTCATGTGCCGGTGTCGGGCTGTCGGTTTCCTGGAAACTGATCTACTTGACCCTCATACGTCGAATTCGACGGGAGAGTCGACTATATATAATTATACAATTATTATAATTTAGGCTCTACTTTTGTATTGAGCACTGTTTTTTTTTTAAATAAAACAAAAATACTAAAGAACTTCAGATTATTAAGTTAACGTGTTCTTCCTATTTTTCTATAGATTTGCACACACACACACACACACACACACACACATATATATATATATATATATATATATATATATATTAATAGCCGTTCAGCAATCGCTGTTTCTATAGACATTTTACTTTTTTAATACTTTATTTCTGGAAGATATTCATTATTCCTATGCAACTTTCCGTGTTACATTATTCAACGTCTGTTACAACACTAGCCATATTGTTGTTTGTTCCATCTTTATATTGACGTTCTTTATAAACATTTTAGTTTGTTTCATTTTTGCAGGCAACCATACATTATCTATTGTTATTGTTAATAGCTCTTCCTTTTTCGTCTTATTCTATGTACCGTACCCTTTTATGATGTTAACGATCATGGCGACTTACAATTTCTCTTCTTTTGTAGCTCTTATTAAATGTTGTCTTTTTTTATGTATCCTATACATTGTTTGGCCATCCATTTACTCACACTATGCATTGTCTTTTTCTGTCCCTCTTGCATTCAATCTGTCCTGTGAGTATGACATTTTCCAAGCACTGTTTCCTCATTATGTAATTTATAATATTCAGCAGTCTTCTCCCGATGCTAAGTATAAGCGTCCTTTCTCTTTCTATTTTCAATAAAACATCGCCGTTGCTCACGTGACTTTCCATCACTAAATCATGTAAGCTTTCTTTCTTAATCGTTTCTGAGCTTTTGAAATCGCTTATGCTGGCTAGTTGTTGTTGACCTTTAAATCCACCTAGTAGATGATAATCTTGAAAGCGTTTACGCGACCTAGTTGGTGGTAATCTTTAAATCCACCTAGTAGATGATAATCTTGAAAGCGTTTACGCCACCTAGTTGGTGGTGATCTTTAAAGCCACCTAGTAGATGATAATCTTGAAAGCGTTTACGCGACCCAGTTGGTGGTAATCTTTAAATCCACCTAGTTAATGATAATCTTTAAAGTGTTTACGCATCCTGATCATTAGCGACACCTTGTTGATTGATGATCCTTAAAGCGTTTACGCGTCCTAGTTGTTGATAATTTTAAACGCCACCGAGTTGATGATAATCTTTAAATCGTTGACGTAGCCTAGTCGTTCTTGATCTTTAAACCCACTTTGTTAGGTATGAGCGTTAAAACATTTACGCGACTTTGTTGTTGAAAATCTTTAAGCTGGGAATGCACTTTAATTTCGGAATTTCCTTTAAAGCGTTATTTGTTTGTGATTCTTAAAGCCGCTTAGTTGGTGACGATATTTAAAGCATTTTCTCCAACTAGTTGTTGATAATCTTTAAAGCCTCCTCGTTGGTGATCATTCTTAAAGCGTTTACGCGGCCTAGTTGTTGATGATCTTTGAAGCCACCTAATTTTTGCCGATCTTTAAAGCATTTACGCCGCCAAGTAAATGATAAATTATTTTCCTCCGTACATCCCGTTTTCCCGCAGACAAAATATGGCTCCCCCTCTTGTTACTCTTTCGCTTCTCTCATCGCAGATATTCAAGCGTGGTGCATTCATCTTCCATCTCTTCAGACTGTGACATCTAGGTCCCATATCATGTACACAGGGTTAAATTATCCACGTTCCCTTCGTATTCCATTAGTGAAGAGGAATCTCCTCTTTGACAACTTCTCTGACATAACTGATTCTTTACGAACAGAGTCCAGAAAGAATACTTATTCGATTACTCGGACCCTTAACATCTTCATGTCAATCGTTATCTATGGTAGTGATTCTAAACGTTGGCCCTTACGTCCAATAGTGGCCCTGAAAAATGGTTTAAAGGAGTCTGAGGACATCAGGAGCAGTGTAATCATTAGTCAAGAAATATATTTTCTACTACATTTTGCTTTTTTAAATAAAACATATTTCCTGTTACATGGAATTTCTATTTGTACCTATGTGGGCCTGAAAATCTTTTGATACCAAAAGTGTCTCTCAAAGACGATGGTTGAGAAACCAATCTAAGATATATCTCGTAATATGCAATTTTTACTCCCTTCTTGTACGCCTTTATAAAAACATAATTCACTGACCCTTTGCGCTGAGCAGCTCTTGGGCCTTGTATTGCATGAAAAACTGTATACAAAATCTGCATCTATACTGTATATATGCTGCTTTTTTCCCTAGTACGGTTTACGGAATTTTCAAATATATTTCCAACGTAAACTAAAATTTCCTATTCTTTCAAGTAGCTATTTTGTTGGAGAGGAGATGGGCACCGTCCAGTTACCTGAAAGCCCACTGAAAGAATCACGCAGAAGAAGAATGAGAGCCTGTTTCTTCTGTCCTCCTCCTCCTCCTCCGCCCCCCCCCCCCCCGACGAGTGAAACCATCGAGGGTGTGTTGATAATGATAATTATGACGATAATGATTTGTGATGTAGATGAGCTACTGAGTTTCTAATAAAACATACAGCCTGATTAGATTAGCGTTTCAAATCATCGTGCTGGAACGCTGCATTTCAAATCTACGTTTGAAATAACTTTAAGATATATGTTTTTTCACCTTAAAAGCATCCAGAGATAGTTTCTTTTTATTTATTTTATTTTTTTTTAACTAGATTTCCTCTAACTAATACTTTGCACCAAATGTAAGCTACTTGTGATATAGAATAACACTGCTTAGGTTGAATTACGTTTTCTTTTTAACCTTCTAAAAATGTCTCTTTCCGTTAACCATTTACTTTACTTATATGTTATCTTTAAAAATATTAATAAAATAAGCAATTGAGACCTCTTTGCGTTAGATGAAAGAAACATCGCGGACATATTTAACATGTTTTGAATAAAATGCGGACATACAGGTTAACGGCTCGGAACGACAAATCGATGAATTGAGTTCGAATACCTGGCGTTTTCGTTAGACTCACGAAATAACCTTAGGAAAGGTATGGCTCCATTATTTACCTCCCAAATATTGGCTAGATAGCAAATCTGACTGCTCTCTACCCGTGGTTGGCAGCTAGTGGGAATTAAAATTTTGATTTCAAACCCGACCAACTGATTATGCATAAAAATGTTTAGACATGGCGTACAATAATTATGGATGATCTGGGCCATTGACCAGAATGTTGTTTGCAAAAAAGAACAGTGAAATTCAATGATGGATGAATAAATAGATTTATCAAATATGGATTTTAATTATTAAAAGACTTAGTTTGGCACACATCATGGCTAATAGAACACTTTGAGAAAATTCCACTTACGTAGCATACATACAGACGAAAATGGGTACGCCCCGATTCCTATAAATGCAGTCGTGAATACCGTACGTGGCCTAGAGTTGGAGATTCGTCTCCAGCTGTGCTAGGCAAGCACTCTGCTTCCGGGTAGAGAGGATCCCCAGACGAGTCTATGTCGAAGGGCAGAGTCTCGTCTCGGGAAACAGCTACCCGACACCGTTTTATACGAGGTCTAAGGGGAATTTTTGGCCAAGCCTACGGGCTCGGATATCCCACATTAAATTCAGCTTTGTGCCACATCTGACCGCGTGGGACGGTTAATAGATATCCTAGATTTGGAGATTCGTCTCCAGCTGGTCAAAAACTTTGCCTCCGGGCAGAGAGGACCCCCAGACGAGACTATGTCGAAGGGCAGAGTCTCGTCTCGGGAAACAGCTACCCGACCCCGTTTTATACGGGGTCTACAGGGAATTTGGGGCATTTTTTATACCCACATTAAATTCGGCCTTGTGCCACATCTGACCGCGTGGGGCGGTTGGTAGATATCATAGTGTTGGCGATTCATTGTTGAATTCACTTGAATCACTTTTAGCAGTTACCTACTTCTACGTACCGCTGGCGAATCTTATATGTGTTGTTCTTGTCCTAAGTATTATCCTTCATTACCAACTTTCGTTTGATTTTTTTATTCAGTAACCTTCCCTAGGTTACAACACTTACTTAAATAGTAAAGTGATTGAGGTTGTTTTAACCTAAAGAGTTTTACGTAGGTTGGTATCATTTTATTGCAATGGTGTGTTGGTTTCGCGTTATGTGGTAGTTAAAATTTAGAGGTAAAAAAAACAGCTTGACTTCTACTTCGATTGTACGTCACAATCTGGAATAAAGCATACGTTTTGCCTGTTTAAAAGGAAACTATAGCCAAGCAGGATTACATGAGTTTCGACAGCCGTTTCAATAATAGAAACATTTCGAAATGCACAAACTTTCGGAAATTAAATTAAATATCAAATAGAATTCAAGGTGATAAGAAAACTAAAACTTAATATATTCAAATGTTATATTAATATAAATATATATAATAAATATATTAATTCAATATCTTTACTGAGGAAGGCCAGCATCTCAGTTTCTGTCTTTCCCACCGCGGCAACATAGATTCACGAAGACTTTTCTATAAACATTTTCATGGTAATTGTTCTGGTGAAATTTTTCTCATTGGTATAAAGACTTTATAAATTTAAGCGGTTATGTACCATGCGTGATACACGCTTAGGCGATCATGTATACAGATCAGATACATGACTGACGAGGCAGATTTTTTTCCCGCATCTCCCATCTCTTTCTGCGGTAAAGCAGTTGCTATTCAAGGCTATAGAACCCGGTCTGTCCTGCTATTTACGCAAAATGTGCTTAATTAAATGTACAGTCAGCCAGTTATGTGCCATGCGTTATACACGCTTAGGCGATCATGTATCTTTCGATGAATGACTGACGAGGCAGATTTTTTCCCGCAGTAGGTTGCCATTTCATCCTGCGGAGTAGAGCAGTTGCCATCCAAGGCTATAAAACCCGGTCTGTCCTGCTATTTACCCATAAGGTGCTTGAGGAAATGTACAGTCAGTTAGTTACGTACCATGCGTGATACACGCTTAGGCGGTCATATATCTTTTGATACGTGACTGACGAGGCAGAATTTTTCCTGCAGTAGGTTGCCATTTCATTGTACTGTAGAGCAGTTATCATCCAAGTCTATAGAACCCGGTCTGTCCTGCTATAGCTTGGTGGGAGAAGAAGAGGTTTATTATCTTTCCCATGAGTATTGGCACGTAAGTGAATATAATGTATTCGATTGGAATTCATTACATTCAAGTGGAGTACTAGATTAGCTAAAAGATCTCACTAGTTTAAAAGGGAAATAGCTAGACGTAACCGCAAGTTCTATACTAAGAATTTCTTCTTTCGCTCTTCCCGCTTGTGAAATTCTCTACTTTGATCTTCTGAAATGTAAATGCAATGTCAATCATAATCTCCTGTCTTCATAATTCTAGTTCATTTATAAATCTCTCTTCTTAACAATGTTTGTTTTTGTTCTCATATTGATAGATACTTATTAACCTGTTGCGTCTCAGTGGCTTTATTGTCTTTCTCGGGGTGAAATGACTAAAAACAAAAAAAAAGGCGAAGGAATGGATGACGGTTGACAAAGCGATGATTTTTAGAGTTAACGTTCTAAGAATAATCTAAAATTAAAGGTATTTTGATAGTAACATCGAAAGATTCTTCTCTCATATGCATATATTTGCATGTATAATTTTTCATATCACAGACACATACACACATATATACATACATGTATGTTGGTATTTTCCCAACAAATATATATATATATATATATATGCTCCTAAAAGAATTTCGGTTGAGCTCTCTGGGAAGGAAATGAGAGTTTGTAAACAGTGACTATTACTGCCACTAATCCAGTACCCTCCGAAAAACGAATCGAGTTCTCTCAGTAAAAATAAATACGCTAAAATTCACCTACATCCCTGTCGTGCCCAAACAACTTAGGGGTAGATTCTCCGACTGACGCCAGTTAAGCCGGGTTTCGGTCCTAGTTAGAGGCAACCGAACGTCTACGAGCTGATGAGCTGTGGTACAGCGAAACAGTCTGTCTGTGGATGACATATATATATATATATATATATATATATATATATATATATATATATATATATTATACTTTTAATACATCTAAAAGACAATAGGAAAACTGTAATAGTAGCCGACGTGTTTCGTCTAATGTAGACATTTTCAAATCAAAAACGAAATGAATTTATTACACAAAGTAACTAATAATAACAAAACAAAATGTCCTTAGCAACTGGAAGAATTTAGAGAACGCTATTTTCATACTGTTAACTGAAAATTACGTCAAGTACTGTCAGTTAACTGTATGAAAATAGTGTTCTCTAAATTCTTCCATTTGCTAAGGACATTTTGTATGGTATTATTTTACCGTGACAGTAACCAGGAACTTGATCGTTATTTTAGTGAAGATGTGACACTATTTAGGGTTGCGTGAAAAGAAAAAGAAAAAAAGGCGAAATTAAATTAGGTGATGAGAATCTATCACGAAAAGACGATGTTATTTTTATCTAACAAGGAAAAGTGGTAAAGATTTTATTTTCATTAGCGAAGAAAGTATGGTCGCGGATCTGTCGCGTTTGATTTATGACGGCGCACCGAGTGGAACGTGGCAGTCTGCCCATGGCAATGGTGAAAATTTCAGGTCGGTCAGGTGGCCTACAGGGCAGAATTCTAAGAGATAAAAATTAATTGGGTCGCGAGAAAAATGTCCGCTGGACCACCCGCAGAGTACCAGGAAAGAAAGATTAAACCCTTAACTATCTGCGGAGGTATCATTTGAGAAAAAGCATCTGTTTTGTGTGGGAGCTGGCTATGATAGGGAAATTATTTTATCGAAACGAATAATTGGCTGTAGCGGGCAAGATCGCCAGATGACCACCCACTTGTTTGGCGAAAGTCTCGAGTGACGAACTCCCGGTGACATTCGGATAAGATTGAGATTAAGGGACCACACTACGGGTCGTATTGGTTTGTTGTCGGGCAGAAGAAAAGAAAGAAAAGAAAAAGAAAAAAAACGGAGGATAATTTTTTTTTCTTTGAGCAAGATTTTTTAAACCGAGGCTAGTCTAGCCACACCCACACTTCTGGGCGTCCATTGGCTGAATGGTGGCGTGAGCGGTAGGCGAAGATAATCATGTGTAGAAGGAGGGGAGGCCTGTTGACGCCCTCTGAAGGGATCGGTATGAGATGCCACTGTGAGAGAGAGAGAGAGAGGGGGGGAAACCTGCTGACGCCTCTGAAGGGATTGGTATGAGATACCCATATGAGAAAAGAAGAATGTGGGAGGACGATTCCCTACCCTAGAAAGTAAAGACTTCCAAAAATGGACAACTTTTTGTTTTGCAACAACATCCAAGGCTTTCTTTTAACAATGGGCCTGCCTAAGTACGATCCAGCTGAGTGACTTTGGTTTAAGTTTGAAGTGTGCCTTGTTTCACAATGGTTTGCTTGTATCCCAACTGACCATTCAGTAATCTTGATGGGTCGCTACACGAGTATAAATAATGTTCTACAAAAACTGTATTATGGTGAACATAAGTGAATGATATCTGTGAATTTTAAAATGGATACGTTTTTGTTGTTTGATTAACAGTTAATAGATGTGGTTTTGTTGAAATATTTACGCACCTTTAACAGAGTAATGCAATAAGTATGATCGCATAGAGATTCGCAGACACAAAAAAAAGCATTTCAGTGATATCTTAAAAACTAGAGCCGACTGGACAAAACCAATGTTTTCACGAAATTCAGTGACCCCAATATACCCCAGAATGTGTCTCAACCAGTATGCCAAAAAAAAAAAAATGTTGGCCAGTGTATTTTATTTAACTTCGCTGTATGATACCACGATCTTGTAGAAACCTATACAAACTGACATATAGTTGTGAGCATGTCATCATCAGTATATTTTCATATATATACATATATATATATATATATATATATATATATATATATATATATATATACACATATATATATATATATATACATATATATATACATATATATATATATATACATATATATACATACATATACATACATACATACATATATACACATACATATATATATATATATATTTACATATACATACAGACATATATATATATATATATATATATATATATATATATATATATATATATATATATATATATATATATATATATATACATATATATATATATATACATATATACATATATATACATATATATACATACATATATATATACATACATATATATATACATACATATATATAGACATATATATACATATATATATACATACATACATACATATATATATATACATACATATATACTTATAAACAATCATATATATACATACATACATACATATATATGTATGTATATATAGCCAAATGAGAGAAAGAACAGATGTAGCATTTACATAATGCTCATAATATTATATATATATATATATATAAATTTATATACATATAACATCTCAACATTTACAAAATCAGGCCTGTCCACATTAGCAATCTAGGAAAATTCATGTTGAAAATACATTTTAATTTTTCATGAAAATAATAAATCTAAACTAAAAACTTGAAGCTATCTATATTAAAAAATTGAAACCAACGCTTAATAAAATTAATTATGAATACTGCGCAAATGTTTTAAAATTGTTTCCAGTACAGAGCTGAAATTATCGCGGTTTTAACTAATAGTTTTTAGTTGAATTTTTGTTTTATAAAAAATGTTTACATAATTCAATAACTTAGTTACCTCCCTTGACGTTTGAACGTGTGTTTGCATGATAAAATTTAAGAAATTGTACTAGACATAACCTTAGCGTTTCCCACTTCACGCGTAAAAATTGAATTTTGAGATGAACGCAACAGTTTTTTGTTTTAGAAAAAAACAAGCCCTGATTGACATTGTGCTAATGTCGAAAGTACTCGGAATAAAGTGAATATGTATCAATAACTTGTAAGCAGGCAACCCTTGTCTAAGTTATTTAATGAGACCTGTCTTAATAAAAACAAGCTATCAAAATATATGAAATCTCTCTCTCAATATATATATATATATATATATATATATATATATATATATATATATATCAAATATGTGGTGCAGTTCAATTTATATAACAATTTATCATTCATACAAAAAAGTAAATTAGTTATAAATTAGATGTAAAATGGCAAAATTCCTTCGCAAACAAAATTTTAAAGATGCATTGACCTATTCGATGAATGTTATGATACTTGTGTATTTTTTTTTAAATTATAAACTGCATGAGGTCTTGCTTTGATTCAAAAGAACTGATCCGACGTGAAATTTTCGCGATAACAACTGAAAAATTACTCTACTTATTGAATTATTTTACAAAAAAAAAATCTCAAATTGCCATATTAGTAAAAAAACGCACTCACATAAATTTAAAAAAAAATCAACCTTAGCGTTGCGACTGCACGCTCCGCAAGATTGTATTCGTTATCAATAACACATTTAAAAAGAAACATATTTCGATTCGCATTATATATTTTCGTCTCAGATGCTACCTGAATTTTACCAAAAAACAAAATCATTTCCGTGCCTGATGATGACTGGACGAACCGTCGAAAGTACTTCTGTATTTAAGGAAGACCTAATTCGCCATTTCATATCATTAACATTACTAATTTACTTTTTGTATGAATGTTTCATTGTAATATATATATATATATATATATATATATATATATATATGCATACATTCACACACACACACACACACACATATAGTTCGAACAATGTAAATAGTGTAAATAGTTATAACAACACTTACCAGATATATAGACAGAAAAAAAAACACATGTTTCTCTTTTTTACGTGTTTTGCCGTCAATGTCAGGTTTTTTCTCTGAGATTCAACCAAATAAATTATTTTGTTGATAAGTATCTACATCAACAATATTTTTGAACTTCCAACTGAAAATAAATACAGTGTAACCCGGATATAAGAGAGTTGTCGGGACCGGAGAAGTCTCTTATATCCGGGTTTCTCTTATATCCGAGTTTGGTCTATTTTATATACATTAACACAGGCTCTAATTTGGGACCAGAAAAAATCTCTTTTATATCCGGGTTTTTCTTATATCCGGGTCTCTTATATCCGGGTTACACTGTAATTGTTGCAAAATAACGCGTCAGCTGAGATAAGTTTCCTTTTGGATTTATTAGAGACCTACGTTGCGACAACCATTTAAACCCACTTGTAATACACAAGAACAACACTGGCCAAGAGGCTGATTTTACAAATAGCACTCTAATTAAAAAAAAAATCATAATTCTTTACGTCAAAATTACTTCGAGGGAACCATGAAATAATTACCAGAGATAGACACACGTTAAAAAGACTATATTACTAACCTTTAATGAAGCGACTCTTAAAGAATCTAATGTATATTTAACTACCACGACAGGTGTTTATGTAAAAACGTGCCTGAATCAATATGCGGACAAGCTCCACAGATAAAGAATGTTACAACACACACACACACACACACACACACACACACACACACATATATATATAGATATAGATATAGATATCTCAATGTATATTTGGGCAGCAATTTTCTTTTTAAACATCTTTAGTTAAATAGTACAAGGAAAATATAATTAATATTTTAAAAATTATTAATTGTTAACTATTTAACAGCGTGAATGGAGTTTTAAAAGTTAAAAAAAACTAAATAAAAGTAAAGTAAATTAACATTATCAATCATATATATATATATATATATATATATATATGTGTGTGTGTGTGTGTGTGTGTGTAAGTATTATGTACACTTTACAAATTAATGAAATGCTTTTAAACTCAAATTACTTGCGCTGATTACTACAACTGAAATTTAAAAGTGACGCCATGTACTGTAAAACCTTGGTAGATGTATATTTCAATTTTTATTGTTAGTCAATTTATCTGAGTGCAGTAAATAAAGAAAAATGATGTCATCTTTTTTTTTTAAATTGAAAACTGTCAATTTCTGTAAACAAATCAGTTTTGAAAACTATTGAATATTTTAATTTTAATTGCCAGATACCTTTCGTACTTAGACGATCACATCTCTCCACAACTTTCTCTTGTTCATAAAGCTGAAATAGTCGAATAAAGCTTCTACTTAGTGATATTATATCACATGTATTAAAACACCACTCTTTTTCTCAAGATTAGTTTTCAGGCTCAATAACTTTCAACTGATGTTTTAGCATCTCATACCTATACAGCCATTAAGCCGTTCTTTATTATACAATATATATATTTTTAATCAGGAATGCTAATGGAAATGCAATAAAAATATCCCACTTTAATTTAATCCAGATAAACAACATTAATACATTCCCCTATACACGTCTAATATATTATTATTTGCTCAATACATATGTAATCCATTTATCGCGATTTTTCTATTGGCCAGTTGCTAGAAAATAATTTAAATTTGTTTCTTTTGATCTATTGAATTTTGTGCTACTTCCGTTTTAACGTTTTAGGATTATTTTTCTCTAAACCGTTCGAATTTTTTTCTGTCAACACCACTTCTAAACTGAAATCACGAATTGCAAATTTTCGAAACTAAAATCATAATCGTAATTCACTAATAACATTGTATCTGAATGAGAAACTTGTATTCTTCGCAGCTTCGGTTCCATTATGGCCCAGTTTGAACACATAGAAATTGTGAAATTCATGATTTCGAAGGCTTTAAATGTTTGTCAAGAAAAATATAGTAAAATTGATGGAAGCCGCCGATTCTTTAACTCAATAATCATCAAATATTATATTATTTAGAAATAAATTGTCATTTAAAATAAATCTTTTACACAAAAGCAGTATAAAATTGCAGGGTTAGAAGGAGATTAATAATTTTATGATGAATAAAGGAAATTCAAAATTTGTGTTTTTTTTATTAGTTGAAGAATTGTCAACAATTATTAAATTTTGGCTCGTATTTCTTCAGTCATAATATTAGTTGCTTTTCATTGCAACTACTCGGGTTTCTTAATCTACGACCGTCATTAAACAGCGCCAATCGAAAATTTCAGTCAAAACTCGAAATCCACTCCCTTTGTCTCGGATTTACGTAAAAAAATTATCTCTTCATTTGTTTCTGGCAAAATACAAAAAAATATCTGCAGAGAATGAAACCAAATCCTTTGCTTTTGTAATGGCAATTGTTCTTTTCTTATTTGATGTTCAATTTCAAATCAAATATTTAGAAATCACGTTATCCATCTATCTCCCTATCTATCTATCTATCTATCTATCTATCTAAGAGAGTCTGTGTTTTCTCGTGAAAATGTTGATTCTAAATGAACAGAACTGACTTTTTGTCAGTTTTAAGCTCAATTCTTTCTCGAAATTGTACAGAATTATCTAGACAAGTCAAAATAATGTGTTTAATTAGATTTTCTTTAAGCTGTACGAACTTATTTAAACAACTAATAAATAGTAAGTTAACTGAATTTGAAAGTAAATAATAACAATAACAATAATAATAATAATAATAATTTAAAAAAAATTCAAATCAAAGTAACAAAAATTTGGAAATTTAAAACTACAATTATTCCTGTTGTGATCGGGGCATTGGGTATGATAAAGAAATGGTGCCGAAAATCATGTGAGCACAATTCCTGAACTCATTAACATCACGGAGCTACTAAAGATTACTCAGTGCGGTAAGGCACATATCATCCATAAAACACTTTCCATCCAAACGAAACGTTCAAAATATGCATAGTGCTTTCCTAGAGTACCTCTTTTTTACTCTCTTACAGTACCTTTTTTTATTAATCTCCTACAGTACCCTTTTTTTTTTACTCTCCTACAGTACCCTTTTTTTTACTCATAGACACTGGAAGGGACTTGGTAATTAAGCGCTTAAAATTTCTCAGGCAGATGATATCACACATAATAAGAGATCAAACAAAAATAATTCAACTGCTTCTGTCATGGTCAGTTCTATGTCGCTATGTAGTAGGAAATTGAACTGAGAATAACGACAAAAAGAACTTTAGAATATAGACATCGTGCAGAAAATGTTGTTTCTGCAGAAATCTAATCGAGGTAAGAGAAAGGATGAGTATTCACCAAATTCATGTTTAATATGACAAAGAATTCATTTAACATTGTTAGACAAACTAGGATTTCGAAGCAGACATCAATCAAAAATTTGTGCTGAAAACAATTTAAAAAAAGGTGTAGACATCTGTCCGATAAGTTTAAGCAAATATAAAAACTAGCAGGATCTTTCTCGCCAGACTCTATCTTACATTTTTACAAGTCTACCATTCGTACTTGCCTTGAATACTGCTGTCATATCTAGTCTGTTGCTCCTGCCATATATTTAGTATTTCTTCAGTGTTTCTGCTTCTCACCTGGCACTTTCACCACCGACGTAACGTAGCTTTCCTGTGCCTTTTCTATAAATACTTTCATGGTGATTGTTTGGATGAACTTTCCGCTGTGGTACAAAAATTGTACACATGGGAACTAGTTAAGACTTCATAGAGACTTAAGGTATTATGGTGACTGTAGTGAGAATGGTAAGTGACAATGTTTTGTTTTGTTGTAAGGGATACTTTAGTATTTTTGGTCAGTAATTATAACGAGCTAAGTTTAAGATAAGACAGATTGAAGATCAGTCTTCCTCATTTCCCCTCTTGACCTTGTGCCATAATTTTGTATTTTTCAAAATAAATATTATTTTTCTCTATGGTATCTAAGCTTTATGAATTTTTTGCTGAGTACTAGATTGGCGTCAAGGTCTCATCATATTATAGCTGGAATGCCTAGATATAACTGTAAGTTCTATGCTAACAGTTTCTTCTCTCGCACTTCTTGCTTGTGGAAATCTCTTCCAATTTCTATTTCCTAGACAACTTTGATCGTTATGTACTGTCTTCTTACTTCTTGTTCTTTCAAGGCTTTCTCTCCTTAATACTTTTTTCCTCATATTCTCAGTAACCCATTGCGTATTTGTGGCTTTATTGCCTTACTTGGGTAAAATTAAAGCAAAAATACCTTGAAATGCAACAAATTCTGACAACTAGAATTAGTGATTAACTTATGTTTCTGTTTTTCTTTCACCGCATGCATGTATCTTCTTCCTTATTCATTTTCAACAGTCTAAATACAGTATTTACATTAGTCGGACTATTGTCCTCATCTTTGTCGCCATATTTGTCACAACGTTTCGGCCTTCTTCAGGTGGTTGGAATTTCGAACCGAACCCTTTATTTCGATCACTGGGGTAGACTGTTCTATTTCCACGTGCCATGTTTGATGGATGTCAGTTATCTCCTGGTAATTTTCCCTCTGAAAGTTATCAGTGTTAACCAGGTATTGAACTCACCTTCTTTGGGTCTGTCACTGGATCTAACCAACGCCTTTATCCACTGTGCCATGTGTCCTATGACACATGGCACAGTGGATAAAGGCGTGTCCTAGGACACATGGCACAGTGGATAAAGGCGTGTCCTAGGACACATGGCACAGTGGATAAAGGCGTTGGTTAGATCCAGTGACAGACCCAAAGAAGGTGAGTTCTATACCTGGTTAACGCAGTGGAGAACTTTCAGAGGGAAAATTAGCAGGAGATAACTGATAACTGACATCCATCAAACATGGCACGTGGAAATAGAACAGTCTACCCCAGTGAGCGAAATAAAGGGTTCCGTTCGAAATTCCAACCACCTGAAGAAGGCCGGAGCTTACAACGGCCGAAACGTTGTGACAAATATGGCGACAAAGATGAGGACAATAGTCCGACTAATGTAAATACTGTACATAATACCTCATCTCAGAAATATAGACAGACCCAACAGTCTAAATGTTTTACAAATATATCTTATATTCCTATACATAAAACGAATAAGAACTGCACGAATCTTTTCTACTGCATCCTCTCTTTTATTTTTTACGCGTTATCACCCCAACCTAAATTTGAAACTTTTTTCTCAATTGCCCTTTGATATTCCCCGAGCAAGTTGTCACCCCTCGTTTTCTTTCGCCTCTATTCGATTTGTCTTTCAGGCTTACGGCCAGTAGCTTGTTGAAACGTCGGTCATCGTACAATGACCTAAGTTAAGCAACGCCGAACCTGGTCAGTATCTAGATAAGTGACCGCTTCGGAATTCCAGGTGCCGTAAGCTTGGATGTGCGGGTGGTGTAGTGGATAACGGCTAGGAGTTGGAAATCGGCGAGCCGATTTCCAATTCCAGTCGGGTTCATTATATTTACTTAGACGTAAATACCCATGGGAATGGCATACACCCACCTTTTCTCCCTCTAGCTAATCAATGGGTTAATTAGTCTGACTTAACAGTAAATCATTTGTATCTCCAAAAGATTCTTACAATCTAATATCCTTTTTTGGTTTTAACTAACCTCCAAAAGTTTGATAAGCCGTAAAAAACAATTTAATCAGTCCGTCTGTTTATGGAAAATAATTTATTGTCCTGTCTTATGGATAAAGTTGTTACTAGGCCTCGGCCTTCCAGCACAGTTTTCAAGGCAGACAAGCAGCTATTTCATACATAAATGGACTTTTGGCGCAATACAATCTTCCGATTTCTTTTTATTTGATCTAGTAATTATATGGCCTAAACATTTTTACCAAATACCAAGAATATTGTTTCGAGTAGAAAGCCAGAATGAAAGAACGGAGTTCGATGTAAGAGGCAACCGTGACGTCCTGACAATTTCTTCGGGTTATGAAGTTTACCAGAGGGAATGAAAAGACATAAAAAGAAGAAATTAAATCAAGAAGTGACGAGAAGAATATAAGTAGAAAATGGAAAAGAATAAAAAGAAGAATAAATAGATGAAGGAAAGATCCAGAAGGAAAGATCCAGAAGGAAAGATCCAGAAAAATAAAAAAAGAATGAGAGGATTAAGAAGAAGAGAAAAATATAATGGAAACAAGTCGAATATTAACCGATATTAATCCTAGTGGTCCGCGTAATATTCTCTTTCATCACCTTTACAATCTCAGTAACCCTCTACCTTGGGGGTCCCTTAGGCCTAAGCCTTTTATTGGGGGAAGCTAAAAGTAAAAATAAATAAATAAAAGAACAGAAGAACGAGAAAAGAATAATGATAAGAAAGAAGACGGGGGAATGAAAATAAAAGAAAAAAAGTAAAAAGAAGAAGAAGACGAAGAACAACAGCAACAACAACAATAGCAATAGAAAGAAAAGAAAGAAGATGTATGTGAATGAAAAATTTTAAAATGAAGAAAAAATATTAAGAATGGGGAGTAAAAAAAAAGAAAAGAGGAAAGAAGGGAAAAGCAAGAAGAATAGGAAAAAAGAAGAAGAAAAGAACAACAAGAAAAGAAAAATCAGAACAACAAGGAAAATGAAAATAATAAAAAAAATGACGGAGACAGTAAAAAGAAAATGAAAATATAGATAGGATGGGGGGGGATAATAATAATAATAATAATAATGGGAAGAAGAAGAAGAAGAAGAAGAAGAAGAAGAAGAAGAAGAAGAAGAAGTTGTAACTGAAGAAAGGAAATAAAGAGAGAGAATGAATACAAGAGGAAGAAATAAAATGTAAAAAAAAAAAAAAAGAGCGAGAAAAATAAGGGAGACAAGCAGAAGAAAGTGAATGAGAAGAGAAAAACAAAAATGAGGAAACTGAAATAAAAATATAACAGTAGGGTAGAAAAATAGAATGAAAAAGGAAAATAAAAAAATAAAGAGCAAATAAAAAGAATGAAGAAGGAAAAATGGAGACAAAGGAAAATACGAAGGAAATAAATAAAAAAAAGGGAAGAAATAAAGAAAACAAATGACGAATACAAGAAGATATTTATCCAATATCATAGCCTTGTGCCAGATTTGGGTAAGCTTATTGAACAGCTATATATAATTATATGCATGTATTTATTTATATATCTATGATTACATTTAAAATCTAACATGTCATAGTTTTCCAGATCAGAAAAGAGAACTGGAAAAATATTTGTATAAACGAAAAAAAAAAAAGAGTGCGAGAGAGAGAATTCTGACGGAGACGAAATACCCAAGTGTCTTTAGGTTTGAAAGGATGCGAAGCAAAAAAATGATGTTATTTGCTCGTTGTGGGAGGTTAGTTCATGTTTGGTGAACGCGTAAAAAGATCGGAGCCCATAAGAATGAAATTCGAATCAGAAAAAAAAAAAAAAAAAAAAATGAAGTTGTTTCTGCATCACGTGGCCATCTTGTTCCGGACTAAAGCAAACTTCAGCCCCATCGCACATTTCATAATTTAAGCAGAAAAAAACATACATCATCATAATCTTTAACACCGATTACAAAACTGTATTTCTGAGAATACAACAATATTTGTATCTTTTTGCCAGGGAGAAATTGTTTAAGTTAACAAAGTAATTGAGGTATATTACGTTACTTATCACGATTTTCTTCTCTTACAAATCTATTCCTTTCTTCTTATAATTTTTTAAAAACATTTCACCCCAAGAAAGGTAATGAAGCCACAGAGACACAAGGAGTTACTGTCTATGAAAGAATAAGAAAAAAAAACACATTAAGAAACGAGAACAGCAGAAGAAGAATTATCAAAAAGAGAGTAAATAACGATCGATATTACATTTAAATATTTGAAGATCAAATTTGCCTGGAAATCAAGAAGGCGAAAAAGAGTCCCACCGGGGAGAAGAGTAAGAAACGAAATTGTTGTGAAAAAAAAATTAGGGTAACATCCATCCATTTCAACAATAAAATGATGACACCTTGTTGCAAATCTAGTAGTAGCTTATATTTATAAAGCCTAGCTACCATAGAGAAAAGTTCATCAGAAGAGTTACCATGGCGTCCTGGGTATAACGATAAACTACATCCGGGTTGTTTTGAGGAGCCTGGAACCACTTTTTTTTTTAATTGCTGTTGTTCCCAGGTCTATTCTGACCCGGAGTTAGGGCCCCAGCTGTGTGCAAATAGTTAACCCTAAACTGGGGTCAAAACACTATAAAAGCATAAAAATAGATTTTTATCGTAGAAATGCCAGCAATATGCCAGCAGGTTTGTATCATTAAATCATTATTATCTCAAAACAAAAACAAAAAAAAATCTTACAATATAAAAATATTTTCTGTTTTTTTCTGCAAAAAGTTGGTAAATCATAGAAAATGAATGAATCAGTCAAATCGTATCAAGATGTCGGATACCCCATAAAATGAATATTAAGGAACTCTGTAGTGTTAAAAAACATCCTTATTTAAATAACACAAGTTAAATCATATAAGATTCGTGAAGATGTAAAAATAATCTTATAAAATTGCAAAGACCGTATGTTGGGCAGACCCTTTTTTCTTCTCTTTCTAAGAATTTTGAATTATTGTCTGCTTCAAGTCTACAGGTACAGTTAAACTTAAAAATGAAATCAATGTAAATCTTTAGCTGATGAAGGGAATAAAAGTACCGAAACATGTGCCAACATGAAAAAAAATGTTTTTGTTTTCAATTCTATCGTGTTGGTTGTATAGTTCGATAATTTTGACTTTAAATATAAATATAACGACATTAACATCTCCATCTATCGAAAACTTGAGAAGTTTACATGGAAATCAAAGAAGACTGATTTGCACATTGAATTAAAGAAAAAAAAAGTTTTGTTTATTTCAGAGCAAAGACAAATAAGATAGAGGAGGGGACTGAAGTAAGTAGAGTGTGTTGCGCCAATGTTTCATCCAGAATGAAGATTTCTAACCTTTTAACATCAGCTCGAACATTGTCCCCAAACAAACAGGGAATACACAAACGTCTAACGCATTAAGCAGTCTCTGAAGATTTTGAATGAGAAAATGATGTATTTATTCTTCTCATTTACTCAGTTTAGTACAAAGACCTAGTTATAATCGGAGAGGAAGTCTATGGTGAACTAATTCGAAAACTATTAATAACTAGCAGTAGAGCCCGGCGTTGCCCGGGGATGTAACAGTAAGAGATAGATCAAGTATCGACCATCATAAAGACTGAAAAATAAAATTCACAAAGATTATTGTTTAAGGTTGACGGACACGCATGTCTTAATTAGTTTTTTTTTTTTTTTACGAATTGGTCAAACCCAAACAAAAACATTGTTTTCAATCGTTATGAGTCTATCGATTGAATAGAATTTTATTATAAACAATTGTCTTGTAAATGAAGACAATAAGAAACACTACCTGCCAAAAAAAAAGTGAAGTTTTGTTGAAATCGGTTGAAAAATGTAGGAAATCCGATCCCATATATAAACAAACACACACACACACACACACACACACACACACACACACACACACACACACACACACACACACACACACAACCTGGGTTTAAGTATAACTCGATATGAGTTGTCCCCTTTCATTCTCGCGATGCCTCTTAATCGTTTTTTTCAAATTGATTT
Source organism: Acanthosepion pharaonis (assembly GCA_903632075.3). Lineage (NCBI taxonomy): Eukaryota > Metazoa > Mollusca > Cephalopoda > Sepiida > Sepiidae > Acanthosepion > Acanthosepion pharaonis. The sequence goes on from CAHIKZ030003973.1 coordinate 541,821, forward strand.
CGTGAAAAAACAATTGTGTTTTTCCCAATTTTGGGCGCTGTCAGAACCACCGTAAGGTAATTTTACGTAGTCCCGTGAAGTTTTGTTGAAATCGGTTGAAAAATGTAGGAAATCCGATCCAATATATAAACGTACAGACACACACACACACACACACACACACACACACACAACCTGGGTTTTATAATAAGTATGATTAATAAACATTTTAAATATCCCTGTGTACTCATCAGCTATAATATAGGAAATGAAGAAACCGGACAAGAAATACTTCAGTCTAACGCCGAAAGTTGCTAGAAAAGTAAAACATTAACCTAAGCACTGGAGTCAGGTTCTTAAATAACCTCGTCAAATCGAAACTTTCATATGAAATTCATGCTATGACGCTAAATACGTTCATTAATAACTAAACTTACAACTCAATGCACTGGCATCTCGTCTACAGACGCTCTCTCACAGACGCGCCATCAACTCTCTCTGTCTTTTTTACAAATACTTTCATGGTAATTGCTCCGAGGAGCTGCATTCGCTGGTTCCCAGACTTCATGAATTCAAGCGCCCTACGAGGCTGGCATCCCGCTCTCACCCTTTCACTGTCGAAACTACTAAATGTAGCCGTATCTTCTACTCCAATAGCTTCATGTCTCGCACCTCTCGCCTGTGGAACTCCCTTCCCTATTCCAGTTTCCCTGAGAGCTATAATCTCCAACTATTCAAATTTAATGTCAATGGACATCTCCAATTGCCTTGATCTATCCACTATCCTTCTCTTCATCCTTTCCTCTATCGCTCATATCTGATCTTGCTCCAAATCTTCTGTAACCCCTTATGTCCTAGTGGCTTCCCACCTTGCTTGGGGTGAAACGCTTAAAAAAAATAAACACTTTCTCAGATCAATGACTAAAAAATTGACATCGAGTGAATGAAGACTGCAGATCTTGGAGAAGGCCAATCCTACCTCGAGCCTCATGGACTAGGGATACAGAATCTCAACCTAAGAACTGTTTGAAATAGCAGAAAACACATCATTTCCTGATTTCCAACAGCGGCAACAATTAAAATGAATAGCATGTATAACTCGAATAGAAAATAAGGATATGATTAAGAGAGTGACGTTTTACTCTACTTCAAAGAAAAGCTAAAGAAGGAAACGGTCGCTCAATACTGGAAACAGCGATAACACTTGAGAAATCTATTTACCTGAAAGTTTGTTTTAACAGAAAGATTTATAAATTTTCAATCGACTGGCTGTTCGTTCAATGAATGTCGAAGGAAATGATTAACATTATCATTGCCATCAGTCAGTTACGTGCCATGCGTGATACAAGTTTAGGCGATCATGTATCTTTCAACAGTTTGAAAGTTTCACCCAGCTGCAAAGGAAGACGCAGGTTCAAATTCTGCCGAAGGACGCATTTTCATTAACAAGATTTCTCAAATGTACAGGCAGATAGACGAAATAACTTACTGTTTAAAATAGTTGAAAGTCTACTCAAATACGGTTATCCATTCAGTCAGTTATGTGCCATGCGTGATATCTAGGCGATCATGTATTTTTCGATACATGACGGAGGAGGCAGATTTTTTCCCGCAGTAGGTTGCCATTTCTTTCTGCGGTAGATCAATTGCCATCCAAGGCTATAGAACCGGGTCTGTCCTACTATTTACCCATAGTGTGCTTGATTAACTGTACAGTCACTCAGTTATTACCAGTTATTGCCATGCATGATACATGCTTAGGCAATCATGTATCGAAAGATACATGACGGGGGAGGCAGATATTTCCCGCAGTAGGTTGCTTTTTCTTTCTGTGGTATATCGTTTGCCATCCAAGGCTATAGAACATAGTCACTCCTGCTATTTACCCATAGTATGATTGATTAAATGTAGTCAATCAGTTATGTGTCATGCGTGATACACGCTTAGGCGATCATGTATCTTTCGATACATGACTGATGAGGCAGATTTTTCCCGTAGTAGTTTGCCATTTCTTTCTCCGGTAGACCAGTTGCTATCCAAGGCTAAAGAACCCGGTCTGACCTGCTATTTACCCATAGATGGTGGGGGTAGAAGAAGAGCATTCATACCTTTCCCAAGGGTATTAGCACGTAAATGGATCCGGCTGGGATTCGAATTCGGAACACTGATTCCTCAATCCGACCCACTATCCATATTAACAGTATCATTACTGTTTGCTATATAAGAATCTCAGTAACCGAAATAAGAAACATCTAAAATCTCGGCGTTTTATCTCGTCTTAATCAATGGCCATTAGTGTCTGTGAGAAACACGCACCTATCTTAGCCACGAGTCAGGTTAAACCTTGTATTCGATTTGAGTCGAGAAGCTCACAGGTAGTCCCAACCCTGAAATGAACTTGCTGGAAGCTCTCCGGGATAGAAAACACTAGAGGACATTTTGTATTTGTCAAAAAACAACAACAAAAAAAAAAAAAAATATAGAGAGCAAAAATCATTTGTTTGCGCTTCTGGTTTTTGACGGTATCGTTTGCGGGGAAATGTTAACAGAAAAAAAAGACACAGAAGCCATCGTGTAAATGTTTCTTGAAGATTTCAAGATTTCGCGCCAACGTCCGGATATTTGACTCGCGTGGTCAAGGTTCGTGACCTAGCAAGGAAATATGAATCATAAGTTTCTCCTTTGGCAGCACGTGAAAAATAAACTAAATGTACGATCAAATAAAGCTGGGTGCATTAACAACTTTGGAAATGATCCCCCTCCCAACCAAACTCTCAAAACGCAAAGTATATTTTTATGGCATCTGTTGTACAGAGACACAGATGTAAAATTTTATTATGCAAGTCAATGTTTTCACAATAGTACTAGCATTAAATAAGCGATGTTTGCAATATTTTCAAGACACATATTTTTTTATACGGTAAATACGCCGTGTCGCATTCAACCGAAATAAATATATGTTTAAAATATATAGCTATACCTAGACATGGGCAGTGTAGCGAGAACAATCTACTTGAGTAGATTAAATAAATAGTTAAGTTCGGAATTCCCTGTAGGTTACTTTATCGAACCAAACAGACTTAGGATTTAATACTTGCCTCATCATCGTAGATACCAAGTTGAGAACTGATGCTAACCACCAGGAAAGGGAATCATTATGTTTTGCTGATATGGAGTGGAAAGTATCAATTGCTAGTTTGGATGGTTTGGTTTGTTTTGTTTTACGGCATATCAACACCTCAATGGGTTATTTAATGCCGACAAAATTTTTATTGCCGCTGATATGTTTTTCTTCAAAAATCTATTTCTGGGAATATTTTTCCTTGAAGAAATCTATAGCTGGTCATATTTTTTTCAAAGAATTTATAGAGGTTTGTAATGAAGGCTTTCTTTTTTTTTTCAAAGTATTGCTGATAATACTTTTTCCTTCAAAAATTATTGCTGGGAATAAATTTTTTTATTACAAAGTATTTCTGGTATTAAAAGCTATTTTTACACAAGTTTGGGTGTTAATTATTTGCCCATAGTTGGGACCCTAACAGATGCTACCACCCCGGGTCAGGATGGACCTGGGAACACCAGAAATTAAAAGGTGGTTCCATGCTCCTCAAAACCTCCTGATCAGAGGACTTGCTGATGGACGTAGTTTATCGTCTTACCCAAGACGTGGATGTAGTTTATCCTCATACGCAGGACGGTCAATTGCTAGGTCTACTGCTAGGAAAGTTGGTTCACTGTGTCGTACTAGACAATTTTACTCGCTAGAACCTATCTTATAAATTTATAAGTCTACCATTCCTCCATGCATGAAATATTACTGCCACATCTGGTACTTCTGATATATATATATATATATATATATATATATATATATATATATATATATATATATATATATTTAGTTATTTAAAAACAACATGCCTGGCCGCACACACAATTCCGTAAAATCCTTGTCGAAAACACAATTATACTTAAACATGAAAACAATAAACAAGAACTAAATATCCTTGTAGCTATATATATCAAACAGTTAAAACCTAATCTAAACAAAATCAACTATGGAATCTCTACAAATATCCTTAAATGTCTATAATTGGTAACAGAAGCCATTGGTTTATACCAACGGCTTCCCATACTCAATACTTCTCGAATTCACTCTCGCGTGGTCATGTGTGACGTCATGAACTGCAGTGAAATTTTCGCTTCTAGCGTCTTATATACACGTGTTTATCGTTGCTTGGAAATCATCCATGTAACAATAGCAGACTATCATCACTGTCTTGTCTGTATATTGCTTAGTATATTGTACAGTAATTGACATCTTTGATAATGGCTTATGTAAGCCGAAAGCTTAGATTGGATTAAAAAATATGGATCAATATTGCGATTTTATTTCTTCGTTTAATGATAATGTTATTAAGCTTATCAGACGTTATGAAAAGAATTTACATAAAATAAATAGACAACCCTTGTCTATATTATTTAATGAAACATGTATGAATGAAAAAATGCTGCCTAAATACACACAATATATATGTATGTATATATGTATGTATGTATAGATTCTTGATAAAATACAAAGATGAATCTGCAAAGTTATTGGCCGTGACCTAGCATTTTGGCTTCAGTCAATTTCCCACCGCCATAGCGTAGTTTCCCGGTGTCTTTTCTATAAATATTTTCATAGTAATTGTTCGGATGAACTTTCCTCTATGCTACCTAGACTTTATGAATTTAAGCGATGTACTTGATTGGTACCAAAGCCCTTATCATTTTATGTTGAAATGGATAGATATAACTATATATACTAACAGTTACTTCACACGTAATTTTCACTTGTGGAACTCTCTTCCATTTTCTTGCTTTCCAGTGAACTTTGATTTTGAAAACATTAAATGCATTGCCAACCGTTATTTTCTGTATTCCCAATACCTGTTCTTTTATTGTCCTCTCTCCTTAATAACGTTTCTTTTCAATACTAGATTGGCAAAAAGGCCTCATCATTTTACAGTTGGAATGGTTAGATATAGCCGTAAGTTCTATGCTAGCAGTTTCTTCTTTCACACTTCTCGATTGTGGAACTCTCTTCCGGCTCCTTACTTTCCAGTCAACTTTGATGTTCGACAATTTAAATGCAATGTCAATCGTCATCTTCCTTTTTTTTTTGTTAAATTCCTGTTTTTGTGTTGTTCTCATTCCTTAATAATGTTTTTATTTTTCTCATAATCCCTCACACTCAGTAACACCTTCCGTCTTAGTAGCTTTATTGCTTTGCTTGGGGTGAAATGATTAAATATACGGCCAAGCAAAACCCCTTCAGATTCTAGTAATGAAATGATGGGACTCGCATGATACTCCAAAGATCTACTAGGTCATGTTGATTACTTCGCGTGGAGGTGAAATATTTACCTCCCCCTACCAAACACACACAAACACACACACACACACACACACACACACACACACACACACACACACACACACAGACACACACACACACATACACACGCACACACAGACAGACACACACATACAGAAACACACACACGCACATACAGACACACACACACACACACACACACAGACACACACACACACACAGACACACACACACACACACAAAATAAGGACAATCATCTGTAAGTAAATAGAGTAAATATCTGTTTTTGTTAGAGATATTTACAATGTTATTTTGTGTAATGAGATTTTATTATGCAACTCAAACATTTTTTTCATCATATTGCAATTAAACGTAATGCTTTTCCAGGATTAATGGTTGAAAATGCATTCAGCCAAATAAAACTTATAAATATTAAAGAAGACGGTTTTTCATCTGACTCCAAACAACGAACTATAGAAAATAGCAAAAATCACATCACTTGAACACTTCCAACAGTGGCAAAAAAAAAAAAACAAACAAAAAACAAAAAACAAAGCACATTTAACTAGAAAGGAAAATAGTGACATAATCAACGAGTTAAATTCCCGCACAACCAAAACGAACCCGTCCCGGGTATGACGATAAACTACATCCGCGTCCTGGGTAAGACGATAAACTACATCCACGTCCTGGGTATCAGGACCAACTACATCCGCGTCCTGGGTAAGGCGATAAACTATGTCCAACAGCGAGGCTTCTGATCAGAAGCGTGAAAACACCTCTATATTGCTGCTGTTTCCAGGTCCACCCTGACCCTGGGTGGTAGCAAATGTTAGCGTACCAGCTATGGGCAAATAGTTAGTATCCAAACTTGTGTAAAAATAGGTTTTAATACCAGAAATATTTAGTAATAAAAAAAAAATATTACTAGCAATAATTTTGAAAGAAAATTATTATCAGCAGTACATAAAAATATTAGTAATACAAACGACCATACATTCTTAAGAAGTTTGATTGTACTCAAAAATATAAGTAATTGAAAAATGGTTCAAATACACACACACACACACACACACACACACACACACACACACACACACACACATATTTATAATCAAACTATCGCTATGAATCTATTTCAAAAATTTTGTTGGCAAATGACCCACTGAGGTTGATATGCCATAAAACAAAACAACCAATCAACAACTAAAACGAACAGGCTCCTTCGGAAACTCCCATTTGCACAACAAAGATTAATTAATTTATTTTACGTCTTATCAACCCCTTGCAGGTTATTTAAAGACAGAAAATATTTTTTAGAACGTTAGAATTCTTTTGGAAATAATAATGATTCACTGATATAAAACCTACTAATTGATGGAGTAATATAGGTGGATTCATACCTTGTATAATTGAACACATGAAAAATCTATAATAGTTGATATGAGACTTGCAAGTTACTGATAAAAACAACTGTTTTAATAAAAAAAAAATATATTTTATGCATTTCAACCGACAGTAACAGTAAGTGCTGGGTCAATGAATGCCTGTTTTATGTGTAAAAGTGTCTATTTTAATATTGCCTTAGTTTAAATATAGTATGTTCCTTGGTTTAAATAGTTTTTATTAAATAGAACGAAACGGAAATGCTTGTTGAATACGTTGTCAAGTTTCTTTTCTTGCTGAATAAGTCCTTTGAAGCTGAATGGAATCTCGTAAAAGAAATTGAGATTGATTTGTTTTTTTAACGGCATATTAACTCATTATGGGTTATTTTATGCCGAAATTTAATTTTCTTGGGAGTTTTGAAGAAATAAAAATATGATATATGTTATTCTGCTTTCACATTTGAATACATGGTAGATGATACTCTGCTTTTGCGCACATACATGTTTGTGTGAAAGCAATTACTAGAGGTAATGTGTGTTTTATGTTGTAGTTTTGTTGAAGTTATATTTTGAAATACAGTTTGATTTAAGAAATTGTAAGATAATATATAGATTAATGTCATGGAAGTGTTCCTCCATGTTGGTTGTTGGGTTGTCTGATTTTGTTTAGCGGCATATCAAACTCTATGTGTTATTTAATGCCGAAATCTAAATATTTTGTATATAATTTTATGGTTTCCACTAAATATATTTTGCCCAAAACTGCAGATAAATTGTATTGTTGGGAATTTTTTTAATATAAAAATGTATTGTTGGTATTTTTACTATAAATATGTATTTCTATATTCTTTTTTTGTTTGGAGGGGCTCACTATTAGCTGGGACTATAACAGGTGCTACCAACCTGGGAGAGGATGGACCTGGGAACAACAGCAATTAGCAGGTGGTATCATGGTCCTTAAAACCTACAATCTCCTGATCAGGGCCCTTGATGCCGGGTGTAGTTTATCGTCATACCCAGGACTAAAGGACTATTTTAAAAAAATCGCTGGTCCTTTTCAGGAAAAGATGGTAGAAGTCTAAGGTTGGCCAGTGGATCATTTATGGTGTTACAGATCCGGATTTTGAAATGGATGTATATTCATATGCTGGGGTAGATTTTATTCTTACCATACTAAGGCATTTTGAAACGTGCGCGCCGAGAATAAATCAAATATTATTGATGATGCTTTCATAAGAAGAACGTCTAAAATGCTTAATCGAATGATTGATTCGTTTTCTACGGCTTATCAACCCCTTGCAGGTTATTTAAAGCCAGATAATATTTTTAGATTGTAAGCATTTTTTTTTTTTAGATAATAAGCATTTAATGATACAAGTCTTACTGATTAACACATAACAATAATTCTTTGCCATTATCCATAACCCAACCCACACATCCAATCTCATATCACCTGGCATTCTCAAGCGGTCACCCACCTTGGTACTGACCAGGAAAGACGATGCTTAACTTCGGTGATTGTACAGAAACCGCTTTTTTCAACGTGATATGGCCATAAGTCAATTTTGCACACATTTTTGTAGTCGAATTGGCAGTCGAATTGTTTACTATATTGTATAGATAAATTTATTTTATGATTCCATATAAGTAAAAATGACCATGGGTCGTAAAGAAAGATTTTGTTTTACTAATGACCATCAATAAAAGGCCCAGGAGTCTATCAAAGCAGAGGATTCTTGTTTGGTATTGTTTTAACGTAAAAAAAGGGCAAGAAGTTAAAGAAAACAACTATCTGTGAACACGAAGAGGTCAAGATTTAATTAGTGAATAATATTTCAGTGTTAAGTCGGAGACGGCAGGAATATAGTGCGGAAGTAGAATTTAGAATGAACCGGAAACTCAATCCTAAAAAAAAAAAAAATAAAAATGGATAAACTTCTACACCGGTTTAAAAGACCAACAAGGACTGTGAATCGGACGATAAGCGAACCTATCTACTCCCATTTGGAGATAAGAAAAAAAAAACTTGAATAAAATTTCAGGGCTCAGTCGGAGATTTTAGAAGTCTAGAGTTGAAGCAAACCTTAGGAGGAACAGGAAATTCAATCCTAAACAAGAAACAATGGAAAAACCTTTAGCCCTTTTCACAAACCGGGGGGGGGAGTGTGAACCGGACGATATCATTAACTACATTTATCGGCTTCAATATATGTTTTGGGGTTTATTTTATACCGGTTCCCTACACCAAGGAGCGCCCAGACAATAATAAATACGAAGTACTAAAAGGGGAAAATGAAAAGAAGGGTTCCAATATACATTTTACCAACAATGTAAAATAACAATAATCGTGAACATGGTACTTACGATAGACGAGGTTTACACTCGGTAAATGTACTTCCTTTGAGCTAAGGTCGTCAATTACCAATATACACCTTCGCTCCCGATGGCGTGAGTCGAGACGCCGGTCGCAACGCGTGTACGACCTCTTCCCAAGGCCAGTCTATTTCACACAGACACACATACATATATATATATATATATATATATATATATATATATATATATATATATATATATGTGTGTGTGTGTGTGTGTGTGTGTGTGTGAAAATATATAGAAAATAGGAAGGAACTGGTTAGGTAAATAATCCAAAGTCCCTTAGTATTTTAGTTATTTTTAAAAATAAAATAGTGCTCGATACAAAAGTAGAGCATAAATATAATTATTTATTTAAAAATATGATTCCAAATCGCGACATAAGATCTCTTGTTTCAAAACAAGGCCAAAAACATCAATATAATTATTTAAATTAAATTGAGTTAAAAAAATTTCGCTTGAAGATGGAACAGAGCTTACTTTAACTCAATTTAATTTAAATAATTATATTGAAGTTTTCGGCTCTTGTTTTGAAACATGAGACTTCTTATGTCGCGATTTGGAATCATATTTTTTTAAATAAATAATATATATATATATATATATATATATATATATATATATATATATATATATAGATAGATAGATAGATAGATAGATGTTCAAATGTAATGAGAACGAACGAGAATAATGTAAATTCTAACGTTCACAGCATTAATTCTCGAGGGGACTCAATATCAAGATTAATTATTTATTATAGATTTTTACATTTGGGCAAAAAACAATTACCCACTACAGAGATGCATTCTTGTTTCGGTGACTTATTTACATCTCGACTCGTAGGAACAAAAAATGGTGATGGACATTGATGCTATGCAATGGTATCAATGGTACCAAGCAAGCAGATAAAAGCGTTGGTCGGTTTCAGTGAGTTGACACAAAAGTGTTTTAAGTTCAATACCTGGCTACTGCAGTGTTGAACAAAAACTTAGAGAGTTGAGTTAAAGGGAGATAACTGAGACATCCGGAAGAGGCACTACACTCGGAAGTACAAAAATCTATTCTACTGGATGAAATAAAGTGTTCAGCTCAAAATTCCAATGTAAATAATGTAATTAATTATAATACCTCATCTCAGAAATATAGACAATGTCAGATATGTTAAAAAGCGACCAAAAATGTTGCGATTTCAGTCAATACAATTTCTATTTGAAATAGACCAGAGTATGTTGTTTACTGGTGTTGTAGAGTAGTTTTCACAGTGGAGGCTTGTATTTCACTAAGTCGTCCTAAATTAGGTTCGACGTACAAAACGTTAGGAACTTGCAATAATAGTTAATGACGCAGCAATCTAGTTGTGGTCGTTGATACTTCAATGTCCGACATCAACTGACACACTCAACTCCACTGAGCCCCACTGGCTACCACTACTACTACTACTACTACTACTTATTATGTGTGGGAGAGTCTATTACAATAGAATAGATAATGTTCTGGTATTTCAGATAGAGCTAAAATGAAAGCTTTAAGAAAGCGTTTTCATTTATAAAAATGAATTTTTTAAGCCACGGTATCGAAAGTAGGGGCCGTCGATAGCTGTGCCAGCACGAAGTCACAAGTCATCGTGGCTGAGGGCTTGACCGTGCTGGCCTTGTTCAAATTGTTCAGCACGCTAGATAACACGTAACTGTAACTAAGGTCTACTCAGCATAGTTGCAGTATAAACAACAGGGGGGCTCAGTGGGTGTTGGACAAACACAAATGTGCCTGCAATAGGAATAGCTAGCCACCTTATTAGACGGGTATCCTCGAATACGTGGCCAGCAATATATGTGTGTGTGTGTGTGTATCTATTTAAAGATGAGAACAAATGAAGTATAATTCCACTGTCCTTAGCATTTAATTTAAAAAGCAGACTGAATACAATAGAGTAGATATATATATATATATATATATATATATATATATATATATATATATATATATATATATATAAGCCAAAGAGTACAAATAATGCCCCACAAAATATTACCATGCTCCACCGGTGGGGCATGCGCCCCACGTTGGAAATCATTATTTCATATACAATCCGCCTGATGTTATTATGCAAAATAATTCAAATTTGGTTTGAATAATTTTTATCAAATTTTAAACGATTAATTTAGATGGCGAAACAAAGATTGAGTTAAATTGTTGAACCTGTTTTATTAAAGTTATCGGATTTTTTACAAAAAACTGCCGTCTGAAGTTATTATGCAGATTAAAATATTATTAGTTTAAGGCCCCTTAAATCTAATAAATATTATTTTTTCATAATATATGTTGAAACATGAGTAATGAAATGATCTAATATATATATATATATATATATATATATATATATATATATATATATTAAAAAAGACAGACCACTTTAAGGTACCATTATAATAATTTATTTCACCAGAGCCCTTTTAAAAGACGCCGGATCATCAGATAGCACTTCCAAAAAATGAAATGAAACGAAAAATGAAATAAAATTGATGGGTAGTGTAAGTTTTTGTAATTTAACAGAGAGTGTAAAAGGAGTAGTTAAAGAGACATGGTAGAGTTTAGGGAGAATTAATTTCATATCTCTCTCAATCATACTTAGTATTGGGGAGGAGAAGTGACCGAACCTTGACGTATTTAGACGGTTAATTTAACGGAAGTGATATATTTTAATATATATATATATATATATATATATATATATATATATATATATATATATATATATATAACTCTCCTAAGCTCCTTCAATATATCAAAATGGTGGAAATATATATATATATATATATATATATATATATATATATATATATATATATATATATATATATATAAGTGAATATAGAAGTCAACACTTAGAGGCGACAGTCTATTTCATGCTATATGCAATCGTCAGGCCACGTGTGCTGTTATTTTTCTCGGCTATTTATACATATACGGGTCAGTGGTGTATTGTGGGTAGTCTATTATGGCGGCTATTTTACCGGAAGTCGTTTATTTAAAAAAATTATATATATATATATATATATATGCCTGCTAAGCTCCTTCAATATATCAAATGTGGAGGCTTCATTCAGTCCTTATTATCTGTCTTTTCAGCTTTTGTTATATACTTTCGATTACTCATGTTTCAACATATTATAAAAAAAGGGGGCCTGTTAATAACTTGGTGGGGCATATGTGGGATGTGAACCCTTCGGTTAGCAACAGATTAAGAGGGAAATTCGAGAATTAGTTATTGACAGTGAATTGTTTTCTAGTACGTCTGAGTGAGAGTATTAATGTTAATGCGTGTTAATACATACGATGTAATTACAGTATGCAGACATAAAACTATTTTGTGTGCATGTACGTACATATGTAATTGGTATACAGGGTATTTCCTGTTTTGCCACTCTCGCATGTCTCGGTTAACAAAGGTGACGGCGTGATGCATGTCGCTGGAAGAGCCAATGTTTTGTCGGCCAATCAGCGCATGTGAGCATTTGGTTTGCTTCCTTCACGGGAATTGCAGTAAAATTTTAAATATGTAAGAATTAAATATTACAGGGGATCATCATAATTTTAGAAATACCAATGTCGGGCATGGCCCCAAATCGGTTGGGAACCACTGATATATACTATTTCATTGTAAGCTCTGACAACGTATATCTGTTACTTTTTTTTTTTTGGACATGATGTATAGAGAAATTCTCAAAATGATTGTTCGGCGAAATTTGGAGAAATCTGAGTCTGTCTATATTTCTGAGATGAGGTATTATGTACATTATTCGGACTATTGTCCTCATCTTTGTCGCCATATTTATCACAACGTTTCGTCCGTTGTACGCTCCGGCCTTCTTCAGGTGGTTGGAATGTCGAACTGAACCCTTTATTTCGCTCACTGGGGTAGACTGTTCTAGTTACACGTGCCATGTTTGATGGATGTCAGTTATTTCCTGTTAATTTCCCTCTGAAAGTTCTCCACTGCCTTAACCGGGTATTGAACTCATACTCTGTGGGTCCTGTCACTGGATCTAACCAACACCTTTATCCACTGTGCCATGTGTCTTTTCCCTCTTAATCTGTTGCTAACCGAAGGGTTCACATCCCACATATGCCCCACCAAGTTATGTGTCTTTGAGGACACATGGCACAGAACAGTCTACCCCAGTGAGCGAAATAAAGGGTTCAGTTCGACATTCCACCCACCTGAAGAAGGCCGGAGCTTACAACGGCCGAAACGTTGTGATAAATATGGCGACAAAGATGAGGACAATAGTCCGAATTGGAGAAATCTGTTGACCATTTTCAATCCTTAGAGAAGTTTCTCCATACAAAAAAAAAACACACACACACAGAAGAATTTCCATATTATATATGAGACCCCCCGCTTTTCATTTTTCCATACACACTGCTTTTCCGTGTAGATATATGTGATATATTTTTCTCTGCGTGGGACGCGTCTATATATGTACATATAGTTTTGCGTTTGTCTTAGCGGTATAAAAGTCTGTCTGAGAACAAAGCATGATTGTCATTCCTTTTCCTTCCAGCCATTTTGTTTTGTCCGTGGATTACGGTGTTATTATGTCAAGGATGTAATAATGCTCAGAATTACAAATGGAAGATTAAACTTTTCTACCATAACTCTCTCCTGTTATAACCTGTTGTGTCGGAAACCTACCACCCCTCTTGAAGATGAACTTGTCTGCGTCTGTGAACAAAGACTTTAAATAGTGGCATGTCAGTTGACATGGAAAGAAGATAGATGGACAGAGAAGTTCTTAGCTGAGCGAGTTATTGACTACTCAGGCGATTTCTGTACCTTATTATCAACCTATTAAAACCCTTTTTATTGTTACGTGTTATTTGGTGTTTGTCTCTACTAACCCCAAATCAACATCATAACATAACCTAATTCAGCAACTCAATCATTCACTTTCTTTCACTCTCTCCTTATATCTTTCATTTTTATCAGGCTATTCATATTTATCTATGATCAACGTTTTTTGTCTTTCTATTTCTCTATATCTATCTTTTTAAAAACAACTTTTCGAAAATATTAGCCTCATTTTTTTTGTGGCTCGACGAATACACGAATACTGCATATGAATATCCGAAATGGGGAGGTAAATCAAAATTACGGTAGTGTATATAGAATCAGAAATATTTGCTGCTGTTAACTAGTTTTTCATTTAAGTTCCTGGCTCTCCACAACTTCCTATCCTTCGTAATCCTAAGTAAGGTTTGTCCTCTTATTACACCTCCCAGTCTTTGTTCTGCCACCCATTAAGATAAGTTCTTGGGCAGGCTAATCTTCAGCCGCTTTAGCTTTCAATATGTTCTCGGTGTGTCAATTTCTGCACACCCACTGTCTTTATTATGTATCTGAGAAATTACAGCTCTTTTTTTCTTTCTGTTTTGAAGTGCAAGTATGCTCTTCGTTTCCATTTAGGTTAAAATGTTCTCCGTTGCTCACATGTTGTCGATATTTCCGAAAGAAAGAGTTTGCCGATAATGAGGATCTCACTCATCTTTTGAAAATCGTGGGCGATTCTAAGAAAATTAGAACGACCTTTACTCGAGAATTAAATCGACTTATATACGGATACATCAGCTTTATTATGGAACAAGACGAGGCACAGAAATATTTTGCTTTTTTTTCTCTTTAAAATAAATGTATTAAAAATAAAATTAAAACTGAAATGGAAGTTGGTCGTTTGAAATAAATTGTTATGGTAAACATTTTTAATGCGAGATCTGAAAGGGAAAAATGAGAATTGATTCATTCGAACTGCTATTTAAGATAGAAAAAAAAAACCGATAAAATTGAATAAACTCAATTTTATTAAGCAAAAGTGATAATAAGTAGGAAAATCATTATTCTATTTTATTCAATTACTTATTGTGACAAGTAAAAAAAAGTTTCTGAGTTAATATCTACAAATTGGTTTTCATACAATTTCTGACGAATGCAAAAAAGAGGGACTATTTTCTTCCGATATTTTATATAAAGACTGTTTCAAAGCCGGCGAGAATCAGGCATCAGGAATGAAGAAAGAAAAGAGAAAAAAAGATCGACGGCGTAAACAATTTTATTGGTATTATGATGGAAAATTAAAGACATTTTTTTTTTGGCGGGCTGGGTTGGGGGTTGAAATGGATGGAAGAAGAGGACAAAAATTACCAATAAATCAAAGACGAAGTATATGTCTGGCAAATATAACCTTGCCCTGATCTTTTTTTTTTCTCTCAAGAAACAGACAACTTGTAAATAATTACGTTTTATTATTTTGTAACAGGATTTATGGAACATTTTTGATCATTACAGAAAGCGAATTTCTTTGGTGTTGAAAATAAGAGACACTATGTTTTCATGCTTTTGATTTGTGACTTCGATGGTGTGCAAACGAATGGTCCACCAGACTGGTTTGTTAAACAATGTGCTACAAGAGGCTTCCTGAGTGAAAGTTACAATTGATTAGATTTCAAATGGATAAATAAATGCACATTATATTCATGATATCCACTCCAACTTCAGCGGTATACAAGGTGTCCCTAAATTCGGGACAATTAGGAAATCTCATTAATTATATTTCTTGACCTCCAACATGGTTTTGTCGAAAGAAGAAATAATTGACTTATTTTCTGGGGTATGCTAAAAGAGAAAGTGTAATCAAAGAAAATCACAGATGCAACACACTTGATTGAATGCATAGTGTGAATGTGCTAAAATTGAAGACAATATGGAGTTATTGCAACGAATTCACGTGAATCTTGCGAAGTACGTCAACTTTGTATCAAAAAATCATATTGAAAATGTTATTTGTTAATATTCCAGATCAATAGTGTTCAGTATGTCATTTACTTGAAAATATGCATTTTTTGCCGATGTATCCAGACATGAGAAACACCTTATAGAATCTTTTCTCATCGAAAAGACGCAGGATATCCTTGCACTTTGCGAAATAAACATACATTCTGGCATTGATATCAATGAATTCTTTGTTCCAGGCTATTTCCCCTTTGTCGAAAAGATTCCAGTATTCAAAAGCAAGGCCTTGGTGTTTACATCCGGGATAATCTTCCGATGATAAAGGAATTGTCTGTCGAGTTGCCAGACAATTCTTTCATGTGCTCTTGACTTTCATTATTACGCTTGGTTAGCCATCTCTTTTTCCATTATCACTCCCCCTCTTCTCAGGACTGCGGCATATTAGACATAATCTCTGTCAGTATAGAGACCTCACTCTCTCTTCCTCCATCTGCGAACACCGTCGTCTTCGGTGATTATAATGCGTACCACGACACATGGGTTAAACATTTTAACATTACTGATGTTGCTGGTATTCTGGTTTTTCATTGTTCAATCTCTTGCTCAAATCGTGGATTTCCCTACCCGTTTCTCTAGCATACCCGAGCAAAAGGCCTCTCTACTTGATTTATTTCTCACCGCCTCTTCTTGCTCTTGTCGTGCATCGCAACAATGCCCACTTGTAAACTCGAATCACTCAGTAGTATCTATTCATATTTCGTTCCGGTCGTCTGTTAATTAGGAACCTCCTATTCGTAAGAACTCATTCTGTTACCAACCTGCTGATTGAGACTCACTCCGTAAGTTTCTTTGTCACCCCCACTCACACGGTGGACTGACATTTTTAACATTCAAATTGAGAATTATGCCAATGAGGTTTCCTCTAGGATCTAGGCCGGTATGGATGCTTTCATTACTTCTCGAAATTACCAAGTGAAACCTCAATCTTCTCTATGGTTCACCTCGGGATGCTCTGCCGCTATTGCCACAGGAACCACTATTTTCGGCTAATCCAACGCGACAGCTCCCGTCACAACAGACCCCTATTCGTTGCTTCTCGTAATAAATATAAACGAGTCTTTAAAGGAGCGAAGTTTCTGTTTGCCAAGAGAATGATGCCCCGGATTGCATCTAACAACTTTGCCTCTACTGATTACTGGCGGATCTGTAATACTCTATTAAATAAGTGCAAGTTATTTTTCCTCCTCTCTTCAATCGATTTGAGGTGTTAATATCTTCTGCAGATAAAGCTGAACGTTTCACCTGTAAATTCTCCTTAAGATCTGGAGCATCCCTGCGTAACTTCCGACTTAGAACTATTGGGTAATATGCATATGGCCTCTTCTATGGTTTCTGATACTACCTCGAACATTGTTCCCCAAAAAGCACACGGACCTGATGATATATCTATAATAGACCTTAAGAAGGGTTCTCCCAATATGGTTCCTGTTCTCTCTAAACTGAATAATAAGTGCCTCGCTGCCTCTTGTTTTCTGCTGGAAGTCCTCATCTGTTGCCACAGTTTTTAAGAACTAGGTTGAACCGTCTGGCCGTTACAATTATCGGCCCATTCGCCTTCTACCTCTGATGGGGAAACTCTTAGAGATCCTAATCAATGCTGAATTTGTTAAGCATCTCATATCGCAGGGCTTTTATTTCAGACAAGCAATATGGCTTTCCCCTCTACGCAAGCCGCTGGTGACATGCTGGCTGGCCGCCGATGGCAACACTGTCCTCTGGTAGCAGCTACCGATGGGCCTCTAGTCATCCGCCAATGGTAGCATTGCCGAGACGAACACGCCGGTGATCCGACAGCGGGCCACCAGCTGTAAACGCTAGTGGCATACCACCCAGTGGCAGATTGGTGGCTTGCATGTTGTGATCCTGGTCAACTGGTGATGTACTAATAACGTGGAAAGAGTATGCCAAGTTCTAGATAAAAAATGGTGAAGACAGGGTTGTAGCTTTAGATATCTCGAAAGCTTTCGACAGGGTTTGGCATGCAGTTTCTTTTCTCGCATTTCTCACTTCCGGCCATCCCTTCCGGCTACGTGGTTTCTAGCCAGCTTTAATAAGCAAAAATTTAAATACAAAGTCAATCGCTATCTACTGTCATCCTGATTACTCTTCCTTCATTCTCGCTATTAGCAATGTTCCTGTTTCAAACTCTTCCACACGCACTTGTATCTAAGTGGCTTTACTCTCTTGCTTGGGGTGAACTCGATAAAAAAAATATTATCAATTCCTCTTGAGTTTTTTATCTGACAAATTTTTGACTATCAGGATGTGGACTATCATAGCCCGCCACAACTTCCTGAGATTTCTTACTCAAAACAACTTACTCTTCAATAACCCCCTATGTCCTTGTTCTGCAATTCAGTTAGACAAACTCTTTCGCTCTGTTTCGCGTGCGTTCAATATGCCCTATGAGTGTTAGGTTCTCCCAACCCTCTTTCTCATTTGGTGTGAAGCTTGTATTGTTTTATACCGATTGTTCCTATTTAATTAAAGTTTTCCTCGCTGCTCTCAGTTATCGTCTGTCGTGTTTGAAAAGAAAGAAAAATTACATCTTCGAATGTTCTTATTAAAAGATAAGCCTGAAAGCCTAGTAGATTGAGTTTTCATTTGTGAATTAATTTTCAAAGAAAAAAAAAATCGTTATTACGAACACAACTTGGAGGAGGGAATTTCACAACGACAGGGTAAAAAGAACACTTTTCATTCGCCATCTGTTTCACTAAAATCTGTAATAAAAGATTTACTCACAAAAATGTTTAAATACAATATCAATCAATATCTGTTGTCCTCCTGATTAATCTTCCCCTGTTCTCGCTCCTTAGCAATGTCCTTGTTTCTAACTCTTTCACACCCAGTAATCCGTTGTGTCTCAGTGGCTTTACTACCTTGCATGGCGTTACTAAAACTGTGCTCACTGTAAAATAAAAATTTAGATCTGTTATTTTACATCGAGTAAACTCTCTGAGTTGTAACTAATGGTGAGACGCAAATACATATTTATTATCATTATAGATAGATAAATAGATAACGTCATTGAGATAGATATCCGATAACGTCCGTGGGGTATTAAATGAAGTCAGTATGATAAATACATAAATAGGTAAATAGATAGACAAACAGAAAGAGATATTGGTGAAATTACTGACACAGATAGATATGAAATTGCGTAATCGATAAAAGTGTGATTTTAAAAACACTGGATGCTACTGCTATTGACGCATTGCTCTTCAACTGTGAATTGAGTTCCCTTGGCTACTAGTGTATTTCGTATAGAAAAGTTAAAATTTACCTTTCTCTCTAGGGGTAGGATATCAATGCCAAAACGGTCGGGTTTCGATCTCGGCTTAAAGCAATCGGATATCTAGCCACACTAAAGAGCTGTGATAGAGCGAAACAATCTGTCTGTGGGTGACTCTATATATGCTCTCGGGAGAAAAGCGTGATTTTAAAAACAGTGGCTCCTACTGCTATTAAGAAGTGCTCTTCAAATATGAATTGAGCTCTCCTGGCTCTTGGCGTAATTCGTACAGAAAACGTTCATATCTCCCTTTCTCTCTGCCGTGCGACGATAGTCAACTCGGTCGGGTTTCCATCCCGGCTTGAAGCAATCGGAGGTCTAGTCTCACTGAAGAGCTGTGAAATAGCGAAACAGTATGTCTGTGGTTGACTCTCTCTCTCTCTATATATATATATATATATATATATATATATATATATTGTTATCTACAGACAGACTGTTTCGCTGTATCACAGCTCATCAGTGTGGCTAGACGTCCGGTTGCCTCTAGCTAATGATTGAAACCCGACTGAATTGGCGTCAGTCAGGGATTCTACCACTAAGCTGTTGGTGAATTCAAGAATATTTATTTTTTAGATAAACACAAAGTGACTGAGAGAACTCGATTCGATTTACCGAAGAGTCTTGCATTGACTTATTTACATAAATATATATATATATATATATATATATATATATATATATATATATATATATACATACTATGTAAATAAGTCAATGGGATAGATAGATAGATAGATAGATAGATAGATAGATGAAATTAGTGAGATAGGGACATATATGAGATAACGTCTCTGATATATGTATTCTTCTTCGGACGTAGGCGATTATGGCTCTCCACTATTTCCTGCTCCTTGCAGCTCTAAATATTGTCTTTATTTCTAAACCCTGTTCCATCATCCAATTTCTCAAGTACGTTGGGTATGTTATGTGTTGATTTCCTCTGTCCCTTTGCTCTTAATCTCTCATGGGCGTAACAAATTTTCCAGGGCCTCCTTCCACATTATGTGCCCCAGAAATTTCAAGTCTCTCTTCCTTATGTTAAGCATAAGTTATTTTTTTGTTTCTATTTTATCTAAAAACCTCGTCGTTGATCACATGTTCGGTCTATGGTATTCTCAGCATCTTTCTGTAGAACCACATTTCTGTTCTTTCAGGTCTCTTCTTTATCTGTGAGAAAATTGTCCAGCATTCACTTCCATACAGTAGGACAGATATCACATAAAATTTCAGTATTCTTTTCTTTGTTTCTAACGAAGTTTTTTCTGTCTCGCAATACTTTGCTTAGCTTTTGGAAGGCATCTTTCGCTTTCCCAATGCGTCTTTCGATTTCATTGTCACTTTATTCGTCCTCAATTAAGTTACTTTGCTTGGTTGATTTTGCTACCTCCGATTTGTAATTTGCATTTTGCTAACAACCATACATTCCGGCTTCTTGCCGTTTATGTTTAGTCCTTTTATCTTGCTTTCCTTCACTAACTTCTGTAGGAGATTTACTAGTTTTCTTTCCTGTTTCTGCTAAGAACACTGTACTATCTGCATATCGTACGCGTATGTTCTTAAAGTTGTGACCGCCATTACTGAATCCTGGTAGGGCATCTAATTATCTCAGAATCATCTCACTGTATAAGTTGAATAAGTCTGGTGAGAAGACACATCCTTGTCTTACACCACTTTCTATTTTTGTGTAGCTCCTGAACTCATTTTCTTTCCGTATGCACGCGGTTTGCTGCCAGCATAGGTTCTTGATTATTCTATGCTTCCCAAATATGCCAAGGCTGGTGAGCAGTTCCAGAAGGCGTACTCTATTGAACCTCTTTGGGTAATCTATAAAACGCATCTGTGGGTCCTTCTGGATTTTTAACTTTCGGATAACATTCTGAGCATAAATATCGCTTTCCTTGTTCCAGTGTCTTTGACGAACAAGCACTGGTTTTGTTCAATCTCCGGTCTGATTTTGCTGGGCGCTCTATTCATCAGAATTTGGGTGATAAGTTTTGTTATATAGCTCATTAGCTTGATTGTTCAATGGAGTTCCCATTCGCTTGTGCCTGGTTTCTTAGGCAGTGCTATGAAAATAAATCTGTTGAGATCTTCCGGTATATCACCACTGTTGAAGAGTTCATTTATTATTTCTGTAATGAAAAGCGAAATCATCTAAGGTTGTTAGCGTTTCTCTTGCGATCCCGTCTGACCCTGCAACCGTGTTTCTCTTCAATTTGGCCAGTGCTACTTCCACTTCGGTTTTTAATATTTCCGGTCCGTCGATATTTCTGTGTATTGCCGGTTGTATCGCCGTGGAAGAGATTTCCGATATATTCGTTTCCTCTCTGAAGTATTTTTCTTTCTCTAATATCATTGTTCCCATCTTGGATTTTATACATCCTGTTGATTAGCATGTCTTTTTTCTTGTTAGTTCTTATTTTTTATATGCATATATACTTTATCTGTGATACTCATTCATTCTATTTCTGCACATTTTTCTTTCAGCCATTTGGCCTGTCTGCTTTTGTTCATTATTTCATTGTTCTATATTCTGTCCCGAGTCATGACCTTGTTTTTTTTATCTCTTTTTCATAATGTCAAGAATCTCGTCTGTCATCCATTCATTTTTTTTCTTCTTCGTCTATTTTCCTTTGCTGAGATGCTGAGAATACCATAGACCGAACATGTGAGCAATGACGAGGTTTTATAAATTTTTAAATAGAAGCAAAAACATAACTTATACTTAACATCAGGAAGAGAGATTTGAAATTTCTGGGGCATATAATGTGAAAGAAGGGCTTGGAAAATCTGCTACGCACAAGACAGATTTAGAGCAAAGGATCAAAGAAAAACAACGTATAGCATACCCAACGTGCTTGAGAATATGGATGGCAGAACAGGGTTTATAAATAAAGACAATACTTATTTAGAGAGATCTCGTTTGCTGATGCGACTAAATCTTCTCTTGCGTCGCACTTCGAGTCTCCATTTTCCTTTTGTCCCTCGTATCTGCTTTTCATGCCATCCATACATTTCTCCTTTAAATTCGGATCGTTCAAGAATGTGTCGCATTGCAATTTCGGTGCTGCCTTAGGCCAATTCACTTTTCGTAGTTTGCCTCTAAGTCTACATGTAAATGGGAGGAAATCGCTTCCACGGAAGGCACTTGCATAGGTTTTGCAGTTTACAAATGCGTTCCCGAATCTCTTGTTAACATTTATGTAGTCGAGTTTATTTTTCATTGCTCCTCCTCGGCTTCTCTATGTCCATATTCGTCTTAAGTGTTCTTGAAACCAGTAATGCAGATTTAATCGTAGTTCCAATAGGTTTATCTTCGCATTTTACCCCCTGAAGATAATCTTGGAAAAGATCAAAAGTACTTGGGTTCGAAAAAGCTACGGTGCCTTCCTTGATGAATTTCATCTTAGCATCAAGAAACTGATTAGAGAACTGGAAAGAATCACTGTAAAATAAATAGACACAATATGTCTAAATTATTTAATGAAATATGTTTGAATGGCGATATGTTTACAATATATATATATATATATATATATATATATAGTGTGTGTGTGTGTGATAACAAAAAGAAAGAATAGTAAGATATATAATCCGGTGTTCTTATTGATATTTGTATTTTTACAAAACAGTGCTTAATGTAAATTTACAGAGCATAAATATTATGAATTAACTGATTTAAAATATGGTTTCTTCGCTACACAGGAATAACTATGTTTCAAAAACCGAACCTAAAAACTCCAAATTTAATTATGCAATTAAATTAAGATGATTAGTTCTGTTTCATATTCAAGCGAATTTTGGAATGACTTAAAAATATGTTATTCTAGAATTCGCTTGAAGAAGAAACAGAACTAATGCTTTTAATTTAAATATATAATTAAATTTGAGATTTTTTAACTTCGGTTTTTGAAACATGGTCATTCTGTGTAGCGAAGAAACCATAATTTTAATCAGTTAATTTATACACACACACACACACACACACACACACACACACATATATATATATATATATATATATATATATATATATATATATATATATATATATATATAGGAATGAATTGTGGAATGAGCGGGGTATTCGACTGGATACGAAAATTCGGGTTTACAGAGCTGTTGTACTTGCCATCCTTTTGTACAGCTCAGAGTCATGGACTTCATACGGGTACAATATACGGCAGCTGGATGCTTTCCATAAAAGCTGTCTGCGTGCAATCTGTGGAGTTAACCTTCAAGATAGGACACCTAACGTAGACATGTTTAACAGGTGTAATATTGGAGGAATCGAGACTTTTCTCATTCAGTCTCAGTTACAGTGGACTGGTCATGTCTTGAGAAAGTCTGATGACAGAATACCCAAGATCCTAATATATAGCCAGTTAGATCAGGGTTACAGGAATGTAGGACGCCCATGGCTAAGACACAAAGAGCAACTTGTCAGCTGTCAATATACTTTATAACACCCTTGAGCGCTTAGCCTTGGGGCGGGTAGAAAGGTGGTGAACGTGTTTAAGTGGATTCAGCAGTTTTCACTCTTCAAGAAGCGAGAGCAATATCTAAAAGGTTATCCAATCTAACAGTGATCTCATCCCACAATCCCCACTCTTGCTCCATATGCGGCCTTTTTTGTAAATCACTAGCGGGTCTTAAGATTATCGCACAAGGTTTTATAACTGAATCAATTAAGTTGTCAGACCCTCATACGTCGAAATCGACGGGAGAATCCATTATATATATATATATATATATATATATATATATATATATATATATATATATATTGTATGATGTTACGACAAGTGAAAAAAAAGACTCAGGTATATTTGCTTTCCGAACCTTACCTTACATTTTCATTGAATTCTGCTTTCCTCCAATATACATTAGCTTAATGAGAAACGGCGCACCTTTTCGTGTTTGCAGACATTAGCGGATGGACTGTACTTTATGGCCGGACGCTACCCCCGCCCTTGCCACAAACACACAGAGAAATATATACCTATTAGGTCGTCGGGACGACTCCCAACTTAAGGGGCCGACTCGGTCGAAGAATTTCGGCATTTTTTTCTTCTTTCTTTTTCTCAACACACACGCCCCCCCATATATATATATATATATATATGTATATATATATATATATAAAGAGAGAAACAGAAACAGAGAGACAGAGATAAATCGATATGTAATGCTGTCAATGAGATAGATAGATAGATAGATAGATAGATAGATAGATAGATAGATAGATTGCAATTTCACAGACTCACTCAATGTATTGATTTATATTCCCACGGTTTCCTCACTATTGTAACCTTGCACCAGACCATGTCCGTTTAATTAAGTGCAATGTCATATTTAAAATCGTTTCCCTCAGCAAAGAAAATTGCTTTCTGGTTTGATCAATAATGTCCAAAATCTACACCAACAAACCGACTAAAAACTAAAATGATACAATTTAGTGACCAATTTAGATTTAAATTCAGGTCATAACAGTGTCACGCTACGAACTTATTGATATACCTTTGGACTAAACTGAGTTCTGAATATTTCACGTATAGATTTTTTTCTTCCATTTTATTTCCTGATTAGAGAAATGAGGAAAACGTCTTTAAAAATTTCTGCAAAATGTCTCGGTATATTCAAGTTTTTCGTACCCCGTTCCCAATGCGGTCAGTGCATATGCGTATGTTTGATGAACACGGGAATGAATATAACCGTATTTTTTTCACGTTTGAAATTTATGTGCAGACATAGGAAACGTTTACGTTTCTGTTTTTATAATATTAGCGAAGCTAAAAGTTAGAGATAAGTAAAAAACAGCAACAAAAAAAAAAAAAAAAAAAAGAAGAAAAAAAAGAAACGTAATAATATATAAAAATAACAAAAACAGGGTAACTCCATAATACCCGAGCGTGGACAATTTATCCATTTAGATTGCAAAACACCCACAGCTGTCGTCAGACAAAGACCGGTCCATCACACCTAAATTGAGAAAGCCTGCCGACTTAACCAAGCGTTACAAACGTCATTGTCCGAAATACTGACGCTATTGTATAGCCAGCGCAAACAACAATAGCGCTTGTATCAGTTAATTTCCATCTATGGGGCCTCCTTTTATTCAGTCGGTTTATTCGATGGACCATCTCGCAAACAAGTCAGTTCTCTCATTTTGTTTGTTTTTAGGTGTATTATTAGCAACAATATGGAAGAAAAAAAAAGAATAAAAGAATTGTGTTACAGCCATCATTATAGCTATTATGAGTATCGCGTTTGTTTTCTTTCTTTGTAATTGCAGCAAAGGGCAATCCTCCAAGCATTTGTGTTTTCTGTCGATAATGTTCCTCATATGTTTTAATATTAGAATGTAGGAGGTCAGTCCGAAAATTATCCAGCCGTTTTGAATATCTCGCGAACCAGTTGCGTGGCGTTGATGTAACTTGGTAACCGGTTAGAAAAGATTTTCCCACGCATGTGTGAACAGTTAAGTTCCCGTGGTTATACTCAGTCGGCACTCAGGTGTCACAGCAGGAGCGTCTGTACTGTGTTGCATTCACCTTTTGGGAAAAAGGTAGATATTCTTCTCTCGAGGTACGAAGAGCTTATTGGCGTGGAAAGTGAAATCAGCGCGCCGAGTTCAATTACTGGTCTTTTCTATTTCATTCATTTCCGCTAATGCCCTTAGAACCGCCTCTTACAAAAAACAAAACCAAAAAAAAAAAAAAACTAAAAAAAAAAAAAACAAAACAAAAAAAACAACAGAAAAAAAAAAAAAACAAAAACAGTAATCCTTCCACCCCTGGTATTTGTTTAATAACTAAGCTCTATTACTTTCAAATGTCACCTAGTCTAAGGAGGAAAAAGTTCAGAACTCAATAACAGTTTGAATAGGGAGGATCTTCGTCAGATTACCTTGCTCTTGATACACCACTGCTACTAAACATCACGGCACCCATGTCTGTCAGAACTGCTCTACATATCAAATTTTGGATCGTTACGAATTCCATTTTCTTTCAAAGTTAAACGTGGATTGATTGATTTGATTTGTTTGTTTGACGGCATATCGACTACTCACGGGTCATTTAATGTCGAAATTTAATTTTCTTTGGAGCTTTGAAGCAATAAAAATAGGATATATGTTATTCTGCTTTCACAATTGAATACATGGTAGATGATACTCAGATTTTGTGCATATACCTATTTGTGTGGACATAATTACTAGAGGCGATGAAATGGGTGTTTTGTGTTGTAATCTTGTTGAAGTTATATTTTGGAATATAGTTTGACTTCTTTAAGAAGTTGCAGGATATTATATAGATTAATGCCATAAAAGTTCATTCTTGTTGGTTATTTAGTTGCTTACTTCGTTTTGTTTTGCAGAATATCAACATCTATCGATTATTTAATGCTGGATTCTAAATAATTTGAAAAGAATTTAATGGCTTCTACTAAATATATATTAAACGCGATGGTATATTACAGATAAAATGTATTGCTGGTTATTTTACTATAAATAGGTATTGTTATTCATTTTACTATAAATATGTATTGTTGGTCATTTTTATATAAAAATGTATTGCTGGTATTTTTACTATGAATATGTATTTTTATACTTACATATTGTTTTGTTTCTGTTTGGGAGTTCACTATTTACCCATAGCTGGGGGTCTAACACCCGGGTCAGGTTGGACCTGGGAACAACTGCAATTAAAAAGTGGCTCCACCCTCCTCAAAACTTCTAATCTACCGACCATAGGCCTTCCTATCGGATGTAGTTTATGGACATACCCAGGACTGTTAAACGTGGAGAAAAACGTGTGAAGACAGCTGATGGCCATCCCGAAAGGGTATATTTCAGATTGTTTTAAAAATGTATGGTATGTTTTGATAACTGATTGAAATCTTCAGGTTGTACTTTGAACCACGACCATTGTTCTTTTACTTTTTTATATGACATTTTTAAAGGATATGAGCTTTCATAGTTCTCCCCAAATTCCTGTCTTTTCTTGTTCTTGCTCCTTTTTTTTATTCCACTTTGTTTCTTTTCTGGTAACCATTCACTCATTAACACCAAGCAAGTTACTCATGGTTTCTTTCTGTTTTTCCACCTTTATATGTCCTGTGAGTATTTAATTCTCTAAGCAATGTTTCCTCATTATAAGCCTCAGAAAATTTCATCTCTCTCTTCATGATTGTCAGCAACAGTTTCATTGTTGTTGTTCGTCTCTATCAAAGTGCATTGTTGATCATATCTTGACACTCACAAGACATATTGAAGGCAAGAGAGACAGGGGAAAGCAAGTAATAACCTACATAAAAAGAGTTTGTGTAAATGTTTGACAGAACAGAGATTAGGGGAGATAACAAAAATACAAACCTTACTAAGAGCTAAAAATGACAGGAAGTTGTGAAGAGCCATAGTCGTCCACGTCTTAAACGGCCAGGGTACATGAATTTATTAAAAAATATTATTGTTTAAGGTGGCTTTTGTCTTTTGGGATAAATATAAACACATGCTTATGGCTACAAAGAACAGGCTGTTGTAAAGAGCCATGATGAAACATGTCCTGAAGTGACACGGAAAATAGAAGAATGATCTATTTAAAGAAATTATAATCGATCTGATTACACTTCAAATGGTTTTGTTTTTTAAACATTAAAAACAATAAAGAAGAAGATGACTGAGATCTTTGCATTCAGTTTGATTTCTTTAAGAAATGGTAGGATATTTATATGAACTAATATCATGAAAGAGTTCTTCCATGTTGGTTTGGTTCATTTTGTGTCGCGGTATATCAAAACTGTTTTTCTTATCTAGAATCTTGAGTTATGGGTTATATAATGCCGAAATCTACATATTTTGAACAGACTTTTATGGCTTTAAATAAATATATTTTGAACGCAATTGTATGGCTTCAAATACAGATAAGATGTATTGTTGGCCATTTTTGTCTAAATATGTATTATTGGCAATTTTACTATAAATAGGTATTGTTGGTAATTTTACTATAAATATGCATTGCTCGTAATTTTACTATAAATAAATATTTTAAACATATTTTAACTTTATTAAAAAGTACTATAGTTTAAGGTGGCCTTTGTCTATTGGGATAAAGACAAATATTGCTTAGAGCTACAAAGAATAGGTTGTTGTGAGAAGCCATGGTGGATCACATCCAGAAGGGAGGCGGAAAATATAAGAATGATCTATTTAAAGAAATTATGATCGATCTGATTACACTTCAACAGTTTCTTTTTAATATTTGCAAGTAATAAAACGGAAGATGAGCGAAATCGTTTCATACGTTTCTACTACATTTATTACCGACACGTGGCTGAGTGGTTAGAGCATTCGCTTTCTGACTATGATACACGGGTTCAGTCTTTCAGGAAGGTGAATTCTTGATGCTATCGAGTCGATCCCAGCATGTAGCATCTTTGGAAAGTGTCTGAAAACCATGCCACGGTTTGACCCTTAAGTCCAATTGGGTAGATGGAAGTATTTGTGAGCCGTCAATGTTTGAGTTTGTTGTGGATTCCGGGATTAAATCCGGTCGCAAATGAATGACAAACGCAAGAATGAAATATAGCAAATAAATGTATTGACGTAATAATACAATTGGTAATACGGTTAGTAGATCCAGAAATGCGGTCAGTAGCAATAATAATATATATACAGCCTGGGAAATTCAGTATCGAAATAAGACTTCCTTCTGAGTCTACGTGCTCGCAACTGTGACTCCTACAAAGCGGTTACCTCGCACTCTCACTCCCTCACTCTCTGACTGTATCACCCCTACTCCCGGGTATTCACCGGCAGCAGTACAAGTACACACTATGAAAAAGGGGTGGAGTCCTTAACAGAGCTAACATGAAGTCGCAAGTTATCGTGATTGAATGTTTAAGCATTCTTGGTCTGAGTGTTGATCATGCTAGAAACTATTACTAATTTCCGCTCAGAGTAGTTGCAGTATAAACCATAGGTGGACGCTGTGGGTTTTGAACAAATTCAAATATGCCGGAGCAGGCGTCTGAAATAGGGATTGGTTAGCCGCCCTAACAGACAGGCATACTCGGATACAAGTTACTATTACTATGACAGACAGTTTTGATTTTACGGCCATATGTTTGAGATTCACATACATACAGGAGTTGGACAAAATAATTGGAACACTTGTTAAATTCAAATAAAATTTATTTAATATGTTGGTCCTTCTTTAGCCTCACAGACAGCTTTAATACGTCTAGGAATGGAATCATACAGCTTCCTGACTTCATCCAGAGGAATTTTCAGTCATTCTTCCATTAAAACATTCTCCAGCTCTTTACTACACAACGGTGGAGAATAGAGGCCCCTAACTTGTTCCAAATTGCTCCATAAATGTTCAATAATATTGATATCTTAAGATTGGGGAGGCCATTTCTTGTGTTCTAGCTCACTTTTATGCTCTTCATACCAATTCTTAACCCCGCGAGCTTGTATTGGAACATTATCGTCTTGGAAGATGCAGTCACCATCAGGGAATAAAGTCTTGGCCATTGGATGATCTCCCAAAATGTTCAGGTAATCTTTGCTGTTGATTCTACCATGCAGGGCAACTACTGGACTGAGGCATTTCCATGATATGGCGGCCCAAACTATCAATGATCCACCTCCATGCTTCACTGTTGGAAGAAGGCAGTCAGGGTTGTAAGCTTCTTTGGGCTGCCTCCACATATAAACTCTCCCTGAAGTTGGAAAAAGAGAAAAACTGAATTTGTTTGAGAATATGACTTGCTTCCACTGGTCTACAGACGAGGCATTGTGATCTCTGCACCACTTCAACCTCTTTTTAATGTTGCGAGTGGAGAGAAGAGGTTTCCTCACAGCGGCTCTTCCATGATATGAAGCCTTATGGAGCTCAGGGTGAACAGTTTTAATAGAAACTGAACTATTCAGATGGTTATTCAACTCAGCAGTCACTTTGGCCGCATTTGTCCGATGATTTTTTGTCACATTGCGTTTCAATACACGTCAATCCTTGTCAGTAAATTTGCAAGTCCGGTCCGAATTGCTACGGTTGCTAGAGGTCTTGTCCTGTTTCTCGAATTGCATCAGTATTCTTGATATGGTAGCTCTTGACAAACCAAACAGTTCAGCAACCTTAGTGATCGAGGCTCCTGCCATGCGAGCTCCAACAATTTGCTCTTTTTCGAACTCGGAGAGGTCACGCATTTAGCTTAAATTTTACTGAATTCTAAAAATAAATAAGACAAAGACAGTAAATTCGATAAGTAAACGTATTTACAGTAGATATAACCTGCAATTACGAAGTTTTAGTTAAAGTTCTTAATATAATAGGTCTTTGAAATATAGAAGTGGATTTGGCAACTGTTCCAATTATTTTATCCAACTCCTGTATTATGACTAAAACCAGAAACTCCTTGTAGTTACTTGGGAGAGGTATTCAGAAAACTACTTGACTCGTCATGCAAATTTGATTTACCACTTGTTAAAGTTAAAAATGCAGTTGTCATTATCGTCCTTATGCATTGTTATTATTATGACGTCACTCAAGAAGCAACGGGGGTAAAGTTAAACTATTCGATTCAGTTGCTTTTGAACACAAAACGCTGATTTCATTTTCGGCGCCAATAAACGTTATTCTACAAGCACTAGTGGACTTGTCATATTTACAGAGTAGAAGATGGGGGATAAAGTATGTAGGATAAAAAAGGAAATAAAAATGAAATCCAGGTGAGAGCTCCTGTGACAGCTATTGTGAAACTGATGTCCCTCCATAAAAAGCAATATCCTAGGTTTAAAATGCCTTTAAAAATGTAAAACCGTTCTTAAAGCCTTCATATTAGTTTTAATTCCAAGCTAATGGATTAAATTTAATATTTCCAATCAGCAAATTCCATTGCTATATTTTAAACCAAATTTAAATTGATTGGACTAATTTTTTTATCTGATTATCCGTACAATAAAAAAAATCTATAAATTTGTCCATATTGAAAAATATGTCAGCACAAAATAATTCTTTTTATTAAAAAAAAATTAAAAAATAAAATATATTTTTTCTGAAAGGCAATTTGAGAAAAACTGTCTGATTAAAGTTTAATTAATCTTAATTGAAATGAATATTAATTTTACTTTAAAATATAGCAGAAAAACATATTTTTAAGTAATGCATTGGCGATCTGATGGTAAATGTAATAAGAGCCACATAACTGAAAAAAAAACTACATGACGAATACAATATTATATAAAAATTATATAATTTTTAACTACCCAGTAATCTATAACATTTTTAATATTTTAAACATTCCAATATTGAGCAGCAACTAGTCTAACGCAGAAAAACAACGGCAACCTACTGCGTGAAAATCTTCTGTCTAGTCAGTCATATATCGAAAGAGACATGATCGCCCAAGCGTGTATCACGTACAGCACATAAACTAACTGAACATTTTATTAATCTTTAGGTACTTTGGTTTTATAATCTTACATACGAAGACGCTTGTTGATGAAATCGTAGGAAATTCACAATAAATTTTAAATTTACTATAGTTGACGCTCTTATTCCTGATAATGTCGTGTATGGACGCCCCTATTTACAAAAATCGACACGTTTATACGAACATAGAATAAATTCAAAATTATGTTTAAAATCTTAGGGGAGGTTTAATTGCAGTGAGTTTTAATTTAATAACAATATCACTTGACAGACACAAATTAATACAGAATTTTAAATGATTTAAAAGTTCGTAAATTATTCTAATTAAAATGAAATGACAAAAACAGAACAAATTAATACAGAATTTTAAATAATATATTATTCTAATTAAATAAAACAATAGTATAGATAAAATTGCCTTTCTAATTAAATAATGTCATAGATTTATTAAATTTTTATTTAAAGATTCAAGCAGATTTTCTGTAACTTGAAGTGCCGCCTGACTAAAAAATTGATGATTTCAATTCGCCGATGACTTGTCCTTATAACTAATATATATATATATATATATATATATATATATATATATATATATATATATATATTACGCAGTACAAAAATAATTTCTTGAAATTTCATAAAATCAAATGAGTGGCGATTGACAGATTAAAAAAATAATTTTACTATGATTTTCTAAAAAGAAACATTTACAAAATAATTTCATTCATTAGTGAATAAGTCCAGAGAGTTTATTTAAAATCCAACAATTTTCTGATTTTTCAAAGATTTTCTAAATCAATGTATTTTTCACTAGAAAAAAAAAGATGTCCATATTTCTATTAAAAATGTATGGTCTCTCGTTGACTCATCAAAAAACAAGATTTTTAACAATCATTTCTAAGGTTCTAATGAAGATTTTAAAAGACAAATCATTTCACATTAAAAAATCTCTTGATCTTTCCTCTTAATAATAACAAATAGGTTTCGCTTAATTTTTATTGTTTTGTGCTTTTTATTTTCCTCATGTCTTATATTTTTAGCGAATGACGTTTCAAACGATTCTGCTTTCCTTACTTTCACCAGTACAAACTTTCTAAAAAAAAAAAAAATAACCTCGATAATTAAAGATCTATGCAAATGATGCACGGTTTATGAGTGCACCTTCTAAAATCTAGATTGACAGAGTATGACTGTTGACCGTTGCGCTTATAGAGCTCGCACGGCTCAATGGCGGAAAGACTAGCTTGTTTCATCCAATATCTCTAACATCAACGGAGTAACAATTCATGGCCACCCATCAGGCTTTAAATTTATTCCAGTCTTGACGAGCGGTTGTATTCTAAATGAGGCTCCTTACCTCGAATGCCCATCGGGTCTGAAGGTCAATCCAGACCTCAACTGCAACATTTGATGTTGGAAAAATGGTCTGTTTCTTGTACCGCTCCAGGAAGTCTCCTGGTCTGTCCTAGCCTTACAAGAGTCAGATCTGACAACAAATGCAGTCTTGTTGCAACGTCTGGGTGGAGCTCTTCAGTTTTCACTCTCAAAGGTCTTCAAAATCATTTACGCTGCCTTATGGGTGATGAATTATTTTCCACCCTACAACACCTTTCCCACGGACGAACCATTACTAGCCTCTTGCTACTCTATCATCATATCCATGGCAAGTGTTCAGACGAGCTATATTCCTTAGTTTCACTAGTTCTGGACTTCACAACTAGGAAGCGATATGCCACGTACACACTCTCTTCGTATTCCATTCGTAGGGAAGAAGTTATATTCCGCTCCATCGCCGGAAATATTACGTTGTGAAAAAACCTCCCGAGAAGGATGCTTCGCCGATCACTACAATTTTAAAATCTTCAAGCTTAGCGGCAGCCATTATCTGTCCTCAGTATATGTACTTCTTTGTCCCACCCCTTACTCCACACACAATAACCTCATTCGCTAATTCTCTACCTGAAGTGGCTCTTTGGCTTCGTATTTGGAGAACAATAATAAGATAAAAAAAAACATGCCCAAGGTATTTGGAAAACAGTGCTTGGTAGATCATGTTAAATTATAATATAAATCATGTTAAATTATAATATAAAAATATTAGTATAAAATAATTTGTTTTTCAATTACCACTAGTTTTAATCTTCAATTACCACTGGTTTTAATCTTCAGTTACCACTAGTTTTAATCTTCAATTACCACTAGTTTTAATTTTCAATTACCACTGGTTTTAATCTTCAGTTACCGCTAGTTTTAATCTTCAATTACCACTAGTTTTAATCTTCAATTACCACTGGTTTTAATCTTCAATTACCACTAGTTTTAATCTTTAATTACCACTGGTTTAATCTTCAGTTACCACTAGTTTTAATCTTCAATTACCACTAGTTTTAATCTTCAATTACCACTAGTTTTAATCTTCAGTTACCACTGGTTTTAAGCAAAGAGGAGAAAAACCTCTGCCAATCTGACGATTAAAAA
This sequence comes from Acanthosepion pharaonis, assembly GCA_903632075.3. NCBI lineage: Eukaryota > Metazoa > Mollusca > Cephalopoda > Sepiida > Sepiidae > Acanthosepion > Acanthosepion pharaonis. Next base: position 576,004 of record CAHIKZ030003973.1, read on the forward strand.
TCAGACATAATTTTTTTTTAATCAAACTAGATATGCAAAAATCGCCTCGGCGTGGGTTGCTTGTTTGTGAGGCTTGATTTGATTGTACATTTCACCTAGGTAGTGCTTTCACTTCTCACTGACTACCCCATACATTATTCGATAATAAAGTTTGACAGGTCGTAAAACCAACCAACCTAACCTCATCTATTTACATTATTTACATTGGTAATTGAATGACGAAATATTAAAAGTATCCTGCGTGACGCGTTCCACCCTCCAAAAGGATTTCTTCAGACTAAATAATTATTTTTTAATGGAATTATTCATATATATATATATATATATATATATATATATATATATATATATATATATAATGTATCTTTATATATATTAGACATCCGACAAGATTCATATTTCTCTCACTTAAACCTCTTCCACTCACCTCTCCTAAACGTTTCTCTATGAAGGTTTAATCTTCCACCTTCTCTCGTCTGTTACCCCTCTCTTTAAATCTAACATTCATCCCACACTCTCATACTTACACTCTCTCTAAATTCTATTTTTTATTTCCGGAGTTGTTTATTCTGTTTTCTTTTTGAATTTGTAGGTGTGATGAATTTGATCGTATTTACGATTCCAATGGAATAAATTATGACCATGGAATATTAGTGTTTAAGACTTTTTATTATATCCTGACTCTGTCCTGGACATTGAGTTCTACCTGGATTCTATCCTCTTGGAATTTTTTATTAAAAAAATATACATGCATGTGTATGCACCTATGTATATATATTTATATATTTTGCATATGTATTTGTATATTTACCACTATGAGCTATATATATATATATATATATATATATATATATATGTGTGTGTGTGTGTGTGTGATACACAGACAGACTGGTTCGCTGTATCACAACTCATCAGTGTGGCTAGACATCCGATTGTCTTAACCGAGGATTGAAACCCAACCGATTTGACAACATCGGAGATTTTTTCCCCTGAGCTCCCGGGGAGAGGATGGTGAATTTTGCGTAGTTATTTTAGAATAAGCACGCCAGTGACATAGAGCGTTCATTTCATAGAATATATATATATATATATATATATATATATATATATATATATATATATATATATATATATATATATATATATAAAAATCCATTTCGTTTATAATTTTATTTCATGAATATATTTAAATATTCATCTCTTCAGATCGAGGGATTTTTCTTTGCCAAAACAGAAACCTCGGAATGAATAGATGAATATTTAAATATATACATGAAATAAATATATATTCATGAAACAAACTATAAATATATATATTCATATATATATATATATATATATATATATATATATATAATGAAAATTATGCAATTATATATATATATATATATATATATATATATATAATTTTAATATATATATATATATATATATATATATATATATATATATATAAACTATAAATATATATTTATGAAAGTAATTATAACCGAAATGGATTTTTAAAGATTTCTTGACTTATTATTATTATTATATTGCTCTGTTCTTACATTGACCTCTCTTTGGATTAATGGATTAATGTCCTCTTTGGAATTATCTCTACCAATTACCATCTATTTGATATTATATATATGTATATATATATATATATACAAACATCACACACACACACACACACACAAATATATATATATATATATATATATATATATATATATATATATATATATATATATATATATTGTGAACATTATATTTTAGCATATACACATGTTCGTGTACTTTAAAGTAATAAGAAATAATTTCAGGTTAAATCGATTAAAACTGCTTTAATTTAATCACTATAGAGAAACGCTTCTGTCTGCCATCCGCATGTTTAATGCAAAACTTCAGAAAGACATGACCTCACTCCTTCTTAGGCTCACGTTTTCCACTGAAATAAAAGAGTGTGGGTATACTGAATCAATTACTACATCAACTGTCAAGAAAACTGGTTCACTGTGTCGTGTCAGAAAATCTTTCGGGATCCATCGTACACATTTACAAATCTACCATTCTTGCGTCCTTTAAATACTAATGCCATAACTGGTCTGCTGCTCCTGCTGTACATCTCCAGTTTCTTGACATGATCCAAAGAAGGGTTTGTAATATAATCGGTCCTGATCTGGCATCTCGACTTGTCACTTTCTCACCGATGTGATGTGGTTTTCCGCAATCTTTTATTTCTTTTAATAGAATTTTCAGGCGCCTTTATTTTACTTATTAGTGTCCGTTGTTAAATTGCATACCTTCATGGATCAAAAGGTCTGTTACTATGCCATTTTCGCTTGCTGTTTGTCCTACATTTGCGAAATACTATTTCATCTATTGTTAACTTGCTTGGTCTGGAATATTTTTGTTCATGAAACATAAACAGTTAGGTTTACATTTTTTAACTTCACTGTTTCTGACTATCAAAGATATTTCAAACACTTTTTTCTTATGGTTTCTCGCTCATTATATATTTTCTTTTTCATTTGTGTGGACATTTAAATTTTTCCATTTTAAAAAAATGTTCACCTGTTTTATTGTTGGCGTCCCTTACTTGAAACTCATTAATATTTGATTCATCGTTCCTTCTTAATCTGTATGAATACAAAAATAATTTTTCAAGAAAGTTTCAGGTGAAAATGTGTATCCTCTTGATATTGTGAAAACCCAGTATGAGAAGCTACTTGCAAATACCGTAGATTGGTGATGCTAGTATGAAAAAGGATTATTCATTTACCAATCTACATATTATTTTTTTACTGTCGTAACAATGCTGAGATTTTTCTGAAAAGATTTTCTTTTTCCTCGCCATATTAATTGTAAATTTTACCATTTGAAAAGCCATTGATTTTATAGGTAGAATACATGAAAGGTTTGAGCAGCAGACAATATTCAGAAAGGAAACTTAGATAAGTTAGTTATGTGGGTAAATATTTGTGGATCGGCGATAAGTGCACATCACTGTGCCTATTGTCCGGCTCTATATCAAAGACGTTTTTGGTATTGAAGATGGCCAAAGGGTGAGAGACTCCGACTGATGTAAATTCGGTCGGGTTTCGATCCCTACTTGAAGCAATCGCATGTCTAGCTACACTGCTGAGATGTGATAGAGCGAAACAGTCTGTCTATGCATCACTATATGCTCCTTTTCGTAGGTTAAGCACTTTGGAAGAAAGGGAAATTGTCGGCTACTGCTGATTAATACTAAAAGATCTTCGCTCTTGTAATCTGTAATGCTTATATCTCGTAAATAATGCGGTAAAAATTTCTCCGTAGTCTAATGATGATATATATATATATATATATATATATATATATATATATATGAACAAGGACTTGTAGCAACAGAAATAAAACATAGATTTGAACAAAATAAAAGTCATTTTTTATACCTTTACGATCCTTTCGACCAACACTTTTTCAAAAGTTATTCGTTGGCGATATACAAACACAATCAAGATACATTAATATCAAACTCATATCCATACAATTGAATATGTAAACTCTACCACTGATATTGAGCATTTTCCAATAAGTACCTCGCATATAATATACTAAGGGGAATATCCTAGCGTATGGTACCTTTGAAAAGTGCCCGAGAACCAAACCACAGTTTGATCCAAGCCTTGTGAGTGAAAGTGGTACACAGAGCCGTCGACAGCTGTGCTAGCACGATGTTACAAGCCATCGTGACCGAGGGTTTGAGTATGCTGGTGTTGTTCAGATTGTTGATCATTCTAGATGACACGCTCTCTCCCAGAGACGCAACTAAGGCCTGCTCAATATAGTTGCAGGATAAACCGCAGGTTAGCTCTGTGGGTGTTGAACAGACACAAATGTCCCTGAGCGAGAGTCTGCAATAGGTATTGGCTAGCCGCCCTAGTAGACGGCTTTCCTCGAATACGAGTGACCAGCTATTATTATATATATGCATGCAAACAGGGAGAAAGTTTTTAGAGATGAGACATTTGTGCGAAGGTTTTAAATCTGAATGGCTTTATATCATTTTGTGTGCTTATATGCCTCTTGAGGTGTCATTTTCTAAATATAAAAACACATTAATCTCCAATTATATATATATATATATATATATATATATATATATATATATATTTCTTTTTTTTCTTTTCTTGTTTCTCTATTTCTCTCTCTCTCTCTCATCTTCTGATTTTTAAGTTTAGATTATATTGTCCTTTATTGTGTGTAGTGTCACCACAAATTTATACACCCATTTCCGTTGTCAGTTTTTAATTTAATTTAGGTAAGCGATTCAGTAATGAATTATGCATCGGAAAATAATTCATATTTATCTGTATCTCACTTATGTAAACTGTCATTTTGCGCTTCTATTTAAAACTTCTCTCTCTTAAATTTTAATCCCTACCTTCACATTTAGACCTTCCTGTTCCTCTCTCGTCTGTTACCCCTCTCTAGAGCTTTCATTTACCTCTCACATTCGTCCCCCACTCTCATACATACACTCTCACTAAATTTTAATTTTTATTCCTGGAGTTATTTTTTCTGGTTTCTTTTCTTCTATTTGTAGGTCTGATGAATTGGATCGTAATTACGATTCCAGTGTAATAAATTATAACCATTGAATATTAGTGTTTAAGTCTTCATATATATATATATATATATATATATATATATATATATATATATATATATATATATATATATATAATTGGTATATATGGAATGAATTCCAATAACCAACAATTTTATAATTTTAAACTTAATAGTGTTTAAATTTGGATTTTAAAATTGGCAGTTTTTAATTTTAATATCAAATTTTATCATATAATTTAATAATTATTGGTTAGAATATATTCTTTTTGTAATATTACCCGTATTTTAAAGATTTGAATAGCTATTATAACATGAGTTCGTTGTCAAGCTTTTTGAATTTTCCTATACTTGTATTTTGATTGGTCATTCTAGCTTTCGTAACAGCGTTTTCCCTTGCGAAGGATCGTTAATTAATTTATTTTACATTCAATATCATCACTTGATAAAACACCAGGGGTGTTGAAACAAAATGGCTATTTTTGTAGTGATTTTATAACATATTTATGTTATAAATTAAAAAAAAAATAATCATATATATATATATATATATATATATATATATATATATATATATATATATATTAAAAAGAAGAGAAGAGAGGTGCCGTAAACGTTTTTGGTTGTAATGTGGATTTATTTAGAAAAAATATTATGCTTTGTTTTACATAATTTTACGACACGTGTTTCTGGTCTCGCGACCGTCTTCAGATAAAAGCGAAGATTTCCACATATTATTAAAAATAATTAATTTTTCCTTATGTTCAATGTTGAATATTCTCGATATGAGACATTTTCTGTTTGTGTGTTGGTAATCCGAATTTCTTTGCCAATTTCTCATTGCCAATTCAAGAAAAAATTTTTTCTAAATAAATCCACATTACAACCAAAAACTTTTGCGGCACCTCTCTTCTCTTCTTTTTAATATACATACTTTTCTCTCGTTGGAACCACCACAACATATTTCTTTTATATATATATATATATAATAATATTATATATATATATATATATATAAGTATCCCTGAAAATTCGTGTAAATCCAAACAGTTCATCTGTAAAACTTGTCCAAGCAAAACAAAACAAGGGATTTTAAAATGTACCAATTAAATTTCCGTGTTTACAGTTCTGACCTGGAAAGAGTTCTTTTTTTTTTATCCATGTTATTTCTTTCAAAAAAGTAAGGCGATAATACTATTAAAACACCGGGGTTAACTGAAAGTTAAAGAAGACTTTAGCGAGAAGAAAGGACAATAAAAGTACAAAGTTCAGTATGATAGAACATGGTGATTGACGTTCCTTTTAGATGTTTGAAGATCGTAGTTGACAGGGAAGCAAGATACCGCAAGAGAGTTCCATTAGACTGGATGCTCTGCGAATGCGATTAACATAAAAATATCGCAGGGGCCTTTTCCATGGCAGAAATATTATTTTTAACTGTCTATTTGCTCCTGGATAAATGAATATTTAAATGTTTATTTTCTAAACACCCAGTAACCCTGCCCTCACTTGGCGGAGCGCAAGATTAATGCAACCATTTGGCCTGGTATAGAGACTTCTTTAACTTCTGTGCCGTGTACCTTCAGAACATTGGCGATCGTGGCTCTCCACAATTCCCTGTACTTTGAAATTAGCTCTTAGCTTTAAAAGTAGCTCTTAGTAAATTTAGTCTTTTTGCTATCTCTCTAAAACCCAGTTTTAGCATTCATTTAGACAAACTCTCACTTTTCTTCTCCTATGTTCCGTGTATCACCAGGTCGTTGGCGTTCATAGCTCTCCACATTTTCCTGTACTTTAAAATTAGCTCTTAGCTTTAAAAGTAGCTCTTAGCAAATTTAGACTTTTTGCTATCACTATTAAACCTAGTTTTAGCATTCATTTACACAAGTTCGTTTTTTTTCTTCTTCTGTGTGCTGTGTACCTTCAGGACATTGGCGATCATGGCTCTCCACAATTTCCTGTACTTTAAAAGTAGCTCTTAGCAAATTTAGTCTTTTTGCTATCACTATCAAAACCTAGTTTTAGAATTCATTTACACAAGCTCGTTTTTTCTTCTTCTATGTGCTGTGTACCTTCAGGACATTGGCGATCATGGCTCTCCACGATTTCTTGTACTTTAAAATTAGCTCTTAGCTTTAAAACTAGCTCTTAGTAAATTTAGTCTTTTTGCTATCTCTATTAAACCCACTTTTAGCATTCATTTATACAGGCTCGTTCTTTTTCTTCTTCTGTGTGCCCTGTACCTTCAGAACGTTGGAGAGCATGGCTCTCCACAATTTCCTGTCCTTTCTAGCTCATAGTAAATATTGTCTTTTTACTATCTCTCCTAAACCGTGTTCTGCCAACCATTTACGCCATTTCGTTAGGTTGGTCATGCGGTGTTTTCCTCTGTCCCTCTTGCCAAAAAATATGCCGTAAAAAAATCACGAAAATAAGAGAAATGTTGGGTTTTAAATGACATGTGAATAAGAAAGAATTTTGTCCATTAAAAAAACGAAACAAAAAAGCTGTCTACTTAAAGATATTTTTTGTTAGGTGTGCTATGGCCGCATCACAGCGATCGTAATTGGTACGTGTGCGGAAACAGTGTAAGTGAAATGAAACATGCATACATGCGTGCGCGCGCGCGCACACACATACACACACAAATATATATATATATATATATATATATATATATATATAAAATAATACTAAAAAGAAATACGTATGAATGGGACGGCGACGTGTTCAGTGTCGGAAACAGAATCTCACGAAACCTTCAATTTGCAAAAACCAAATGTTGATGAAAAAATAAAGAGAGGAACAAATAAAATCTTTTACAAAAAGAAAAAAAAAATAAAGCTCACTGACTTAAGAATCAAGGAAATCTTTAAATACGTTTAACTGGTTTTCCATTTGAATCTTTTATTTTATTTGGATTGTCACGAATTGTATTGGCAATGCAATGAAAATTGAGATAATTGAAAAAAAAGTCTGTGAATGCTACAAGGGAGTGATGTTGAAGGTAGGATTTCAGCCAATTTAGTTGTCATAAGAAAGCAGAAAGCTGTATTTCCGGTTTCAAATTGCTCCCAGTAGAATCAACCACGTTTTGTTGGTCATTTCGCATAGCGAGATTTACATCGGATACGGCATGTAATCAAATTTTAAGATCAGAGTGTAGTATCAGAAAAAAAATATACAAGAACGTACTTCGAATGCAAAATTGTTTACAAGATAATGATCTGGTATCCATTTTGTAAGCAATATTTTTAAATTGAACTTGAAATTAATGTTTGTTACGATTGATTTTTGCATGGAATTTTTTTTTTACGTCTAATCAACTCTATGTGTGTTATTTAAAAGTTAAACATTTTTTTGATTGTAAGAATTTTTTTTCTTTGTTTGTTAGCAAATAATTTTTAAGGCAGAAAAGATATATATATTTTTTCAGTCCGACTATTTAACCCGCAGCTAGGGGAGAAAAACGGATTCATGCCTTTTCAAAGGGTAGTTGGTCATAAGTGAATGTAATGAACACGACTGGAATTCGAAGTCTGATTTCTCATCCTGAACGGTTTTTCATTACATTACCCACATATCCAATGTCCGCTATGAAGAGCAAAGTAACCGTGTATTTTTAGCACCTACTAATATGACTAGAATTCGTATATTGACTTTAGACCATATACTTTTTAAAAAAGGCATGAATCCATTCTTCTCCTCCCAGCTATAGGTTAAATATTAGGGTAGACTAGCTCTTCATATTTGGTCGCAAACCAACAAGTTGAAATAAAAACCTGAGTAAAAAACCAGAGGAGACTGTTTCTGGGACTTCGCACAACATGACTTACAACAGTTCGATCTAATCAGTTTGTTGAAAAGCTTGGATAGTCCTGCACCAGCATTCACTACAAAAACAAATCATATGTACGAGGTAATCTGACTGTTGAGCTATAGGAACTTGTCCATTGGTTCATCATACATCGAAGATTACAAAGAGTTCATCCATTATATATATATATATATATATATATATATATATATATATATATATATATATATATTTATTAAAAAGACATTTTATGTTTAACGTTTTTTTTTTATTATTATAACGTTAAACATAAAAAATGTCTTTAAAAATAAATTGTCGGACCTTGTCCATTTCTTATATATATATATATATATATATATATATATATATATATATATATATATATATATATATATATACATATATGAAAATTCATCCGATTTAACCGGTAGAAGACAATATTTATGAATAAAAAACACTAGGAAAACTGGTAATTGCTGACGCGTTTCGTCCAATGTGGACTTTATCAAAGCAAAATACGAAAATGAAATTAAATGAACAAAGTAACTAATAAAAACAAAAACAGAATGTCCCTAGTAACTGGAATGTAGAGAAACGCTATTCTCCACACGTGACAATCACTGACGTTATTTGTCAGTTGAAAAAAAAAAAAAAAGAATATGAAAATAGCGTTTCTCTACATTCCAGTTCCTAGGTACATTCTGTTTTTGTTTTTATTAGTTACTTTGTTAATTTAATTTCATTTTCGTATTTTGCTTTGATAAAGTCCACATTGGACGAAATGCGTCAGCAATTACTAGTTTTCCTATTGTCATTTTTATTCATAAATATATATATATATATATTCTTTAAATTTTGATAAGAAAATTACTCAATATAGAATAGGAACCCTTTATAAATATAGTCAGCATGGACATAGATATTAAACGGAATTGTGACTGTCACTTTCATGCACCAATGCAATTTTCACCTCAATATTCCCCCATATATATATATATATATATATATATATATATATATATATATATATAACATTTATTTGCTTTTTGTTTATTGTCAATAGTTAATTTGTTTTCAATAAATTCATTTCGTTTTTGCCTTAAAAATCTCCTTAGTGGACGAAACGCATCGGCTAATAATACAATTTTTCTATTGTCTTTTAACTTTATCTATCTCTCTCTCTCTCTCTCTCTCTCTCTCTATATATATATATATATATATATATATATATATATATGAAGTTTCGTTAAAACGACTGAATAGGTACTGTGATTAAGATTTTATTAAGTTTTTCTTGTACTTCAAAAACTGTTTAACTCTATTATATATCAGAGCTCTTTTGTCTACTCTATTAGCAATGATCAAGGATTTTTAAAAAACTATATATGAAGATATTTATATATGTGTACCTATAGTTTCCAAACACGGTCAGCACGTTATGGCCGTGTTCATAGTTGATATTATTGTGTGTCGGATTTTTCTTTTTTTAATTATTAATGTATCAATTATTTTAGCCGTTTTTTACATATGACTAAGGCTATTATGACCATATTCTCTACAAGTATGAATATGAACACAGCCACAACGTAACATATGGATCTTCAAGTATCTATTCTGTTGAACTGTTTTGGGTAAAAATGGAAAGAATGATTGAAGGCAAAAAACGAATGTATTTTAATTCCAATTCTTTGAAAACCCTACACATGCGTTTTCATAAAACTCGATCTTAACATCATTGAGAAAAAATATATAAAAATTAATAAATATAAAAATAATATAAATATAATATAATATAATAATAAATATAATATAATAATGATATAAAATAATATAAAATAATATAAATTGTTATGGTCCGGTTCTTTGTACGACAGTGAAAGTCCAAGGTAGAACCAATAAAGAAGAACTCGAATACGGATATGGAATAACACAGATATATTACAAACAGGAATATATACAGAGAAGAAGAAAGTGTTAGTACTAACAATCAGGTTTAGTAGTAATTGTCTGAACGCGACTCTGTTTCGGACTGCCTCTGACTCGACTGACTGACTCCTGATGAACCTCACTCCAGACTTCAGATTGAACTCGAGACTTCAAATGGAACTCCCTGCTTCCTCTTGAGGCGCAGTATTTATTACGTATGAAATAGACCATTATGTTATTATGGGTAAGGTCCCATAACAATAATATATAATATAATATACAATATAAAATAATATATAATATAATAATATATATAAATATAATACAAATATAAATATAATAAAATTATAATAAATATAAAAATAAATAAATATAACATCATTGAGAAAAAATAAATATGTACCTATGCTGGCATATTTAAGAAGTTATTTAATAAATGTTGGTGATGTGATACAGTGTTTTTGACGTAAGTTAAGAGTTGGTAAAGTTTTTATCAGGACTCAAAGTATTCTCGGCGTAAAGAATTATGCTCTTTTTTTAACCCCTTCTCCTGCGTAGCCATGTATATACGTTTTTATAGAATAATCACGCCTAAAACACCAGTTATGTACCATGCGTGATACATGACTTTTTCGATACATGAATGACGAGGCAGATTTTTTTGGCGCAGTAGGTTGCCATTTCTTTCTGCGGTAGACCAGTTACCATCCAAGGCTATAGAACCCGGTCTGTCCTGCTATTTATCCATAGCTTGGGTGGGGGGAAAGAAGAGGATTCATAACTTTCTTAGGTGAATGTAATGGATTCGACTGGAATTCGAAATAGTCTCTCCGATTCCTCAATCTAAACCGCTATCCATTATATCATCGTGCCTCCTAAACATAATGTTAAAAAACCAGCTACATACGTGTTTATACGTCGACATTGATTCGTTTCATTTTCTTTTGAGCTTGAAACGAGTCTAATTGCCAACTCATACTCAGTCTGGTAGAAGTGTTATTCACTTCACAGGTACTTCAAGGAATGTCTGATTCTTCGTTACTATATTAAAAACGAATAAAGAATTTCGTTTGAAAATGAAATATTTTTCCTAAAATAATTGGCGGGGATGGAGATTTGAAATTCTGGTGGCATTTGTAATCAAAATGAAAATTAGAACCAGTCTTGTTCCTTTCTATTACAAATGAGTTTATGACGACACAATAAACAATGGATCGGTCAATCAGGATATTTTTCAAGAAATAACGTTTTTTTTTGTTTTTTTTTTTTAAGCCTAACAGTTTTTTGAATTACATATCAAGAGATAGGATTAATAGTAACTAGCAGCATGACCCGGCGTTGCCCGTGCTTGATTAAAAAATCGTACGACTCATACAGCAATCGCTATCACTTGACTTAAAATATTTTTGCCCTTCCTTGCCTTTAAAGGAGTGCCCTTTGCCGTGCTGATGTTGCTACATGACTTACTTCTTGCCTATCTCACACTACGAATTTTTTCTAAGCTCTATAATAAACATTAAATCTGTTACGAAAAAAGAACTAAACACAATTTAACACAAAACGATCAGCTTTAAAAAAAAATGGATTCGTAACTGGAAAAACCGAATGAAAAAAGAATGTTAACAACAAATACCTTTTCACACCCAACCCAGTTCTGCAGAATCAGAATCAACGTTGTGTTTAAGCAAGCGAATAAAACAATTGGAGTAAAGTGCCATGCAGATTAAATTTTTTCCACTTGTGACGAATGCAGCTATCGATATTTTTTGAATGCTAGCATGCTAGTTAACATTCGTATCAGTCAGCTGTTGGCTCTCATGCTGGCCAATAGAATCTTCCTGCCTATTCGTGGCAGCCAGGCATAGGCTCTCATTCTGGCCAGTAGAAAATGGCCGCAGACTACATGAAAACTGCCGTAGAAGCATGAAAAAATCGATTATTTTCACTATCGATGGGAGTTGGGAAATGAAAAATCCGTCTTTGCCTTGCCGCTAACTTGGAGCATGTGCATTTAAATTTTGGTGCAAATCCGTCGAAAATTGCGGCCGTGCATTCGTTACACACACACACACACACACACATCCTGCCTTTTATAGATAGAGATAGATAATATTAATTATCTTTTCTTTTCCGTGTGTATCATGGAGAATAATTTTAATACTAATTTTTAATTGTTCACGTAGAATATCCAAACTTCAGGAGATTTGTTTACAAAATTGATTCTATCTTTAAAAATCATATTCTTCTTAAAGGTCGCAAGGGAGAAGTGAACATTTAATTTTACTCATACGTAATACACACGTGCACACACATATTAAAATATTTTATGTTTATACTTATTTTTCTGGATACACGGATTTGAATAAGTGGTCAGTTATTTTGATTAAATTGTAATAATTTTATTTACTGGCCTGAATGTTCGAGAAATTTCGTAGAAAATATGCGCCCTTTGACAGGAATTGAACCCGTATCCAATACAGAAAAGTCATTAAGTCAGACCGTTCAGCCACAAAGAAGTTACGATTTAGCAATTCTCGAATTACTGCTTCTGAGTTTCACTACGACCACGTTTTCTCGGTGGCCGAGTTTCCATTTGAATGATGCATCTAACATTTCTAAACATTTATAACAGTTTACCTGTCCACATTTGCAATTCAGAAAAAATTCTTGATGAAAATACATCTATACTTTTCATGTATATATTTAACATAAGCTAAAAGTACTTGAATTTATATTTATTAAAATTTGAAACCAAACCTTAATAAAAAATAATTATGAATACTGCACAAATGTTTTAAAATGTGTACAGTAGATAACTTAAAATATTAAAGTCTGTTCCAATAGTTTTAATACTTACTTTTTTTAAGGAAAAAGAAAAATAACAAAACAAAAAACTCTCGACAACTCATAACCTAGTTACCTCCCCTGAAGTGATACTTAGTTACTGGTAATAAACTCAGCGTTCTTCACTTCAATAGTAAAATACTTAACTTTCAGATGAACACAGCAATTTCGTCTTTGAAAATGACAGACACTACTATATTTGTCTTGAAAAAAACAACATCATGATGATGACATTGTGCTAATGTGTGTGTGTGTGTGTGTGTGTGTGAGAGAGAGAGAGAGAGAGAGAAAGAAATACAAAGAGGCGCTGAATAGTTGTTGAACCGATCCACTTCATGAAATGACCAAATATACGATTTTTGCATGGACTCCCGTCTTGGCCGGGCAGACGATCTTTGGCCAGATTTTCGTATATAGACCAAATGCTGAGTCACCTCCACGTAGATTTAGCCTAAATTATGAACATAAATTTTCATAGTTTTTTTTTCTTGTAAATATTCTTCAAAACTAAATCATGTGCATTTAGAAGACTATATGGCACATTTGGAAGAACTTTCCATTCCTGCTGCATTATGGCAGATGAGTTTCGTTCTTTTGTTCCACTAGTTCAGATCATTACTGACAGAACACTCTATACTACTTCCACGGAACTGAATCATCCTCATTGCCCCTGTCAGTCAAATGTATCGAGAAAATTCCACTAAAATAACTTTCCCCTCCAAGAACTATTATTTTGCGGGACAGACTCCTGTGTGGATGAACACTACGTTAGTTGTCCACCATGTCGTCATAGTCACCAATGTCTACCCTTCCTCTTTCATTCATGTTTTACCCTTCATTCATCATAAGCATTTTATCAGTAACCCTTTACCTTGAGTAACTCTGGATGAATCATCTCTGGATTAACTTTAGTATTTAAACAAATAAACATTGTTACAAAGCCGATTTTTGTCTTATTACTTCACATGTAGCAAAAACCTTCTGACTTAATTATATGTATTGACCCGTAAGAAATACCCTGTAATTCACAAAAAGAAGGATTTCGAATGCTCTTAGTCCAACCAAAAAGCCGTCATCCGCCATACAACATCGTCCTGAGTATGACGATAAACTACATCCTCGTCCTGGGTAAGACGATCAACTACGTCCAGCAGCAAGGTCCCCGATCAGGAGATTTTCAGGAGCGTGGAACTACCTTTTAATTGCTGATGTTCCCAGGTCCACCCTGACCCCGGGTGGTAGCATCTGTTAGGGTCACAGCTATGGGTAAATAATTAACCCCCAAACTAGAGCCAAAACATTATGAAAGTGTAAAAATACCAGAAATAGAATTTTTGAAGGAAAAACTATTACCAGCAAACATTTTGAAAAAAAACAAAACAAAAATATTACCAGCAATACGTTTTTAATAAAAAAAATACCAGCGATACATTTTGGAAGGAAAAATATTACCGGAAATAGATTTATGACAAAACAAAATATTACCAGCAATAAAAATCTTGAGGTTGATATGCCGTAAAACACCAAACCATACAAAAACAACAAAAAAAAACCGTAGATTTTATTTGTCAATGAACACTCGATGACATTTTTTTGATGTCAAAGAATACCTGCTGTGATTTTCGTAATCCTCGTTTTAGTAGAGATTTTATAATCGCAGTTACCACTATAGTAACGCCGTTGAACAATACTGGTGTCAGACGCCTTCGAATAACATTCGCACTAATAGTACTTGCTCGAGAATACTTCCTCGAATAGTTATTTGTATAGTGACCCGAAAAGAGAAATAGTATAGGGAATTGAGTAGAGAATAGTGGTCCGTTTAGTAATAGAGGATAGACTAGAAATAGCGATCAATTAGACAATGCTACCTTTCATATATGCGTTTCCTCGATGGTCATGTGGTCTACTTAATTCAATAACGGAATCACCCGTATTTGCTCACTGGCGATCTATGTTCAAACTCAAATGTTGGCAGGGACACTTTATTTCTATATAACAGTTTTTTTTTCATTTGGTCTAAATTATTTAATATCTTGTTTACTATAAGTGTATGCTAAATATGTGAATATTTTAACTTTTCAAACTCTTTCTTTTTTCTCATTTTTTTTTTTTGCATTTCCCCAGTTAGTGAATAAGTTTTCCTGTATCTGCAACATATTTAAAATGAAACTGTCCAAATTTCATATTGTGATTTTTTTCGAGT
Source organism: Acanthosepion pharaonis (assembly GCA_903632075.3). Classification (NCBI taxonomy): domain Eukaryota; kingdom Metazoa; phylum Mollusca; class Cephalopoda; order Sepiida; family Sepiidae; genus Acanthosepion; species Acanthosepion pharaonis. The sequence goes on from CAHIKZ030003973.1 coordinate 591,396, forward strand.
ATCTTCGCTTATTTCCGGTCAAGAACGTTAACATTATCAATGTCATAGAGAAAACTCTTTATTTGCTTCATCCTATCATTTCCAGGAACGCTACTTTTCAAATCTAAATATACGTGTGTAAATATGCATGTGTACATATAATATACAATTGACGTTATGTCAAAAAAGTATTATATGTATATGTAATGGTACAAGATTTTTATAACATGAGTCAGGGAGTTCAAAATTTGACAGCGCTTGAGAACGAAGACATTATATTTTTTAAGACCATTTTAAAATATCGCCCTCTCTGGTGAATATATTGTGGTTAATGTGGCTTTTTCCTTTTATCTAATGCTAGTCTCGAGTACTTTGATTGTTTCATTACAGTGAGTACTGTATCAGATGTTATTGTTGTGTTAGTATTATCTAGTAAATTTTGTCACATGTTAATAGTCAATATTTAGTGGCTTGCGATATCATGGTTGATGTTTACTAATTGCACTAAGTTTTCGTAAATGGCAAGTTAACCTACGAGAGAGTATGGTGGTTGAGTGACCAATGTAAGAATTCAATGTTGTTTTTGCTGTTATTTTTATAATTTTTATTTAATTCTATATATTTTTTACTTTTGGAGATGTCAGGAGAATTTATGAACGGGATTTGAACTGTTTCTACATGAATTTAATCCGCTTTGCAACAAATTATGCACAACAGAGAAGAATGTAATAGAATGAAGCATGCTGCCATTTTCGCTTGATTAAACCTTATATGTGTCTGTATATATACATACACACACACAGACACACACACGTGTATGTGTGTGTGTGCATGCCTAGCTGTGCGTATATGTGTAAAGGAAGACAGGGTCATCAAAATAGATGCCAGTCCAGAGGGAAATCTGCTATTAGAAGTGTTGTTAATTCTGAAGTTGTCGTTTGTTTTTTGTTCTCTCTTTTTGGTTGTGACGTCACAGATTTGATTAACGAAGAAGCGGAAACACAAACGTTCACAGCATTCAATAAACAAACAAATTCTCGAGCAGCTCTCAATTATTGAGGTAATCATTTTTTTAAATTTTTATTTTAATTTTCGTTTTTGAATTCGAGAAAATTGACGCAGCGTGGATAAACAAGGACCTTTTATTTGTTGGGAACCTTTTGAGCGCTTCGCAAGATAAGGTGACTTTCGCAATACAATGGCGAATCGGCAGGTGCTAGAAATTTTAATTAAGGGCTGTTTGAAATCTTCCATATTGGACAAATTTTTAAAGAATTTCAATTAATGTGCCCTGTCAACAATATCCTCATTACAGTGCTGCTATAATCATAATTAAAATGATACTTTCTTTACGACCCTTTTTCCTTCTTTTTTTCCAAATTAATTCATATTTTATCATTTAAGTTGTTTAAACTATAGTGCTTTTTTCTCAAACTTCTGTTTAGAGCAGATTGAGTTGTGGTCATTTAAATGGCTCACTATCCATTCTCGTTTTTACCACATTACGCGTTTCACTGTAACGTAAACATTAAAAAACACATGAAAAATGCATATTATACTAATGTTTCATCGCTTATATTTTCTGTATGGGTAATCTATCTTTTTTAACGGCTCAATTAAAATTCCAGTAAAAAATCAATTACGCTTTTAATGCCATTAATTAATATCTAATGTTAATACCACTAATTTTAATGTCACTAATTTTAATGTCATAAATACCATTAATTTTAATACCATTAATTTTGATACCATTAATTTCAATGCCATTAATTTGAATACCATTAATTTTAATACCATTAATTTAAAATATCCAAATACAACTAACGCACAAGAAAATAAAAAAATTATCAATGCATCAGCATCCTGATTTTCCATTATTTTAATGAGATATTTCGTTGTTATGCTGCTAACACAAAATATACTCGCATATACTCGATAATGGTACTTGATACTATAACAACGGAGTATCCCATTATCTCAAATAAAAATCTAAGTATGCGTGAATGATAAATATATCAAATTACATTACGTTTTCTATTGCAACTTTAAATTGATGAGACTTGTTGCTAACTTAGTACTGCGCTTAAATTCACAAAGTTTAGATATTATTGCGAAGAGCTCATCCAATAATTTCCATGAAAGCATTTATAGAAAATGCATAGGGAATCTACTTTACGGTGGTGGGAAAGTGTCTGAAGCCGAGACATCAGCCCAGAGCCAATAATATTGCTGATTCTTATTTGGATTTTATCAAGAATCTCCAAATATATAGCTGGAACACCAGAACATACATGGCAGCAATATTCGAAGCATAATCATTCAGTGTGCAATGCTCTATGAATTTCTACTATATGGTAAAATTATCTACATTGACCCACTGATATCTTCCACCCATACAATCCCTTAGAAATTAGAAGTTTATAATAATATGGTATTAATTATAGGTTTATACCTATATCCCCCACCAAAAAAAAAAAATGACTCTGGGTCATAATGAGCTGATATTTCTTTCAATTACGAAGTTTGTCATTTTTTTTTTCTTTAATTTGTCATCACTCTTTTATTTGCGTTCTTTTTCATTTCTCTCCTTTTCCCTTTCAAATCTTTTCGCTGTCTCTCTCCTTTTCTTCGTCTTTGGTAACCTCCTTACTCTTCTTTCTTTTCTTCCATTCTATCGTTGTCGTTTATTTTGTGTTATTTCACGTTATCTTTTTTTTTTATTGTATCTCTATTCTTCGTCACTTTCATTTTACCTTCGATACCCACGGCTCTTTTTTTCCTTTTGTTAACTCTTTTTCTATTTCATTCATTCTTTCTTTTTTTATCATCTATTTTTTTAAACATTTTTTCTTTCTTCCCACGTTTATTTTTCAAGTTTGTTTTTTCACTTTCTTTCTTTCTCCCTTACTTCCTACCAATTTTTCTTCAGGTAATTCACACCAGTGTTATCCTATTTTACGATCTCCATCTTTTCCTCTTTCTGCATCCCCACTTTTTTCCTTCGTTTTTCCTTCAGCATACCATCTCTTCTTTAGCACTCTCACGTCTTTCTCTCTTTATCGTCAGTGTTATCCATCTCTCTATTTGTTTTTTATTCTACCTATTGCGGTAACAAGACTGAACATTGTTGGCTCTTCAAAGGGTAAATATTACGGGTAGGTGAAACCATAGGTGTAACTCGTCTTGTATGATTTTGGAACCAATGTCCCGTCCGAATTTTGAAGTTAAAATGCTTAACAGAATTTATTTGAAGTATTGCCCCTTCATGTTGTTTATTAATGCTACTATGAATAATATATATACATAAAAACAAAAAAAAATGAGAAGAAGTGGATGACGGTTGACAAAGCAATGATTTTTAGAGTTAACGTCCTAAGGATAATTTAAAATTAAAGGTATTTTGATAGTAACATCGAAAGAGTTTTCTCTCATATGCATATATTTGCATGTATAATTTTAAATATCACAGACATATATGTATGTTGGCATTTTCCCAACAAATATATATATATATATATATATATATATGTGTGTGTGTGTGTGTGTGTTTTGTGTCCATCCCTCGCAGACAGTACTGTTCCGCAGTATCACAGCTTCTCAGTGCGACTAGACACTTGAATACTTCAAGCCCGGATTGAAACCCAACCGATCAGTCAGAGCTATCTTCATTCGACAGAGTGAAACAACTAAATCTAGCGTATTGTTTTTACGAATGTAAACAAATGCTAATCAGCCGGAGTGCTCCAATTCATTTTTACTGTAGAGCTTTGCATTAACGTAGCTGGCTGTTCCTTCAAAGAAAAGAACACATTATATGATGTACTCTATCAGTTTCATATTGATGACAGGTGCCGCAGCAAAAACGATGGGGAGTCGATGCGTCGAGTGAAAAAAAAAAGTTGTTACAAGTAGTTCCCCGTTACAAAACTGGGAATTTTTAGTCTAGAGGACGAGCCAAAGGTCTACCAAAAAGAACCGGATTCAGAAGATTTAGTGAGCAGATCCTCTCGCTATATGCTGGGGGAACTCAGTGATACATTTAATGTTATTCATACGCGAATTGAAAAGGATTGGAACGGTTTCAGTGGTTGTAAATGTCTCCAAAGAATCGCCAACAACGTGTCGATTTTGGCGATTCATTGCTTTCAACTTCAAATGACATTTTTAGACACGTTTGTTACTGGTGATGAAAAGAATGGGTCATTTGCCATAGCGTTAAGCGCCGTCGTCATTAGATCTATCAAAAAAAAACAAAAAAAAAACAGGCCTACATAGCAATCGACAAAAGATCATGTTGAGCATATGGTGGACTTTTGAAGGAATCATCTATTATGATTTGTTAGACAAATAATCAAACAATCAACTTCGTCGTTTGAAAGCATCTTTGGACAGAAAACATCCGTTCTTAGTCAACAGAGATTAAGATATTACTCGATTCATTAAATGTTTCATTTTCCATATTCTCTCGACTTTGCTTTTTTTGATTAACACTGGTTTAAAGGTACGCAGAACCATTTGTTGACATCAAAATAAGAGGTTGGTTTCGTAATTTACATTAACATCTAATGAATTTTACAAACGTGTCATCTCCAAACTTGTTGACAAATGGAATGAAGCTCTAGGAAGCAACGGAGAATTATATTGATAATTCAATATTTATGTAAGGATTCGTGTCTTCATTTTTAATATCGTCTGGTCTTTTTTCATCTTGATGTCTGCAATTTGTAGTTTGCACTTTGGACTGTGCCCTTTGCTGGAAATCACTCGTTTTGATTTCTTAAATCTGATGCTTAGTCCTTTCTTCTCAATTTTAAATTTAAATTCAGTCAATATCTCAATCATGTGACCCCAAAGATAATCACTCTTTAAAAATAAGCAATGTATAATATTTAAGATTTTTATCACAGTAAACGGACTAAACAGATTTTAATTCTTCATGAGGACTTGGAAAACTTTAAATGTTCAGTAAAAATGTTTTTAATTGTCAATTTTCTGACTTTCACTTTTCTTTCTTGCATGATTTCGAAGATTTTCTTTTCTTGCTTACTTTCTTGGTTTTTCTTTCCTTTTCACTATTTCATGCTTTCTTTCCTATTTTCCTTTTTTCTTTCATTCTCGTTTTTTTCTTTTATTTTTCTTTGTTTCTTTTTTCTTTCTTTCGTTATTTTCTTTCTTTCTTTCTTTCTTTCTTTCTTTCTTTCTTTCTTGTGTCCTTTCCCATTTTTTCCGCTTCTTTTCTTTCTTCTCATTTTTCCTTTCGTTCTTGCTACTTTTCTTTCTTTCTTTCTTTCTTTCTTTCTTTCTTTCTTTCTTTCTTTCTTTCTTTCTTTCTTTTTTGTGTCCTTTCCCATTTTTTCCGCTTCCTTTCTTTCTTCCATTCTCATTTTTCCTTTCGTTCTTGCTACTTTTCTTTCTTTCTTTCATTATTTTTTCTGGTTTCCCTTCTCGGTTTTTCCTTCCTATGTTGCATACTTTCTCAGTTCTTCTTTCTTTTTCCTTTTAATCTTGCTAGCTTTCTTTTTTTCTGCCATTTTTTTCTAGTTTTACTTCTTAGTTTTTTTTCCTTACTTTTTTCTTTCCATTCTCAGTTTTTCTTTCTTTTTCCTCTCGCTCTTGCTACATTTTTCCTTCGTTTCTTTCTTGCTCCCTTCCTTAATTTTTTTCCATCGTTTCTTGCCTACTTTGTCTTTCTTTTTCATTTCGTTCTTGCTACCTTTTCTTTTAACGCCCTTTCTTTTTTGCTTCATTTTTCAGTTATTTTCCATTCCATTCTTGTTTACTTTGTTTTCTTTCTTTTTCCTTTCGTTTTTGCTACTTTTCTTTTTAGCACTCTTTCTTGCTTCCTTTCTCAGTTTATATTAACTTCTTTTCTTGCTTACTTTCTCTTTCTTTTTCCTATCGTTTTTACTACCTTTCGTTTTTGGAGGCCTTGTCTTTATTACTTCATTTCTCAGGCTTTTTCTTTTCTTTCTTGCTTTCTTTCTCAGTTCTTCTTTCTTTTTTCTTTCGTTCCTGCTACCTTTCGTTTTTGGGGTGGCCTTGTCTTTCTTGCTTCATTTTTCTTTTTTTCCTTTCTTTCTTGCTTACTTTCTGTCTGGCTCTCTCAGTTTTCCTTTCTTTTTTATTTCTTTCTTGCTTCTTTTCTCAATTTCTCTTTCTTTTTCCTTTCGTTCTTGCTTCTTTTCTCTGTTTTTCCCACTTTTCTCTTTCTTTCTTTCTTTCTTTATTTTTTCTATCGCTCTTGCTACCTTTCGTTTTTGGGGGCATTGTCTTTCTTGCTTCATTTCTTAGATTTTTTTCTTCCTTTTCTTCCTTCTTTCTAAGTTATTCTTTCTTTTTCATTTCGCCCTTGCTACGTTTTCTTTTAAACCTTTAATTTCTTGCTTCATTCATCAGTTTTTCCTTCTTTTGTTGTTTCCTTTCGCAGTTTTTATTCCGTTCTTGTTACCTTTCTTTTTTTCTTTTTTTTTCTTTCTGCTTCGCTGTTCAGTTTTTATTCCTTTCTTTCTTGTTCCCTTCTCAGGTTTTTCCTTTCTTTCTTGCTTACTTGCTGTATTACTTTCTCAGTTTTCCTTTCTTTTTCTTTCTTTCTTGCTTCTTTTTTCAATTTCTCTTTCTTTTTCCTTTCGTTCTTGCTTCTTTTCTCTGTTTTTTCCACTTTTCTTTTCTCTTTCTTTCTCGATTTTTCCTTCCATTTCCTTTCTTTCTTGTTTCCTTTCTTAGTTATTCTATTTCCTTTGTTCCTCCCCCACTTTCTTCCTTCTTGTTTTTCTTTCGTCAGATATAACTCTCCTCTGTACTTCAGTTTTCATCTTTTTCAATTCGTAATTCTTCCCTTTTTATTCATTTTCCCTTTTCCTCTTCTTTTCACATGAATTTTTTTAAACCTATCTAATTCCAGAGAAGTTAATTTCCAAAAATCCCTTCGGCATAAGCATAATATAGCATTGGCCTGCTGAGATAAACTACTCGAAAAGTAAGGAAGCGTCCCGTTCTCATGCAGTGGCTGAAAACAAGTTTGCAGGTTCCGTGTATTATTTAAACAAATAAAGAAAAAGAAAGACTACTGAAAAACCTTGATCGCATTGCATGCGGAAATACAAGTTAAAAAAAAAGGTGAACTGAACTTATTTAGAAAAAAGAAAAAAGTAAGCTAGATAAAAGTTTGACGGAAAAAAAAAACCGTGAATGAAATTAGATCGAGATGAAAATAAGAAGGGAGCAGGGGTTATAGATAAGAGATTTTCGATTCCAAACTCAAAGCCACAAAATGTATTGGCTGAATGGTGGCTTTTGTAATGAGTTCGGAGGAATTTTTAGATTTGCAAGATTGATTATTGAAGCACAAAGACTGAAGCTGAGATGGAGAAATGATTAGATGGATAGAGATAATCAGTCCGAAACACATACATACCTACATACATGAATATATATATATATATATATATATATATATATATATATATGTGTGTGTGTGAAGAGAGAGAGAGAGAAAACTGAATTATAGAAATAGATGGGAACACACTGAAACAGACAGTGAGAATGAAAACATTAAGGAATATCTGAGATAGATAGATAGATAGATAGATAGATAGATAGATAGATAGATAGATAGAAAAAAAACTGACGGGGAAATAAGAACACAATAGATAGATAGATAGATAGATAGATAGATAGATAGATAGATAGATAGATAGATGAAAGAAACTGACAGGGAAGTAAGAACACGATAGATAGATAGATAGATAGAAATAGATAGATAGATAGATAGATAGATAGAAAGAAACTGACGGGGAAATAAGAACACGATAGATAGATAGATAGATAGATAGATGATAGGGAGTGATAGATATAAAAATTGATATATATATATATATATATATATATATATATATGTATGTATGTATATATAAGAGAAAATAAAAATCTAACTCAACTCTTTCTTTCTCTCTCTCTCTCTTTATACACACACACACACACACACACACACACACATATATATATATATATATATATATATATATATATATATATATATATGATACCTTACACTGTAATCTCTTATATATAGCTCTGTTATTTAACATTGAACACTGTTTTTCTTACACTATAGAGTATTCATATGTATTTGTATACGATCGCTCGCTCGTACATCTACTTATATTTATACATTTTGTTTTATATATATATATATATATATATGTGTGTGTGTGTGTGTGTGTGTGTGTGTGTGTGTATAAAGGGAAAAAATTATAGTTGTTCCAGCGAGAGAAAAGTATATATATTAAAAAGAAGATAGAAACTGCAAACGTTTCTCCTTGTAATGTGGGTTTAAAAAAAATATATTATTATGCTTTATTTTCCATAATTTTGCTACACCAGTTTCCTGTCTCGCGACCTTCATCAGTCAAAGAATGGCTATTTCCTCATATTATTAAAAGGAATTTATTTTTCTGATGTTTTTTCGATGTTATTCTCTTCCTTGTATGTTAGTGACACAAAATGTCTACCTTGAACTTGGCACTATTTAAATTATTAGGACTATTGTCCTCATCTTTGAAGATGAGGACAATAGTCCGAATAATGTAAATAGTGTACATAATACCGCATCTCAGAAATATAGACAGATATTTAACTTGGCAGTGAGAAAGTTCTGCGTGATGAGTAATAAAAAAATTAAGATTGTCGTGAGAAAGGGCGGGAAAAATATCTGTATTCTTATCTTTTAATGATCCTTGTGTGTTCCTTCATTTCCATTTTTTGCATTGTTTTTGTCAGCATGCGTATGTATATGTATATCCCCTTTACATACATACATACTGTCTTATTATAAGGAATTAGTATATACATATATACGCACATATATACATACATACATAAATATACACACACATACGCATACACACACATACGCACACTTACTATACTAGTTCCTGTGTGTGCCTGTGAACAGTCTTTTTTGCCAATATATGCATATACATACATACATGCACACACACACATATATATATATATATATATATATATATATATCAGTGTGCGTATGTATACAAGTATTCCTTCTCTATACATACATACTACCTAATTATAAGGAATTAGTATACACACATATACACACGCATACATCCATACACACATATGCATGCATTTATACATACACATACGCACATTTCCTATGTTGTGTAGGATTTGCGTGTATGCCTGTGAGTAGTCTATTTTTTTTGCCAATATATGTATATATATATTCGTGCTTCACAGATACCCACGCGCTCGCGCGCGTGTGTGTGTGTGCGCGCATGGATGCGAGTGGTTTGACCACTGTATTTGGCCAATATGTGTTGTGTTGTGTGTTTTTGCGTGTCTGGTTATGATCTATTTATTGCTGGTTTAAATTTGTTTATGAAGTTTTTTATTTCTTGTATTTGTAGGTAAGAATAATTGTCTGTTTGACATATTGGCATAATCTTAAATTCACCCTGATTACATTTATAGATGTGCTGTGATACAAAGCGTTTTCTGTTGTCTCGTAATTTTATTTTGCTTTTGTGGAAGGAGACTCTATTGTTTAGTTGTTCGATGATAGCTATATATAACTTTTTGCATTTTTTGCATTTGTGTACATAAATCGCATATTTGGTGTTGCGGTTTAAATTTTTTTATGTATTATGAATGTCGTTTTTGGGTTTTCAAAAGTGTAGGTGTTTCCTTCTATAATGATGTCACAAACCCCACAACTTTTTTGTTGTATTTTGTGACTACCTGTGTTATGTGTTGTTTAAATTTGGATGAGGTTAATATGTGGTTCAAGTTTTTAAATTAGCGGTTGCTTTTAATTATTTTGGTTGTTTTTAGTATATTTTTCAGATTGTCATTCTTGCTAAGTAGATCTAGACTTTTTGTAATTTCTGTAAATAGTTTTGGATTGATCTTGTTGTATTTTGGGACATATGCTAGAGTTTGTTTGTTCTTTGGTTTTCGTAGTTAGTCAAAAGGATTTTTTTGAGAGTTGTTTATTAGCATTGTGTGGTAGCCTCGCTTTTCTTTGTTTTTTTTTTAGAGTTTTATGTAGTTCTTCTTGACAGGTTTTTCGGTGGTGTTTGTCAGTCACTATAGTACAAACCCTAATTAACCAATTCCACACTCTACTTCAGAACTTACATCCAAAAATAGAGATCTCCCAAGAACATAATTTCAACGAATTACCATTTTTATATAAACTCATTAGAAATTAAAACAACCACATATTCAGAGATATCTACCACAAACCTACAGACACACAACAATATCTTCATTTCAAGAGCCATCACACACAAAGCTTCCTGAAATCCATCTCTTATTCTCTAGCACGTAGGGTTTGTACTTAGTTATCAACTGTTATTTGCTTACGCCCCAAAAGTATGAAAATAACTAATTTATCCTCCAGACTCTGCTTTTGTGACCAGGATAATGTATTCCCATTAGAAAAAAAAAAGGTGAATATGAACATTCTTGTTTACACAAAGCGGGGAACAAAAAGACATATGATCGAGAGTAGCATTTATTTATTACAGGATTACACAAGAGAAACTACAAAAAATTTAGAATTGAGTATTTTTTCGCTATTTGCGCTTATACTTTACGAATCAGCGCCCAAATAGTCTCGCGTCATGTTTTGCTTATACGGTCCTTAGAAGCGGCGTTCAAAGTGTTGGAATTTTGGGGTACCCTGGTGTACTAGTGAGCCAGCCAAAATGAGCTGACTCATCTTATAGTTCACCAATAGAAAGATTAACCAATCAGAAGGCTCAAAATATTCAATGCAACGTGTATAAAGGCGGCCATGTTTTTCCCGAATATTCACTGCCAGCCTTTGATATCGAAAACTGAAGAAATACGGAACAGCTGTTCATGGTATTGGCGATATAGTCAGATTCAGTAGAGTGTCTGACTCGTGAGTGTTAATCTTTAACGTTGTTTCATTGAACAGATTACGTACTGTGATGTATTCTATATTCATAGACTATGGTGAACATGGTCAACACAAAGTTCAGTATATCCTTGGTGGAAGCGCTCGCCTTGCTTCTCCGAGTACGTCCCCATGTTCTCTTTGAATTTATCAAGATGCGCGTCAAGGGTGTCGACTTTGAGGGACATCCTGCATCCCATTTCGTTGTTCTTCTTAAGGGTATCAACAAGCTCCACATAGTTTTCGACCTTGTGATTCTCTATAAAGCCCAGAACCATTGCGACAAACCTGTTCCTCTCCGTTCCAGAGAGTTTCTTAGGAAATTCCTTCCATTCTATGAGCTTCTTTATTTGTGGTTCGACAAAGACAACAGCTTTGACTTTTACCGCAGATAGCTTAGAAAAGAAGTCTTGAAGGTAACTGAAGGTCACAGAATCTTTATCTAGAGATAAGTGAAATTGTTTCACAAGGCTCAATTTTAAGTGCAGTTTAGTAAACAATACTTTACAGGGATACAGTAGTGGCACCCATTTAACTTTGTTCCACCCCACACTCAATTTGAACCGCTGTGGCCATCTCCTCTGTGGTAGTGTGCCGCGGTGTCCCTGCTGTCAAAAAGGCCCAAATGACACGGAAACTTAGTAGATCCGCCCGTAGGTCTATCAGGAAGGCCACCATTTTGATGTCTCCGGTAACGTATTAACTGTAATCTTCATAGTTCAAGACATCTAGTAAGAAGTGATATTACTGTATTCCTCTTTGAGCTGCACCGAGTGAGCAAGAGAAAACATGTTCCCGTTATGATGTAGGTCAGCTTTCAGGTTCCTCGATGCGCTGTCGATGAAGAGGCAAGACTCGCTGGGATTACAGGCTATTCCAATTGCTTCGAACAGGCTGGTTGCAATAGGACAGAAGCAAAGCACATTTTGGGTGAAAAAGCTTTAAAAACACTGGTGACGCTTTCTCTGACCTGCAACATGTGCAGTTTCATCTAACAAATTACGGGGGACTCAGAACAGTATGGAACTAGGGAAATGGTGTACAGAAAATCTGGGTATATGATAACAAGCAAATTCTTGCCAGCTCGACGTTTGGAAGGGTTCACCCTACAGAAGAAGTAATTGATTGTATGGTCAATTGGTTCCCTCCAAATTCCTGAGATTGCGAATTCAATGACTAATTTTCCCTTCTGTACAATCCTGCAATATAGCGAAATAAAATATGATTTATATTGTTCGGACTGTTGACTTCATTTTTATTGTCATATTCACGGCGTTTCGGACGTTGTACGCTTCGGCCTTCTTCAGGATGTCTCAGTTGTTTCTTTTTAACTCAACTCTTTAAGTTTTTGTTCACCACTGCAGCCAGATATTGAACTCACAAATCTTTGGGTCTAGTCACTGGATTCAACCAACACTTTTATCCACTGAGCCATGCGTCCTGGAAGTATGCCAAGTGGAACTAGAACAATCTACCCCGGTGGACGAAATAAAGGGTTCAATTCGAAATTCCAATCACCTAGAGAAGATCGGGGCGTACAACGGCTGAAACGTTGTGAATATGGCAATGAAGATGAGGATAACAGTCCGAACAATCTAAATAATGTAAATCATTACAATATATCGCAGAAATATAGACATGTATAAAATAATCGTTGAAATTGCGTCACCCAGTGTTAGTAAAAAATTCTTTTGGATTCTTGAACGTTCCGGGAATCGTGCACTGGTTATGTAAAATTCTAACTTTGGACCCAATTAATGTAACAAATGACACCAAAAAGCGTAATCTTCAATACTGAACGTTTATAATATTCCGTATTTTTACGGATCTTGCCAGTCATTTAGTATAGAGAAAGGACATCATACTGTGGATACTAATCCTCTTTAATACATATTTTTCAATAACAATACTTTAAAAAAATAAAAAATACTTAAATTAAAAAAAAACAAACTAAACTTTTACACTTAAAAGTTCTACTATCCTAACAAGCAAAAATTTCCATCTTGACTTCTAAACTTTGGCAGATTTCTCAGGTGAAATGAGGTGTACATGGTTTGATCAAAATCCTCAGCAAGAACAGGAACAAAGCATCAGGTCAAATTATCGACAAGATAATAAAATTAATAAACGAAATATACAATAGTGCTCACATAACGGAGGAGCTCAATTAATCCATATTCATAACGTTACAAGAGAAACCAGGCGCAAATTAATGCGAACTCCGTGGGACAATTAATTTAATGAGCCACGTAACCACACTAATAAAGCGAATAGAGTTCAAACCAGAAAATATACTGAAAGAGCAATAAAAATGCAGAATGTCTCATAGATTATCCAAAGGTGTTCTATAAATTACATCCCAAGGACCTGTTGAAACTGTTTAGTAACCTTCATATATTAGGTTATTGGAATAATGAAGAATCTATACTGGCTGCAAACCGCCTGCATACGGATGGAAAATTAATTTAGTAATTATACCAAAGTAGAAAGGGTTTAAGATAAGGACGTGTCTCCTCGCTGGACTTATTCAAATGATATAGAACTCAAACATTTTCGCAGAACTTGCCATGGAGTTGATTTTTGCTTTTGCCTTGATAAATTCGTCATAGACATAACAAAATGCCGGATGCTTACAACTCTTCCATACCATCTGTGAGGAATTCATCTATCAAAAGCGACCTGCTTGCATTTTGACAGTGAGAAGTAAGCTGAACTGTTGAGCTTATGTTCCTCGTATTTATACTCCCATGTAAGCCAGAACATTCTATTAGGTTGGTGCAAAAATAATGACGTAATAATGTCGTTTTTTGACGTATTTTTTAACGTCAAAAAACGACATTCTTACGTCATTATTTTTGCACCAACCTAATAGAAATTCTTGACACATTTAGATAGTTCTGTTCTAGAAAATTCTGCTTTAGCAACTCAATACTGAATCTATCTGAAATGTGGAAATAGTTTAGCTTCAAAACATCGATGATCAGGTCATAAAAGCAAAGTTTGAAGGGAACAGTAATTAATTATTTTGCTTAATGACCAAAGTGAAAAAAGTCGAAATTTTTGTTACAAAGTGTTTTTCAATATTTCAACAATACCGGACCAGATCAAGAAAAGTGGTAAGGTTAAGAATCTGAAAGGCAGAGTTCGACATTTTGAAACGTGTTCGATGCTGAATCTTCAAACTTCGAATGACCGATTTCTTGATTGAATAATGAATTATTAGATAATGATATGAAGAAATGTGTTCTGGGATACTGTCAAATCTCAGACAGAATCCTGTTCGTTAAGCTAAAGTGCAGAATAGTCGGCAATTTTAGAACCCCTCCTGAAATGTGCACGACAAAAGATGGGTTCAGTGGTGCACAGCAAACAATCAAGTAATCACCAACACCTGTTTCCAGGAGTACCGAAGACGCCTTTGAAGATGGAGAAGCTCAGGAGAAGACACAAAGAACCAGATTGATTACGTAACTATCAACAAAATTTTCAGAAAACCAGTTCTATACTGTAAAACGTACACAGGTCCCGACTACACGAGCAACCAACTTCTAGTCGTATGCTAGGTCAGAGTAAAACTACGGACACTAAAGAAGTCCAACACAATGTCAAAACTGCAATACATCATACACTTTTAGGACTCATGTTGCAAGGGGATATGCAAAAACAGAGTTATAAAAGAATAAAATGAGACTACAAATTCTGAGTGGAACATGCTGAGAGAAACATTAATCCCAGCGAAAACTAGACAAGAAAGGAAAGAAAAATGTATGACAGAGAACATTTTAGAGGTGATGAAAAAGTGACAGCAAACAATGCAAAGGAATGGAAAAGAATAGCGAATACAAAACAGAAAAATGAAACCCAAATGTAGGTATGTTGAAGAGGAATGGATCGGTGAAAAATGCGCAGAAATAGAGAAAATGAGCAACAACAGCACAGCAAGCAAGTATGCACAAAAGAATAAAAGAAATAACAAGTGAGACAGCCAACAGGCTCTATAAAATTAAATTCTCCAAACGTGAATACGACAAATAACTTTTTATCGTTGCAAGAGATAAAACTATGCTGGAAAATACGGAAGGGTCCAAAATACTAAAAAAAAAAAAAAAGAAAAAAAGAAGAGGAATGGGAACAATGCATCAGGTTAGATTATCGACAAGATAAAACAAGTAAGATAATCACTAATTGCCCCAGGCAGTCGGATGCGGCACAAGGCCAAGTTTATTGTGGGTTATCCGATCCCGTAAGCTCGGCCAAAAAAAAAATCCCCGTAAAAAACGGGGTCTGGTAACAGTCTCACGAGACGAGACTCTGCCCTTCGACATAGCCTCGTTTGGGGATCCTCTCTGCCCAGATGCAGAGAGTTCGTCCAACACACTTTCGAAGTAATACAAAAGTAATAAACGAAATATATAATAGTGCTCACATAACGGAGGAGCTCATATCTTCGTAACATTACAGCAGAATCCAGGCGCAAACGAATGTGAACTCCGTGGGAAAATCAGTTTAATGAGCCACGTAACCACACTAATGAAGCGAATCTTGAATGGCGCTCAAAACAGAATTATACAGAAAGAACAATACAAATATAGAATATCTTATAGATTATTCAAAATTGTTCCATAAATTACGTCACAAAGGCCTGTTGAAACTGCTTAGTAACCTTCTTATTTTAGGTTAGGTTAGAATAATGAAGAACCTATAGTGGCTGCAAACCGCCTGCATACGAATGGAAAATGAGTTCAGTAAATATGTAGATATAAAGTAAGGATATGTCTTCTCACCGGACTTATTCAAATGGTACCGGGAATTAAATACTGTTACTTGGGAACAGCCTGAGTTGGAAACTGTCTGAGCTGACAGGTTTACATGACCTATGGATTTTTCTAGCCTGTCCCCGCCTGCAAGCACATGCACGGCTTTTATCAAACGAACGTTTGACTGTGATGATTGTGCTTGTAGTATCTATCTAATACGAATCATAAACATATTATCAAATTACAGTATTTTAATGCTATTAATGTGATTGATTAGACCCTATTCTCAGAAATAGTGACGGCAATGTCCAGCAGCCGTATTATCAAAATAATGGAATAACTTAGCAAACTCTATCGATCTTATTGTTCTACGTAACGCATGCCTTCAAGACATGGCCGATCAAAGCAAGGAAATAAAAAAAAAACAATAAAAGAACAAGAATTAAGAAAACAGAAGATAACGATTGATATTGCATTTAAATTTTTCAAGATCAAAGCTGACTGGGAATTAAGAAGGCGGAAGTGACTTCCACAAATGAGAAGTGCGACGGAAGAAACTGTTAAGTCATCGCTAAACAATCTTATGAACACGAACATGAACAGATAATGAAAGGTAAGAGGTAAGAGTCTTATATATAGCCTCAAGAAAGGGAAGACCTCTATGAATTGCATTCGTCTGTAATGGCACAAGTTATCAGTTTATTAATAACAATCATTGAATCACTCTTATGTGTAGGTATTTCCTAATGAAACTTCGGCAAAGCACTGCAATTATTTTTTAAAATTATTTCTACCAAGCAAAGCGATAATGTCACTATGACGCAAGAAGTTACAGGGGGTGAAATAGAATGAGAAGATTTTAATGGAGGGAAGTCAGGAAAATAAAAATAAAGGAAAAATGTTCAGGAAGAATGAAGATGGCGATTGAAGTTGGAGATACATTTTTTAAACTGTAAGTGGCAAGGTATCAAGCAACCGGAAAAGAGTTCCACAGGTAAGAAGTGCAAGAAAAGAAACTGTTACAAGATAAGTGGCAGTTGTGTTTATCTAGTGTAACAGTAAAACAGTGAGACTTAGTTGCCAATCTAGAGGCACGACTAAATCCACGTAGTCGAGGTACTAAGGAAAAAAGAATCATCAGAAGTGTTACCATAAAAATATCTTTAGAAATGACGGAGGGAAGTCACGTCACGTTGAGATGCCAGATCAAGATTGATAATGTTGTAAATCCTTCAATGGAATTTTGTCAAAAATCTCGAGATATATAGCAGGATTACCAGATCAGATATGACGGCAATATTCAATGCACGGAGGAGTGGTAGATTTATAAATGTGCAAGATGGATTCTGGTGAGAAAAATTTTCTGGCACGACACGGAGACGAAATTTTCTTGCAGTACAGGAAGCAGTTGATTCAATATAATCGCTCCACTTAATGTCAGTAGAAGATGTCAGGGAAGATCCTCGAAAAATTGGCTAATATTGGTGTTTATATTTGTTCTGTCTGTCATCAACACAGTTACATCTGCATATCGTATGTTTTAAGACATTTTAATGTTTATACATTCTTTTTTTGTAGATACAATATTTAAGTAAATGCTCTGCTATATATATATATATATATATATATATATATATATATATATATATATTTATATTAATTTCAATTATAGGTGCAATTATAATTTATAAATTCAGAAATCATTCATATAATAAAACAAATAGAGAGGTTAATGATTTAAATGGCGAGAATACATCTCAGAAAAGCAAAAGGTTCTTCTTTCAATCTGGTGGGATCGCCAAGGAATAATCCACTTTGAATTCTTACCACCTAATGCAACAATTAATACTCAAATATACTGTCAGCAATTAGAGCGTTTGAACCAAGCTTTGACGAAAAAAAATCCTGCTCTAGTGAATCGAAAAGAGGTGATGTTTCATCAGGACAATGCGCGACCCCACACAGCAAGAATCACGTCACAAAAGATCGAAGAACTTGGTTGGGAGAAAATTCCTCATCCACCTTATTCTCCCGATCTTGCTCCTTCAGATTACCATTTGTTTCGTAGCTTACAGAATCATTTGGAAGAAACAGCTTTTGTAACACAGGAAGAGGTCAAAACTGACATTTGTGAGTTCTTCGAATCAAAGCCAAAAGAATTTTACAGTAATGGAATTAGTAAGCTTGTTAATAGATGTAAGGAAGTCATAGATAATCAGGGAAAATACATTGTTGATTGAATCTGTAATTAAATGTAACATTTGGTCACTTGTTTTCTTTATTCAAAATTCGGACAGAACTTATGGGATGACCTGATATATATATGTGTGTGTCTGTGTGTGAGTGCGTGTGTGTGTTTATGTGTGTGTGTGCTTACGTGTGACTTCATTGACATTGCATATCTTCTGCTGCCGTCGCACTTTCTGAACGCTTCTTATCGTAAAACGTACTTTGACGTGTTCTCCAGCGAAACGTGTACCCTGCAGCGGGTGTGAATTAAATTAAAAAAAGCCAGCACGCCTTGCCATAGAATGTTCACACCGCGAGACAGGCGCAGACATATGCACAAGCAAGTATGTGCAGTTTTGCGTGGGCGTCAATTGACGACATCCATAACGAAAACATTCCCACTGTTGCGCATAGGCACGTTAAGGTTCTTCACGAGAGTGTGTTTCATTTATTTAGTTCATATAGAAAACACACACACACACACACACACACACACACACACACACACACACACACACACATATATATATATATATGTGTGTGTGTGTGTGTGTATGTATATATATATATATCGCAAAATATGTGCTCAAAATATATCGGACGATTTTTTTGGTCCTCGAAAAGTGAAACTGTTCTCCACCCACGTCTTCTTCCGTTGTTCTTTCCGCTTTTCCAATAGACAGAAACAAGAGTATAATTAGAGTTTGCGCGAGTAAAAGACTGGAACAGAAAAGAAATTACAGAAGTAAAAATATTTAAGCAATAATATATTGGCTGTACACAATAACACATCCGATATGTTGAATGTCACCGGCAGTCCGGAACGTTAGAGTAAAATTGCAATCGAACATAATGCAAGAAGGATCAAAGAAAATATGCGGTTGAAAAAAAATTATTTACTGATTTGGCGCGGAAAAACAACGTCAGCCATATTCGACATCAGCAGACATTGTCCGCCATTTTGTAAAAACCTGTTAATATTTCTGCTTGATTTCTAACTTACATTTTATTTGCTTGCGTTGATTTTTTTGTTTATCGGTCTTTCTCAATCACTTCTTGCTATTTTATTTGCTATTATTTACTATTTGCTTTTGTTTTTTTCTCTTAATATTTATCTTACTTTATGTTCGTTTTTATTTGAGCGGCTAGCTTCAAAAATGAACGGCTATTGTTACCGCCATTGTATTAGATGTGTTCACGTGGCCTCACAAGGTCACATGATTAAACAAATTTCCGGTTCTCGCGAAAAAAAAAATACGCAATGCTAGTTGTTCTATTTGATTTTTGTTTCAGTGAGACAAGTGAGACGATAATATTCTGAAATGAAACGAAATAAAAAAAAACACATTGTCATGTTATATTTATTCATAAAATTGCATTAATTCTTTCGCTCTCTCGATCTCCACAAATATAAAAAATATACCTTAATTCATCCTGTTTCGATATTATTTTCATTCTTCCTGTGCTTTTTTTTATCAAAGAGAATACAACATAAATTAATTTTATAGGAATCAACCAGTATCAACATGTAATCACACAACACACACACACACACACACACACACACACACACACACACACACACACATATATATATATATATATAAATATATATATATATATACATATATAAAAGTGAACATAGAAGTCAACACTTAGAGGCAACAGTCTGTTTCATGTTAGATGCAATCGTCAGGCCACGGGTGCTGTTATTTTTCTCGGCTATTTATATATATATATATATATATATATATATATATATATAGATAGATAGATAGATAGATAGATAGATAGATAGATAATGTTCCCCCTGATATTGCTGTTAAAAAAACATGTAACCAATCTGTTATCATTATTATATATATATACTATTTACATTTCAAATAATGATAACAGATTGGTTACATACTCTTCGCAGATGCGAATTGAGTCACTGTCGGTCACTGGGCGTGTTTCTAAAAATAAATACGCTAAAAAAATTCTCTTTCTTACCTGCCGTGTGCCGACGGCTTAATGGCTAGAATATCCAACTGACACCAATTCAGTCGGGTTTCGATCCTTGATAACGGCAACCGGATGTCTTGTGGATGACGTTATATATATATCGGGAGATCTATGACGGGAGGAGTTTTGCTTAAAGGTACGAATTCGGTCTTGCCTGACTAATTGGTTCTTTGCAGTTCAGTTGTTCAGAGTGTAAAGGTATTACCGATAGCTCCCTCTGCCCAGTGAGTGTTATTTTTTCCTTTAATAAGATTTTGCGATAGACGAAAATAGATATACTGCTGAATAAATAAACGGAGCGTCTATTTAAATACGAGTACCCACTACAAATAATGTTTAAATGATCATATATATATATATATATATATATATATATATATATGTATGTATAAGATCAATGACTTCCTTAATTAGCTCCTACTAGTCGCGAACGCTTAAACTATTTAACCTTTAAGTATATGGTGATCAATTTGTTTTAAGGAGAGTGTAACTTAAAGTGTAAAATACGCGTGACTTAATATTACCAGTAAAAATTAATTAATATTACCAGTAAAAATTAATTAATATTACCAGTAAAAATTTACCTCTTTTTTCATTATAAGTCCTGCAAGACTGATAATGAAAAAAGAGGTAAATTTTTAAGAAATCCTTAGTTTAATGGAATATTTATATTATGATGATAATGATGATGAATATATGATAAAATATGATGATGAATATATAATAAAACCACTCAAGAAGAGAAAGTCCATCTGATCCAAAGTGACCAACGAAATTAATTTCACAAAAAGCACAAAGCCTTCACTTTTTAGGTGATTTTCGAAATCCTGACTTTTGGCCTCGACGATAGCCTAGGGGTAGGATCTATGACTGATGTCAAATCAGTCGGGTTTTGATCGCGGCTTGAAGAAATCGGACGTCTAGTCACGCTGATGAGCTGTGATACAGTGAAACAGTCTGTCTGTGGACGACAATATATATGCTCCCTGGAAATCCGGTTCAGCTCTCGAGAGAAAGGGGGTTTTAAAAACAGCGGCTCCATTTTTCAAGTATGAATTGAGTTCTCCTAGACATTGGCATTTTTCGAATAGAAAAAAAAATCTTTAAATAATTTCCCTTCCTTTCTGCCGTGCTAGATAGCCTAGGGATAGGATCTATGACTGATGTCAAATCGGTCGGGTTTCGATCTCGGCCACACTGAAGAGCTGTCATATAGCGAAACAGTCTGTCTGTGGTTGACAATATATATATATATATATATATATATATATATATATATATATCAATGATCCAAGTAAAAAAATAAAATTAATCATATACTATACTAAATTTAATACAACCTACCTAGTGATCCATTTTCTCAGTCAACTCGCGTCTTACAAAAGACCAACATCATATATCAGTTTAAATGTCCTTTGGGAGATTGAATCTCTGATAAAAATGTTAATACATATTTTGGTTTTACAACAACGACGATGGTGAGGAGGCTTACGTTTCACTTGAAAGATCATAGTACAATCCCATAACATTTCAAGGAACAGTCACGTCCACATTCACAGTTTAGACAGATATTCTTAGAAAATAGATGTTTTTCATCAAGATAATGATAAGCAAATCTTAAAATTCAGGAAGCCCTTTATATAAGAGAATTGGAGCTATAAATATATAAAGTCAACCACCAATACTAAATTAAAATACTACAATTAAAAAGCCTTTTAAAAAATCAGATAAGTTACCACCCTTGCATAACTGTGAAAAAATATTTTGAATTTATGATACATCCATAGACATGCAACCCCTGAAGATGGTCTCAGATGAGATTGAAAATACTTGGGGAAATAAAAAGTGTTTGAAAGAAAATTTTGGGATTTTTCTTGATCAATTTTCAACAGCCACCAAGAAATTAATGAAAACATATATATATATGTGTGTGTGTGTGTGTGTGTGTGTGTGTGCTGCTATTAAGACCTGGCAGATAACTTTGAAAAGCTGGATTCCGTACAATCACCGAAGTTAAGCAACGCCGAGAGCCTAGTCAGTACCTAGATAGGTGACCACTTGGTCATAACAGGTGCTGTAAGCTTAGATGAGCAGGTGATATAATGGATAATGACTCGGAATTGTTAATTGGAAAGCCGAGTTCCAATTCCCGTTGGGTTCGCTATATTCTCTTACAGGCAAATACCCTTGGGAAATGTAGCAATCTCTTTTCTCTCCCCCACAGCCATGGGTTAATTAGTAAATTCTTCTTCTTCTTCAAACAAAAGAAAATTCTTACAATCTAATGTATTTTCTGGTTTTAAATAATCTGCAAAGGGTTGGTAAGCGGTAAAAAATGGCAGAGAATGGCACAATCGCATTCTTCATGGAAATGATTTGGAAATCCCTTTTTCCTATAGTAAACGAGCAATTGGGTACGTATTTTAAAATGATGCAACAAAAACTGACACGTGAAGACGTAACACTTTAAACATGCAAAATGTCATATATATAAAATGATTTATATATATATATATATATATATATATATTAAAAAATTTCAACTAAATGCTCATTACATGTGTAATCGTACAACATCCTCCCCGATCGTCGAAGACTCCCAACACCGCGGCTGATCGATGAAGATCACTTCGATCTCAGACCTGCCCTATTCCACGTTGTGATTTAAGTTTGATCATAAGGCAGCCAAGATCAAATCATCGCCGGTATCTTCGTATCGTGCTGGCCCAAGAAGGGCGAAGACGTACAGGAAAAAAATAACACTAGAATAAATTGAACAAAATGTAAATACTGTTTTTATATCAGTCCTCCGTATAATAATTAGTTATATGAGAGTTCGCACGCAATTAATTATCAGACCAACCCGCATTTAAATCGGAAGTGATATTGTTCTTAACTTGGTAAAGTTTGTTTTGGTAAAATTCGGCACAAGGCTAAATTGAGCGGTTCTCTTCGGCAGGCAATCACGTGGGGTGTATCACGACGGGTGGCTGGGACGAACTCTCTGGCGTTCTTGCTGTCTCTGTCTCTGTCTGACGAATTCGCTTCGTGCATTCGTATTTATTAACATTCACTCAAACTGGCGTGAAGCACAGCGCATAGGGGGATTTCAGTAAATCACCTTACTTCATTCATTCTGAGGCATTCCCTTCTTCCACTCTCTCATATTATTACCTCTCACTAAATCTCCTCAGTGAGCATGAGTGGCTTATTTAACCCCTCCTGGTATTTTAACTCAACTTTCGACCGGGAGAAATAAACTCCAAATTCGTTGTTTAAGAAAATGAAACTTTCGCTTTACAGCTTGCATTTTCAGCTGCGTGGTACACATGTCAACCATCATTGCCCTCTAAGTTTGGGTCATTTTCCATTGTTTAAACCCTCGACACACTAATTCCAGATGTCGTCTATATGTGAACTAGCAGCATGGCCCGGTGTTGCCCGTGCTTGATTCAAAAATCGCACGGCTTATACAGCAATCGCTATCACTTGACTTAAAATATTTTTGCCCTTCCTTGCCTTTAAAAGAGTGCCCTCTGCCGTGCTGATGTTGCTACATGCCTTAATTCTTGCCTATCATGCCTTAATTCTTGCCTATCATGCTTTAGAATTTTTTCTAAGCTCTAAACATTAAATCTGTTACGAAAAAAGAACTAAACAAAATGAGCACAAAACGATCAGCTTTAAAAAAAGGACTCGTAACTGGAAAAACCGAATAAAAAAAGAATGTTAACAACAAATACTTTTTCACACCCAACACAGTTCTGCGGAATCAGAATCAACGTTTAGTTCAAGCAAGTGAATGAGCCAATTGGAGTAAAGTGCCATGCAGATTTAAATTTTTCCCACTTGTGACGAATGCAGCAATCGATTTTAATTGCATGCAAGCATGCTACTTAACATTCGTGTCAGTCAGCTGTTGGCTCTCATGCTGACCAATAGAATCTTCCTGTCTATTCGTGGCAGCCAGCTATAGGATCTCATTCTGGCCAGTACAAAATGGCCGCAAACTACATGAAAACTGCCGTAGCAGCATGAAAAAATCGATTATTTCCACTATCGATGGGAGTTAGGAAATGCAAAGTCGGTCTTGGCCTTCCGCTAACTTGGAGCATGTGCATGTAAAATTTGGTGCAAATCCGTCGAAAATTGCGGCCGTGCATTCGTTACACACACACACACACACACATACACACACACACACACACGCACACACACATCCTGCCTTTTTTAGATAGCGATTAAATCGTCAATCTTTCCCACGGATTTTAGGTATTAACCCTTCTTGGTCTAAAGTCTTTCAGTATATCGCTCCTTCTATCCATAAGAAAACTTTCCTATGTTTTATCGCAGTAGCAACAAATAGTATCACAAATGAATGCTGAATGTTTCCTTATAAGGAAACGGCTAATATTGTCACTATATTTACCATTGGTTGCATTTGGGCAGTACATTTTAATAGACACAAACTTGATTAGAATTATAAAGACAAGCGAGCATACATTGTTATAGATATGTTTGCTTAATTTTTTTTTATTTCTGACTATTTTCTTTCTTTACTGCTAGAGGTTAACCATAAATTGTCCAATAAACGAGTATTTTTGTCTTCCATAGACCTTTATCAAAGAGAGTTTTATTTTTTGTGTTATATCGCTGTCAACACTTTTAAAATAGCGTAAATTCACGTGCCGTGTTGTACTTCTAAAGTGTCGCATCTTCACGTGTCAGTTTCTGTTATATCATTTTTAAATATATATATATTTCATCTATAGCGGAACACGCTATAACTAGCAGGGAATGTGTTGCTGGTTTGAGTGTTGACTGTTTTTCCATTCTGGCGAAGTCACACTCTGCATATCATTTGAGGGTTCTTGAGTCCATTTACATCAGGTCCCGCAGGCCGTTTCTCTGTAAGCAGAGAGATTGCTTGTTGGGCTTGAATGTGATTGGGCTCTAGTTCTTTCTATCATATATAATTTTTTTCCCTTTCCCCCTCATTGAATGTTTTTTTTTGTTTTTAAGTTTATGATTAAATAATCCCAGTGTATCAAACTTGATGAGTACTGGGCCGAAACCGGTTGTTTGTTTTAGCTCTTAGTTTTCATAATTATGTCCTTTACATTCCGCTTATTCCTTGCCATAATATATATATATATATATATATATATATATATATATATATATATATATATATATACCCCTTTGTGTGTTCACTATAAGAGGGGAGGGGGCTCTCTAAAAGACTTCTATGACGACAGTGACTGTGCTAGTCTCTGCCAGGTCTTACTAGTAAATCACTTCGTCATTTCTCTAGTGTTTTCTCCTACGTTTGCTCTCCACTGAGCATCAATGAGAAAATATTTTGCTTCCTTTCTTTTTGTAGTGTGTCAGGCTCTGTGCTCCCCTCAGGATCTGATCCGATTCTTTGAGCATCAGCTCACAATGAAAATTAGAACTGATAGAAAACACTTGCATTCGACAGTCTTTAGCGAAAGGTGGGTGACTGAGGCGAGCTTGGTTCGTGTGAACGGAGCTAGCCTTGATTTTCTCTTTTAGGTCTACCTACGTCACATCGGGGTGGCTTCCTGAGGATCCCACCCATGGTTAGGCTAGACAAGCTTTGTGTACATAGTTAATGTGGGTAAGTGTTGTTTCCGGCCTGTTCCCGTTCACATCTTTGGTTATGATCCAAATTAAGATTCTCGACTTCCCTAGTTTGTTTTGGGTCCCCTTTCATCTCGACTGGGTCAGCTTTATTGATTGCCCATGCCCATCTATATTTTCTTCTTTCCCTCCCACTTCGCGAGAGAGCTTCTTGATTCTGTCGTAGGGCAGAATACAGCGGCCTCTCTTTGTTTTGAGTACTGGACGGGTCCTACGAACATCAGTTATATTTATGTTTGCCTTGTTTGATATTTTGTTTGTTCATGGGTTCTACCCCTCCCCTCTCATTTGCATTCATCTGTAAATTTTTATCTATAAATTTTATTATCATTAAATTTTAAGTCACGGGACGCGTTTTTGGTAGGTCCCACTGAAAGGAGGCGGTGTTATGGTGCGTGGAAGATTGATTGGTGACGGAGGAGTTTTTGTGGTGAATGGGCGAATTGTAACGAGTGAATGGGTCGTGAATCGTATAAGCTAGGTATAGGAAAGTCAGTGAAGCCCAGCCTAAAACCTTTCCTCTCTTTTCGGCCTTGTGCCATAATTGTATTATTTATACGATAAATATACATGCATTGTACTCTGATGCATGTCTTGACCTTTTTCAGTACATTGGTGTATTGACCTTTGCACTGATGCATGTGCATTTATGATTTTATTTTCAGTTGATTTTCAATATTTGTGCATTCGTATCTTATAGCATGCCTTATAGGGACATAAGGAACTTTATGCATTACTAAGAGTCATAAGGTGTTGAACTTGTATGCAGTAGCATGCATTATAGGGTCATAGGGAACTTTACGCATTACCAAGAGTGGCAAGGTATTGAACTCGTAAGCAGTAGCATGCATTATAGGGCCATAGGGAACTTTACGCATTACCAAGAGTGGCAAGGTGTTGAACTCGTATGTTGTAGCATGCATTATAGGGCCATAGGGAACTTTACGCATTACCAAGAGTGGCAAGGTATTGAACTCGTATGCAGTAGCATGAATTATAGGGTCATAGGGAACTTTACGCATTACCAAGAGTGGCAAGGTGTTGAACTCGTATGCAGTAGCATGCATTATAGGGTCATAGGGAACTTTTACGCATTACCAAGAGTGGCAAGGTTTTGAACTCGTTGAATGCATTATAGGGTCAAAGGGAACTTTTACGCATTACCAAGAGTGGCAAGTTAAACTCGTATGCAGTAGCATGCATTATAGGGTCATAGGGAACTTTACGCATTACCAAGAGTGGCAAGGTGTTGAACTCGTTTGCAGTAGCATGCATTATAGGGTCATAGGGAACTTTACGCATTACCAAGAGTGGCAAGGTGTTGAATAGCATGCATTATAGGGTCAAAGGAACTTTACGCATTACCAAGAGTGGCAAGGTGTTGATGCAGTAGCATGCATTATAGGGTCATAGGGAACTTTACGCATTACCAAGAGTGGCAAGGTGTTGAACTCGTATGCAGTAGCATGCATTATAGGGTCAAAGGGAACTTTACGCATTACCAAGAGTGGCAAGGTGTTAAACTCGTATGCAGTAGCATGCATTATAGGGTCATAGGGAACTTTACGCATTACCAAGAGTGGCAAGGTGTTGAACTCGTATGCAGTAGCATGCATTATAGGGTCAAAGGCACAAGAGTGGTAAGGTGTTAAACTGTATTAGTAGCATGCATTCATATAGGGAACTTTACGCATTACCAAGAGTGGCAAGGTGTTGAATTCGTAGCATGAATTATAGGGTCATAGGGAACTTTACGCATTACCAAGAGTGGCAGGTGTTGAACTCGTATGGTAGCATGCATTATAGGGTCAAAGGGAACTTTACGCATTACCAAGAGTGGCAAGGTGTTGAATTCGTATGCAGTAGCATGCATTATAGGGTCATAGTGAACTTTTCGCATTATTAAGAGTGGCAAGGTGTTGCACTCGTATGCTATAGCATGCATTATAGGGAACTTTACCCATTACTATGTGACAAGGTGTTGCAGTCGTATGCTGTTGCATGCATTATAGATTCATAGGGCACTTTACGCATTAAGTATAGGGGCAAGTGATTTTATTATATTTTGCCTTGTAATTACTTAACACCTGATTGTTATATGCTATTCTATTTCGTTTCCATTATCTTTAATGTTATCCCCTGCCCCTATTATACAGGATATTCGGAAAGTCCCTATGCACTTTTAGTTTTATTAGCAGATATGTTTCAATATAGAATACAGGAGGAGAATACGAATGAACAAGACTCCCGTTAATATCAATACAGTCGATTTTCATGATCATTTGCTTTTAGTTCTTGTCCCGCCATTACATTGTATGGGAAGAGTTTTAATCTTTTTTCCATGACCAGTATCTTGCTTCTAAATTTCGCAATGATTTTCTTTGACGCTTCTGCATACTGACAGAAATAACCCAATTTTTCTCTCCCGATAGCTTTTCTAACCTCTCACAACGTTTGGCATCATCCATTGCTCCTGTTTCCAGAAATTTAACAACAGAGTTACGAACTTTATTGCGATGTGGAACAATTACATCTGAAAATATATCAGCAAAAGGCTGTCGTACCAAATCTGTGTATCTACGACATTCTCGAAATACGTTCTTCAGTTGTTAAAACCACATTCGGGTGAAATCTGAAATATAAAAAAAATTGATTAAAAAAAGTGTATAGTAACTATCCGAACACTGTATATATGTCTAAGTAAATGTAAAAATGGACACTGAGGTCAACAATATACATGGTGGTCCGAAAGTATTGTCACTTCTAAATAATATAACCTCCTACAATTTGGGAGATAGGAGATAGGGTGACAAGACTTTCAGACCACCCTGAATACAGAAAAATACTGATAAAAAATTATAAACCATGTTAAAGCGAGACCCGTTGGCATCCGTACAAGGCTTGGATCCTTCTTATGTTGTTTCTGAACACCGCTATCAGCATCTGGCTTGAAATAAACTGAATGAACATCGTTATCGCTGCTTTCATGATCAGTTGCTTCTTGTAGCGCCATTACTTTGTATGAGGAGAGTTTTATTTTTTGTCTGACGACATTATGAGCAGTTTTAAGACCAATATCTTTCGTAATGATTTTCTTGGACTCTTCTGCATACTCTCATAAATATCCAAAAGTTTGATCGTGTTTCCCGAAATTTATCAACAAGGTTACGAACTGCATTACGATGTGGAACTGGTGTATCTGAAAATTTATTAGCAAAATGATGTCGCATCAAATCTGTGTATCCACCACCTTCTCGAAATACGTGTTCTTCAGTTGTTAAAACCATATTGGGGTGAAATCTGAAATATAAAAAAAATGATTAAAAATGTGCATAGTAACTTTCCGAAAACTCTGTTTATGTTTCTATGTAAATGTAAAAGTGGACAATGAGATCAACAACAAGCGACGTGAGTCTGTTTCTTGCTTGAACGCAGTTTTCCGACCTCGCCGCTCGGTGTTAACCTCAGTATCAACTTGTATATTTACATACTCTCTATTCCTAATATTGAGCATTTTTACCCATGATTATAGCCTACCTTAAAACTATATGTTTATCATGCATAGGGAGGCACGGTGGAGTAGTGGATAGCGGCTTAGATTGAGGAATTGGAGAGCTGAGTTCGAATTCCACTCGAATCCATTAGGTATTAATCCTCTTCTTCTCCCTCCAAATAGCAGGACAGACTGGGTTCTATAAGCTTCCTCTGTGTTTGCATCCTCTCTAAGACTTCATCGTTGCTCACACGCTCGGTTCATGATATCCTTAGCATCCTTTCAAGTGATTTATGTGGAACAGGTGTATCTGAAAATTTATCATCTACCACCTTCTCGAAATACAAGTTCAACAAGAAATACACGTTCTTTAGTTGTTAAAACCATATTGCGGTGAAATCTGAAATATAAAAAATAGGGTTATAAAAGTGCACAATAATTTTTCAAACACCCTGTATGTATTTATTCTACCAGTTCTTTATTTTCTAAAGGTTGTAGTTAAGGGCCGGTTTCCTGTAAGACATGAGATCACTTAAACTTTACCCAAGATTCCTCGGGTCTGTCTTCTTTCTTCTTTATATGAACCATCTGATTAAAAAAAATTCACATAGCCTTAGTAAATATATAAACAGAAGATACCACGATGTACAGTGGCATATCCAAAAGACGACCAAGAACTGATCTTTTCTCTGGCATAGTCCTTAACACTCAATGGGGTAAAGACTGTCTTGCATCTTTCAATACTTCAAAAACCATGCTTGTAAAATTTCATAATTCTTGAGTGGACATTGAATGTTCTCCGGTCTCGATATGCTCTCAATTTGGCTCTTTGTCTTTTGCGTGTCACCCCTCCAAAAAACTACCTGACAGCTTCTGCTAATGCCCTAACTTTAGAAAACTCAGATTAGACTAAAAGTGGTGTAATAATGCTATCAATGGACTGGAGATGTTCAATCTTTACTTTACAGCCTTGAAAAGGGTGAAAAACCGAAATTGTGGGAGATTAATTACTTTACTCACTACACGCCCTTTCCAACAGACAAAATCTTGCAAACCACTCGATATTCGATAGTTATGTCTATGGCAAATATTCAAATGAGCTATATTCCTTAGTTTCACCAGTTCAGACTCCTAGAGCTAAGAACCGCCATGCCAAGTATTCGAGGTCGACTCATCTTCATATTCCATTACTAAGGATGAACTTCCATTCAGATTCTTCCCTAGAACTGTCACTTTGGGAAACACACATATCGGAGTAAATTTCGTCAGTCTCTACGATATTAACTACAAATCTAGTATTAACAGTGAAAATTTTAACTTATTTGTCTTCGGTCATTAAGTGTTATTTTCTAATTGATTCTGTCTGGAAAGCAAAGGAAATGACTATTATGATTTGAAACTAACCCATTTCCATGACATTCCAGACAGATTCAGCGCTGAGTTGCCGCAGGAGAATTTTCTTGAACTTTCGAGAAGTTTCAAGAAATTTCGAGAAGTTTCTAAAAGTTTCAATAATTTCAATTAGGAAATAACACTTACTGACCAAAGACAAACACGTTAAAATTTTGTTACACCATTACAAATTTTGCTATCAGTTATTTTTCGCTAAATATTTTATCGAAATAATAATAATAATAATAATAATAATAATAATAATAATAATGAATATAGATAGAGAAAATAAAATAATAATATAATAAATATATGTAAATATTATTTCAATAGTCATTTTTAGTTGATACCCGTGTTTGAAATAGATGCCCCTATTTAATTTTAAACAGGGTGTATTACGGCCTGTGCACTCGAGAAATTTCAAACACAGGTAGCCACTAAAAAAAAAACATTTGAAATAATAGAAATATCGGATCAAAATAGTTATATTAATTGTTCAGAAATATGCATATATAAAAAATTAATAATTAAATTGCGAAAATTTCTTGCTCTAATGACATTATGCCACCTTCGATTAAACTTTTGTATTCTCTTTTAAACCCGATTTAAATTCAATTAATCCTTTGATATTTTGAAAAGAATGGCATCGCTGCTCAGATCTATCTATCTATGCAACCGTATTAGTATCTATCTATATTTCTATCTCTCTATCTATACAACGGTATTAATATCTATCTATCTATCTATCTATCTATCTATCTATCTATCTATCTATCTAACCTGCAGACCACATACGGAATAACTGTGCCAGTATCTAAATCTGGCCCTTAAATTTGCTCTGTATTTATGATGTTCAAGTAAATGGAAAACGTCTTTTTGAAATGGAAGAAATGCGTTTTATATACCGAAAAATGCTAAATGCCATATTAACCCTGTTGTATTTTCTTCAGCAGCTACTTTTCTAATCCGAGATGAAAATCCTGGAAGAGATCTCGCCTTTACGAGATTTGAACTTCGAGATTTGAACTTCGATAAGTAAATCAGAAATGTGTGCTATGGCTTCTCGAATCTATGAGATTTAATGATTTTCTTTTCAGATGGTAGAGAAAACGTTTTTGTTTTCGGATTATTTTATTGTTATGCGTCGCTCCTTTGTACTCGGCGACTAAATTACTGTATTTACTTGTGTGAAAGTTGGCTTCTATATTTTTTTTAAAAGAATAAGGAAAGAAAGAAATTTAATTTCATCTAAGCCACGTGTAAAAGTCCATAATGAGATTTTCAATAGCAATCTAAGTATTTACGTTTATGTGTGCCTCATCATATTCGTACCTATCAATCGATCTCAGTCTATGTATCGTTCAATTTGAATTCATATATTTCTTTTTTTTCACCCCACCTTACTCAGATCTCTCTCTCTCTCTCTCTCTATCTATCTATCTATATATATATATATATATATATATATATATATATATATATATATATATATATATATATCTGATGTAATGGAATAACCTGTCACACCATGAGTGACTACAATATAGGTAGTAACTGCTTATAAGTATCTGTAAGTCAACAGACGACAAGCTGGGATCTGTTGAGTACGACATACGCGAGAACTACCGACCTTCCAATAGTAGCACTAACTACTGGATTGACTTGCAACGTCCTTGTGCATAACTGTTACCTTTATTCTTATTGTATTGGTTTTTTACAATAAACCTTTACTTATTTTATCCACCTTGTTTTTCAAGAATATATATTCCTATTAACATTCCATATACTCAATGCATTTTGTATCCCAAAATAAAAAAGGCTATTCACCTTTCCCGGGAATAAAACAATCTTTGGAGCAGGCGTAGAGGGGTGTTTCCACTACATGGATTGTTTCTTTGCATCTGGCTGAACGTATCCTGGGCGAATAAAAGCTCACTGAATCCAGCTGCCTCAAATACCCCAATTTCCCATGATGTAATCACCCTGGTGAGCAGTTGACTAGGTATCAGAAGACGTGATCCACAACACAAACCTTTATCATTTCATGTCAATGTGCAGAAAATTATCAACTAACTTACAAGATGTGCCTTTAATCGGTCGCCATGTGATGAACACGATCAATGTTTTCTTCGTTGGTGGCCAATGCAGGATGTCCAGACCTTGGGTCATTTTTATTTCCCTTCTAAATTAAGCTGCCCATATTTGCACTGTTGATAAAGTTGGCGCGTCATCCTCTAATATAGCAAAATATGGCCTTGGGGGTTAAACCCATTTTCAGCCGGCACTTTATAAAACGACGAGGAAAAATTTTGTCTATGTTCAAGGGAAGTCGCAATCAGTTACTTTTGAAGTCTTCTGCGAACAATCATGTATTAATTATTGTTATTAAATAAAACGAGTCGAAATTAATGCAGGCAAGATTTCACAAGTCTAGAATTGCTCCCTCTTAGCCTATGTTTCTAAACAACCCTTGTAGATCTATCTATCTATTTATATATATATATATATATATATATATATATATATATATATTCCACCTTATTAATAAACACTTTTCTATCTAATATATATATATATATATATATATATTAAATAGATATATATATATATATATATATATATATATATATATATATATATATATATATATTATAAACCGATCTATATATATATATAATATGTCTTTTTATATATTATTCCCACACACTCATCTGTCCTTTGTACCGCTTAATAATCATTGTCTTTTCGCTATTATTCCTACACACCGATCTGTTCTTTGTACCGCCTAATAATCATTGTCTTTTGGCTATTATTCCCACCCACCGATTTTGTCCTTTGTACCGCCTAAAAATCATTGTCTTTTTCGCTATTATTCCCACCCACCGATTTTGTCCTTTGTACCGCCTAAAAATCATTGTCTTTTCGCTATTATTCCCACCCACCGATCTGTCCTTTGTACCGCCTAATAATCATTGTCCTTTCGCTATTATTCCAACTCACTGATCTGTCATTTGCAACGTCTAATAATCATTTTCTTTCCGCTATTATTCCCACCCACTGATCTATCCTTTGTACAGTCTCGTAATCATAGTCTTTTCGCTATTATTCCGACTCACCGATCTGTCCTATGTACCACCTAGTA
>CAHIKZ030003973.1:627500-650000 GCA_903632075.3 Acanthosepion pharaonis
TGCTATGAATCAGACTGGATAAATACTTCTAATATAACTATTCAACTTCATTAAGCGGCTTTGTTCCGGCGGCTCCCCACAACACAGGCGGCCATTTCGTTTTTCTCTTAACCTCTTTTCATGCTTTTATCAAAGACACAACCGCCTCCAGGACATGCATACATTTGATTTTAAATACGATTTTTTAATTCAGGTTAGTGTTCTTCATTTACCCCGAAACCAGTCTATTACGTTCCCCCTTTTTATTTTAATATGGCGGATTGGGGAATCGGTTTTTAAGAGGGGTTCACTTTCATCAGGTTTTTATTTTTCATATAATTCTGATTAGGTTTTTTTTTTTTTTTCGGGTGATGGACGCTCGAGTGCGTTGAAAGAAATAGATAGATAGATAGATAGATAGATAGATAGATAGATAGATAGATAGATAGATAGATAGATAGATAGATAGAAAATTCGAACTAAGTAGATTGATATAGATATATATGAAAAGATATGTTGATAGTACTAACAGATTGAGATAGATAGATAGATATAGATAGATTGATAGATGAAAAGAGTGAGAGTTAGAGACTGGGAGGATTAGGACGTAGTGATATAATTATATATATATATATATATATATATATATATATATATATATATAGATAGATATGATAGATAGATAGATAGATAGATAGATTTTAGATACGTAATGCCAGAGAAAGAAATAAAAGCTGATTTAACTGAAATAGATAGATAGATAGATAGATAGATAGATAGACTTAATGAGATTGATAGAAATAAAGAGACTGAGATAGATAGATAGATAGATAGATAGATAGATAGATAGATAGATGAGAAGAGAAGGGGAAACAGAATGAGATAGATAGATAGATAGATAGATAGATAGATAGATAGATAGATAGATAGATACTTAATGAGATTGATAGAAATAAAGAGACTGAGATAGATAGATAGATAGATAGATAGATACTTAATGAGATTGATAGAAATAAAGAGACTGAGATAGATAGATAGATAGATAGATAGATAGATAGATAGATAGATACTTAATGAGATTGATAGAAATAAAGAGACTGAGATAGATAGATAGATAGATAGATAGATAGATAGATAGATAGATAGATAGATAGATAGATGAGAAGAGAAGGGGGGAACAGAATGAGATAGATAGATAGATAGATAGATAGATAGATAGATAGATAGATAGATAGATAGATACTTAATGAGATTGATAGAAATAAAGAGACTGAGATAGATAGATAGATAGATAGATAGATAGATAGATAGATAGATAGATAGATAGATGAGAAGAGAGGGGGAACAGAATGAGATAGATAGATAGATAGATAGATAGATAGATAGATAGATAGATAGATAGACTTAATGAGAAAGAAATAAAAGACTGAGATAGATAGATAGATGATAGATAGATAGATAGATAGATAGATAGATAGATGAAGAGAAGGGGGAAATAGAATGAGATAGATAGATAGATAGAGATAGAAGAAGATAGAAATACTTAATGAGATTGATAAAATAAAGAATAGATAGATAGATAGATAGAATAGAGATAGATAGATTAGATAGATGAGAAGAGAAGGGGAATAGAATGAGATAGATAGATAGATAGATAGATAGATAGATAGATAGATAGATAGATAGATACTTAAGACATAGAAATAAAGAGACTGAGATAGATAGATAGATAGATAGATAGATAGATAGATAGATAGATAGATAGATAATGAGATAGAAATGAGATAGATATAGATAGATAGATAAAACCAAGCCTGAAAAACCAAGTAAGAAAGACATAAAATAAAGAAACATGTGAATAGGCTGGGAGATATTGAAGAGAGATTTACTAAACTCCAAAGACACAAAAGAGAATAAATAGATTGATAGCTTAATACCTATATGTTAATAGTCAAAAGTGTAGATTTCGGATAGATATATAGATATGTATCAACAGAGACATAGCTAGATAGGAATAGTCTGACACAGATAGATTGATAAACAGATAGATAGATATGAACAGAATGAGACAGATATATAGATAGATGGACAGATAGGTAGGTAGATAGAAAGATAATGAAAAGATAGATAGATAATGAAAAAAAGATAGATAGATAGATAGATAGATAGATAGATAGATAGATAGATAGATATATATCAACTGAGTGAAATAGATAGGAAAATCTGAGCTGAATTCGAACAGTTTGAGAAAGATCGAATGAAAGCATGGATAGACTGGGATAGATTGAAGAAATATTTGCAATACTGACTTTATACACGCAGGAAGCTGTATAATAAAAGAGAGAAGATCTTACTGCGCCAATTTCTCCTACATCTTATTAAGTAAAACAGCTTTTGAAATCTCTGTTTGAAGACATACTATGGTCTTCTTTATATGTCGTGCGCCGACAGGATGTTGGTGGTCATGGCTCTCCACAATTTCCAGCCATTCTTAGCTCTTAATTAATTTTGTCTTTTTGCTATTCCTTCCAAAACTTGTACCGCCATCCATTTACTTAAGCTCACTAAATACGTTATGTGTTGATCTCCTCAATCCCTCTTGCCTTCAATCTGTCCTGTGCGTATAAGATTTTCTAAGCCTTTTTTCCTCATTATATGCATTAGAAATTTCAACTATCTTTTCCTGGTGTTAAGTAAAAGTTTCCTTTGTACTTCCTTTTTCTCAAAAGCCTTGCTCATATATTCAGTTCTTAGTATCCTTCTGTAGAAACACATCCGTTCCTTCAAGTCTGTTGTGGAGTTATTTCGTAGTGGAGGCTTGTATTTGTACTAAATCGGTCCTAAATAGGTTCGACGTACAAAACGTTAGGAACTTGATATAATAGGTATTACACAGAGTAATCTTGTTGTGGTCGCTGACTACTTCCGTATTCGACTAACTGTCGACTACTTTCGTCCGACATCGACGCTATTTAGTAACTGCCCCACGCAGTCACATGTGGCACAAGGCCGAATTTAATGTGGGATTCCCGAGCCCGTAGGCTCGGCCAAAAAATCCCCGTAGACCCCGCATAAACGGGATCGGGTCTGTCTACCTTCCCGGACGAGACTCTGCTCTTCAGCATAGGCTCGTCCGGGTTCCTTTCTGCCCGAAGGCAGAGAATTCGATTGTCGTCTGACATCGACTGGACCTCGTTTCTTTTACTACTTTCACTTATATTAGGTGGGAGAGTCTATTAACTATAGAATAGGTGTGTTTCACCATAACAAAGTCTGTTCTTCATCCTTGAGGACATTGTCCAATATTCACTGCCATATAGTAGGACATATATTACATAGCAGTTCAGTACTCTTTTTCTGCTTAGCTTTTGGAATGCACCTTTGGCTATGCCAATGCGCCTTCGAATTTCAGCGTCACACGTTCCGTCATCTGTTAAAACACTTCCGGAATATTTAAATTTTATCGTTTGATTTTGGTATCTCCAATTTGCAATTTACATTTTGGGCTCATCATTTTGCTAACAACAATGCGCTGTGTCTTGCAGTTGATGTTTAATCCTTTGTTGCTTTCTTTCACTACTTTCTGTATAATTTTTTGTAGTTTTCTTTCTGTGTCTAGATTCGACACTGCATCATCTGTATAGCTAATGTTGTTAAGATTATGGCCCCCATTAACGAAGCTAGTAAGATTTCTAATTCTCTCGGACAGAAAATGATTTATTCAACGTTTAGGGTAAATAAATCATTTTCTGTCCGTATGCTTTTGGTTTGCTGCCAGTTCTTGATTATTCTGATATCTTTCCCAAATATGTCAAGGTTGCTAGGCAGTTTCAGGTCTTTGTGGCGTACTTTAACGAACGACTTTGCATGACCCATAAATCAGACCTACACGCCCTTCAGCCTTTGTATTGCTCTTTCTGATAATATTCTAAGCATAAATATCGCGTTCCTTGTTTTAGAATCTTCAACGAACCCGTACTTTTCTTATCCTATTTCTTTGCTGCTTGTTTTATTCATCAGAATTCGGATGATAAGTTTTGTTATGTGGCTCATTAGATAGATTGCCCGATGGAGTTCACATTCGTTTGCAATAGATCTACTAAGGTCTTCTGGTATATCACCGCTGTTGTAGATTTAATTTATTATTTTTGTCAACTTGTCTATACCAAAATCGTCTAAGTCTGCAATCATCTCTATTACAATTCAGTCTGGCCCTGCCGCTTTGTTTTTATTCAATTTGGCTAGTACAGATTCCTCTTCAAATTTTAATATTTCCGGTCGTTCGATGTTTCTTTATATTACCGGTTGCTCTCTTTAGCCGTGGAAGAGGTCTCTGGTACATTTGTTCCATCTCTGAAGTATTTTCCTTTCTCTAATATCAGTGTTCCGTTCTTCGATTTTATGAAATTTTTTGATGAGCCTGTCTTTTGTCCTGTTAGTTCTCTTATTTTTTTATGCATATCTGCTGTATCTGTGATATTAATTCTTTCTATTTCTCTATATTTTTCGTTGAGTCACGCCTATTTAGCTTGCCTGCATTTGTTCCTGATTTCTTTCTGCAGTGTCTTATATTCTGTTCAGTGTCTTCACATTACAGGAAGATACGGTGGAGTAATGGATAGCAGCTCGAATTGAAGAATCGGAGAGCCGAGTTCGAATTCCAGTCGAATCCATTACATGCACTCACGTGCTAATACCCGCGGAAAAGGTATGAATCCTACTCTTCTCTCTTTTATGGGAAAATAGCAGGGCAGACCGGGTTCTTTAGCCTTGAATGGCAACTGGTCTACCGCAGAAAGAAATTTCAACATACTGCGGGAAAAAAATCCTGCCTCGTCAGTCATGTATCGAAAGATACATGATGACCTAAGAGTGTATCACGCATGGCATATAACCGACTGACTGTCTTTACATTGCTTTTTGTCTCCTTTTCATCATGTCAAGAATTTCATCCATTCTTTGTTTTTCTTTGTTTTCCTTTGAGATAATCTCGATTGCTGATGTTACTAAACGTTATCTTAATGTTCCTTACTCGGAGTTTCCCATTTCATTTTGTCCATCGTATCTAGTGTTCACACTGTCCATATATTTCTCCTTCAGATAGTTGAAGAGTCTGTCATATTGCAATTTTGGATGCTGTCTTGGCCTTCTTCAAGTTCCGTAGTTTGATACTGGTTCCATCTTTCTTATAGACATTTGCATGACTGGTTCTGCCAACATGGAGTATAGTAAGAATGAAATAAATTGTGCTAGGCCAATTTTATATGTGGAGACAAGTTGGCATCTATAAAATCAGCATATAGAATCTAGTCTGTTACCTGGGTTCGAACACCTACTTCGGTCACCGGGGAGAGCAATGTTATTTCCCACTTCATTCCCAGTTAAAAAAAAGTCTGAGTTTTTCATTTGAAGAGACACCGTCCATAGCTGTATAGTTATATACTAAGATTAGCTCTGGCAAATGCAGATTGAACGCGTTTTACGAACGAATGAAAGGTAAGAATGGTTTGCTATCATTTCGCCGAAGGTTTAATTTCAATTTACCAAACCTCGGTGTGCAACAGGAGCCACTACTCATCTTATAAAAGAATAATAAAAGAGACCAGTTGCTCATAATCATTCTACAGGTTTCATTTACAGAAATTTGATTTATTCAGTAGAGATTGCGGTCATCTTAAGGATGAATCATAGGCGAAAGGAGATTGATGTTAGGCAACCCAGACCGTGGCATAGAAATATCAAAGCTCAGAGGAATAGCGAAATTATATTTCAGAAACTAAGTACTGTATTCAGAGATAAGAAAATGTCCTTACAAACAACGCTAAGTTCACGGGACTGCTAAGTGATATCTAATCTTTGATATGATAATAAATAAAGAAGAGTCTCCTCATAATTTTAAGAATCTAAGCAAAGTATTAAGAAACTAAGAAAAGTATTAAGAGATTGGAAATTATAAGAAATTAAGCAAAGTATTAAGTGATAGGAAAAATCTTTAGAAAGAAAAAAAAGGAAGCGTACTGAAATGTTATATAATATCTGATCTCTTATTTGGCAGTAAATGGTGGACTATCTCCTTAAAATGAAGAAGAAACTTGACGTGTCAGAGATGTGTTCTTTACCGAGGAGTTTTGGGAATACCATGGGCGGAACATGCGAGGAAGGTGGAATTCGTAAGAGAATGGTAACTATAGGGTGTTCCAATAATATATATATATATATATATATATATATATATATATATATATATATAGTCGACTCTCCCGTCGAAATTCGACGTATGAGGGTCAAGCAGATCAGTTCCAAAGAAACCGACAGCTCGACAACGGCACATGATAATTGATTATAGTGGTGAAGGTTTCGTGCAGGATCATCCACACTTTTTGAAAGGCCGAATACAGAGACCTGGTGCATTACGTGCCACAAGGTCCCCAAACGACCCTCCGCAGGTTTTGAATTCAGAGTTGTCCTTCTCCTAGACCAGTTGCCATCCAACGCTATATAACCCAGTCTATCCTGCTATTTTACCCATAGCTGGAGGGAGAGGAAGAGGATTCATACCTTTCCCAAGGGTATTAGCACGTAAGTGAATGTAATGGATTCGACTAGAATTCGAACTCGGCTATATATATATATATATATATATATATATATATATATATATATATATATATCATGTTGTCTGTCTGTGTGTCTGTCGTGGGCGTTGTTACCTCTGCCAGGTCGCATTTCTCACCCAATTTCGATGCGGTTTGCAAATGGCAGCCGTAAGGACATGACGGAGCCCGATTTTTGAGTCCGGAATCAGGTTCCGAAAAATCGATAATCGAAAAAAAATTCTGCTTACAGAAGGAATGATCGCATTTCAACCAAATTTGACACCCTCTTAGAGTCTACCATTAGAAGTGTTGTCCAGAAGTTTCATGACCACGGACCCCTAAACAGCGCGGAAAATCGATAAAACCCATACGCCCAGATTGCGTCTGAACCGCATGTCGGTTTTTAGCGAAAACCGAGCGGATTTATGAAGAGGCCATTGGGAGTCATCATATGAAGTTTCAACTCTGACCCCCCCCCCAAACAGAGTGCAAATCGACAATCGGTCAATTCTTTAAAATGTCTTTTCCGGATTTTTAAAGCTGATCGTATTGTGTTTATTTTGTTTAGTTCTTTTTTCGTAACAGATTTAATGTTTACTATAGAGCTTAGAAAAAGTTGGCAGTGTGATATAGGCAAGAAGTAAGGCATGTAACAATATCAGCACGGCAAAGGGCACTCCTTTAAAGGCAAGGAAAGGCAAATATATTTTAAGTCAAGTGATAGCGATTGCTGTATGAGTCGTAAGATTTTTGAATCCAGCACGGGCAACGCCGGGCCATGCTGCTAGTATATATATATATATATATATATATATATATGTGTGTGTTTGTATATATATATATGTATGTGTGTGTGTGTGTGTGCGTTGTGTGTGTGTGTGTGTGTGTGTGAGGAAACTACTGCTAACAGTTAGAAACGGATGAAATTTCTGGAAGAATAAAGAGGAAAGAAGGTTTGGAGAATTAAAAATAGACGAGGCCTACTGAGGGCGAGAGAAGTGGTGGGAAATAGCAAAAAGACAACTTGCCCTCTACAGA
Source organism: Acanthosepion pharaonis (assembly GCA_903632075.3). Taxonomy (NCBI): domain Eukaryota; kingdom Metazoa; phylum Mollusca; class Cephalopoda; order Sepiida; family Sepiidae; genus Acanthosepion; species Acanthosepion pharaonis. Next base: position 635,114 of record CAHIKZ030003973.1, read on the forward strand.
AAGTTTCATTTTCCTTTACAGAACTTCAGTTTCTTCGGCGGAGACTTGTCTGCTTTTTTTACACACCGTTTCCCTTAAGGACGCTGCCGACCATGTTTCTCCACAATCTATTGTATTTTGTCGCTCTTAATAAATTTTCTCTTTGTTATCTCTCCTAAATCTTGCTTCTCCATCCATTTACTCAAGCACGCTAGGTAGATTATGTGTTGCTTTTCTTCTGTCCCCTCTTGGCTTCAATCTATCCTGTGAGTATCAAATTTTACAAATCCTCTTTCCCCATTATTTGCCCTTCCTGATGTTAAGTATAAGTATCCGCTTTGTTCCCATTTTCTCTGGAGCTTCGTCATTGCTTACATGTTCGGCCCATGCTATTCTCAACATCCTTCTGTTGCTAATGTTTCTGATGCTTCACGTCTTTTCTTACATGAGGAGGAGATTGTCCAACATTCACTGATATCAAGTATCAGTTCAGTACTATTTTTCTTTGTTTCCTTGTTTTAATATCGAATAATAGGCGGTGGCGTTTATTAACAGACGTGCGACAGCTTTTATTTCCATATGCTTGAATATAGGTTTGTTAAATGGAGCCCATATATATATATATATATATATATATATATATATATATATATATATATATATATATATATATATATATATATATATATATATATATATATATATATATCAAATGAGAGAAAGAACGAATAAAGTAAAACTGCGCTGTCCGTGGCATTTTCTCTAAAAAAAAAGGTGCTCAGTACAAAGTAGAGCAATATATTATTATTTTATTATAAGATATATTACAACAAAAACATGTTGATATCGCTACACAATATACCGTTCTTTATAACAATGAATGTATTGACTATAAAATTTATTTTAATGTCAAACTTTACTTTGAAACTTTAAAAAAAAAATATCTATCATCTTATATGGCAGTGAATGCTGGACAATCTCCTCAATGATGAAGAATAAATTTGAAGCAACAGAAATATGGTTCTACAGTAAGATGCTGTGGATCATATAGGCCGAACATATGAGCAACAACGAGGTGTTAGAGAAAATGGAAACACAAAGGAAACTTAACCTCCGGGAGAAGCAGTTGAAATTTCTGGGGCACTTAATGAGAAAAAGGGGCTTGGAAAATCTGATACTCACAGGACAGATAGAGGAAAAGAAGGACATAGGACAGCAGCATGTAACTTATTTGATGATGTAAATGGATAATAGAACAGGGTTTGGGAAACAAAGGTTATTAAGAGCTACAAGAGGCAGGATGATGTGGAGAGTCATGATCACCTACGTTCTGAAGGGACATGTCACATAAAGAAGAAGAATTCAGTTCGAATTCCAGCTGGGTTCATTACAGTCATTTACTCGCAATTGGGAAATGTATGCATCCGTCTATACTCCCCAGCTATGGATTAAATAGCAGAACAGAATGGTTTCTATAACCTTAGTTAACAACCAGTCTATCGCGGAAAGAAACGGCAACCTACAACTTCTACCTAATCAGCCATGAATCGAAAGACACTTGATCGCCCGATTATGTATATGACACTTAACGTAAACTTTTCTTTGTTTCTAATGACCTATTGCTATTTTCTTTGTTTCAGTTTTCGAAAGTTTCACTTGATATTACAATTCAACTTCAGATTTCGTTACCATATTTTTCGTCACTACTTACAAACATTTTCGAGACATTTAAACTTAAGGATTTGCTTGATTTCGACTTGTCAACAAAATATTACTCATATATAAAAGGTCCCGATGAAGATTGCTTTTTATCGAGATTTAAATAACCTGCAAGCGGTTGATAAGCCGTAGAAAGCGATTTAATCAATCAATCAATCCGCCCCCCCCCCATATAAGAGTATTGATTACATAACGCTTCTGTATACTATTCTTAGGTTGTGCGTTGTTGTATAATGGATAGCGGCTTGGAGTGCCGGGTTCGAATTCCAGTCGGTTTCATTGTAGTCACTTAGTCACCATTGGGAAATTTGTGCATCCGTCTCTACTCCTAGTCTTGGTTAGCAAGTAGTCTATCGCAGAAATAAACGGTAACCTACTGCGAAATAATCTTCTACCTAATCAGTTATGAATCAAAAGAGACTTGACCACCCAAGTGAGTATAATGTATGTCATTTAACTGACTGACTGTTAAATTTTAATTTTACCTTCATTTGTCAATAGATGGTGTAAGTTTTTTGTTGGCGGTGTACACTAACCACTTGCGATAAAAAAAAATAATCCTGTTTTTTTAGAAATCACTTTTCATATTACTATATATTAAGCAATCTTGATCACGGATATTTAAAAATAAAATATTTTTTTATTAATTTTCATAAAAGTTAATAGGGGATCAAATTTCTTATGTAAATTTTTTGTAAGTTGATCACCTCTAGCCAAAAACAAAAACAAAAGCAAAACAATTATGATTGTATGATGTGATTTCTTACAATTTAAAATATGATTTAAAAAAAAAATCGTAATCAGGGCCATCAAGGAGGGTACACTTGCCTGATCTTGTGTCCAATGAAGAGCTGCGTGGGAGGACCGGCCAGCCGAACATCCTCGACACCATCGCTCCTGGGATAACCTGATGACCATCTTAGAGTCATCTACCAAGTTCCACCCACGAACTGCAAACATGAGTCAACCTCACGGCAGACCCAGCTGCCACTGGAATGACGTCGGCAGCCAATACCTCATAAATAATGGGCTGTTCCTTTTTGACACCGTGGAAAGATGGAAAACACATAAGAGACGCTACCTGGTTTCAGTGAAAGAAAGAGATTTTTATGTCTTTCTGTCAATAGCTCATAAATAATAGACTATTCCGCCTTGATCGCGTGAAAAAATGTAAAAGACATATCAAAGGCGTTACTTAGTTTCATTGAGAAAAAGAAAGAAAAAAGAAAGATTTGTTCAATCTCTATTTAAATGAAATGGAAAAATCGCCAATTTCAAATCTTTTATTTTGTTCCCCCTTACGTCTTAAAATAACGAGCAACATTCATACTTATGATTGTTATTCCAATATATTGTTAAAATTGTTAAGCTCAAATATTTGATTCGATATAGTTGTAGAACGTGACATGAACTTATTCAATCATTACCTGAAGAATTCAAAAATGTTCTATTGAAAAAATTACATTACTTTTTCAATTCAATGTTGATATTTAAGAATACAAATTTGATCCATGTCATAATTGCGCAAATATGGATATTTACTGGATAAAATATCATGTCAAACATTTAACTTACCAGACTTTGAAAGTAGGATCCTTAAAGATATTCAAATATAACTTCTGTAAATAGCAGGTTATATAACAAGAAAAGATTCTCGTGCCGAAGAAGAAATATTTATTATTAAGACAGCTTTTTATTTTCAAGGATATTGATTTTTTTTTAAGATATAGATTTTAATATCTAAACAAATCGGCTGGATGCTACAGTTCAGTGGGTTTTTTTTTCTGTTTGGCGTTACTAAAGTGAAAACATGTAGGAATATTTTGACAAAAATCTTGATATTGATGTATTAAATTGCATAATTTTCAAATGTGAAAGTATGGATTTATATTATCAAATATATTTTCAAAAATTATTGTTTGTTTGATTTTCCTAAGGCAACTGAATAACAAGCATTGAAAATTTTGGCATTGTCATATATAATTCCCTGATGCATTAAGACTTAACATTAAAAATGCATATTTTTTCTGTTATAGGATAACTGTCCCTTGCACAATTGCCCCAACAGGATAACTACCGTCAGATAATGGTAAGGGCATTTAAAAAAAAAAGTTTTGCTTTTACTTCAATAACAAAGTTAAATTTCTAAAAGCCATCATGAAGATTATGCGATTATCCTGACCTAACTTGACCTAACCTGTTCTGACCCTACCTAACTTGATCTGACCTGACCTGTTAAACCAGCAGGTTTAACGACATGCCAGTGACCTGTCTGAAATCAATTTTTGACCTGATCAAAGTGCATCTACAACTCTAATTTTTGCTATATCATCATGGAGTCCGTCCAAAATATTATTAGATAATTCTTCTTATTGGATAACATGAAATGTTAGAATTGATTATTTTAATTATTTTTATAAACATTTGTTTAACCAGACAGCTATCAATTATGTAATGAGTAATTATTGTATTTGTGTATAGCCCACAACTCGAAATTTTTGTTGTATAATTATAATGATATAAAATACACTTCTTATTGGATAATAGATAAAACATGAAAATAAAAGCCTAATTAATTCTATTAGTATTTAGTTCCATAAAGTTGTGCTTTTTTTTTTAATTTTCGCTTAATCGGGGCAATTGTCCGTGAAGCCATTGTCCAGGTGCAGTTGATCAGAGGGTGATGCAGTTGTCCTGGGGGTAGTTCATCTGAAAACATTTTCTCATGTAATCCATTAAGCTACATTTAAAAATAATGACATGTATTCAGATAATAATCTCCCAGGTAACTATTTACATGGCTCGGACAGTTGTCCTCAGCTTTCTTGCCATAATCAAGACGTTTCGGTCGTTGTTGCGCTCCGGGCTTCTTCAGGTGATATATGTTGGAATTTCGAACCGAACCCTTTATTTAGTTCGCGGGGTTAGATTGTTCTAATTTCACATGCCATGCCTTTTGTTGATGTGGGGGATCTCAGTTTTGTTTATTTCACTTTAGTAATTCTACTCTTCGAGTTTTTGTTCCATCTACTGGGGCCAGGTATTGAACTGTCAACTCTTTGAGTCAAGTCACTTTTTAGATTACTTAACCAAAAAAACTAACAGGAGTTAACAGATAACTGACATCCATTGGATTATTGTCCTCATCTTTATCGCCATATTTATTACAATGTTTCGGATATTGTACGCTTTGGCCTTCTTCAGGTAGTTGGAATGTCAATATGAACCCTTTATTTCGCTCACTGGGGTAGACTGTTCTAGTTCCACGTGCAATGTCTAATAGATGTCAGTTATCAGTTATCTCCTTTCCAAGTTCTCCACCGATTTAACCGGGTATTGAACTGCCACTCTTTGGGTCCTGACACTGGATCTAACTAATGCCTTCATCCACTGTGCCATGTGTCCTTGAGGACATTCCAACCCTCTGAGCACACAACGACCGAAACGTTGTAATAAATATGGTGACAAAGATGAGGACAATAGTCCGAATAATGTAAATAGTGAATTAAATTATTTTTCAAATTGTTGTTTTTTAGAAAATATATATTTTTTACATGTTACTGCATGCTATCACTTATTTATTTTCATGAAATTTTGTAAAATTCTTTTTTGTAGTACTTAATGTTTATATTAGCTTTAAGCACAACTCCTTGGAGAATATAAATCCTCAATTTTTTTATCCAAAATGTCGTGAATATGGCAATAAAAATGAGGACAACAACCCAAACAATGTAAATAGTTACAATACCTCATTGGAAAAAGAAAGACAGATCTTCCAGGTAACGGTTATTTTTGGTTTGGTCTGGTTTCCTTTACGAAATATCAACCACAATAGGTTATTTAACGCCGACAAGATTTTTTATTGTTGGTAATATTTTTTTTCAAATATGTATTGCAGCTAAAATTTTTTCGTGAAAAGTTTATTGCTGGTACTAATTTTTACAATAATGTATTATTTATATTAAAACCTAATTTTACATTTCATAGTGTTTTAAGCCCAGTTTGGGGGGGGGGTTAACTATTTGCCCATAGATGGGACCCTAACAGGTGCTAGTACCCCAGGTCAGTGTTGACCTGGGAACACCAGCAATTAAGAGGTGGTTCCCCACTCCTAAAAACATCCCGATCGGAGGCCTTGCTGTTGAATGTAGTTTATCGTCTTACCACGGAAACTAATCGGGTTTTATTATTTCTAATTTTCCTCCTGCTTATATACAATGAATACGTTAACTCACCAAATTATTTTGTTAATAAATATTGGTTTTAAATATTATGTATACATAATATCGTAATATCCACTATTGTATCAGTGAAATATGAATTGTATTCATCTTCTGTAAAACAAAAGCAGATAGCTGAAGATGTGACTAAATTTACAGAATAGAATTTACAAAAATTATCAAATTTATTTCAAGTATTTTCAAACTTTGTTGAAATATGATTTTGTAAAACATTGAACTTGCTTACTGATTATGTTATACAATTATATTTTCTATGCTTTTAATCAATTAATATAAACAAAAAAAATTACATTATTTCTATACTATATGTTTCCAATTTGCGACGAGTAATGTGATTGTTTTGTATATTTAGTTTGTAGAAGTGGTTAGTTTTATTCTTTTTTAGTTGATTTGAATTTATGGAAATAATTGTTATAGTTGTCATGAGCTTCATAATAATTAGTATAGGTGCTAATCAACTAAAGATTGGTTACTAGTAACAAATTTCTGGCTAAAAATATTCTCGGCAATACTTATGTAATAATAATTTAGGTTTTTACTTGTCCGCCCTGAGTCGTGGGCAGCAGTTGCATGGCAATTAGGCCTGTTATAGGTAATGTCTTGGGTGATCTATATTGAGAGAAGCGACATATTTTCACTTTTTCGTTTTTTTTTTCAACTCTGGTTATTTATTTGAATGATTTTATTTTTCTTTAATCATTTTTTCTTTTCTATTTATGGTGTTTAATGAAGTGTTTTTAAAATGATTTTAAATTATTTTGTTTGGTGAATGTGCTTTTTTAACTGCTCCTCTCACAGGCAGATATATATATATATATATATATATATATATATATATATATATATATATATATATATATATTTGTTATTTATATATTAGTGTCATCCTTCTTTGTTATTTGAAAATAGATTTCGTTCGTTGAATACAAATGGAGGTTTTGTCAGTGATTTAGAAAACGATTTTGTTGTTTTTGTTTCCTTTCAGAGCAGACTTTTAATGGCTTAAGAATTTCTACGTATTTTTCTGTTTTTTAAATTACATGATATTTTATTATTCTTACTTATGCTGCTTTAAATCTTTTTAGAAGAATTCTTTTCTTCCACGTTGATTTCTCTTTATCTGTGCAACTGTTTTCTAACTATATTAAATTAACAGCGCACACTCAATATGCATATATATATATATATATATATATATATATATATATACACATATTTTATTTTGTCTTTATATATATATATATTGCTTGTGTTTATATACATATATACATGTATATTTTATCTTATTTTCATATATACATATGTATATTTTATTTTGTGCTGATACATATATATACATATATATATATATATATATATATTATTTTGTGTTTTCATATATATATATGTCTGTATATATTTTATTTTGTGTTCATATATATACCTATGTATATTTTAATTTGTGTTCATATATATATATATATATATATATATATATATATAATTTTGTGTTTTCATACATATATCTATTTTATTTTGTGTTTATATACATATATATGTGTATATTTTTATTTTGTGTTATATATATATATATATATATATATATATATATAATTTTTATATATATATATATATATATATATATATATATATATATATATATATATATATATATATATATATATATATATATATATATATATATATATATAATGTACGTATGCTTACCTTATTTGTTATATACATATTTATATCTTCTTTTAATGATTTCGTTCTTTGGAATTCTCTTCACTTTATTCCTTAGTTTGACGTTCGTTTTTTTTTAATGGTTGTTTAGCCTTTCCACAGTTTCTCTACCGACTCGGATCTGAGAATTCCGTCACTCTCTTTCAAATCCATCATGTTCCTATTCTTCACTCCCATCCGCTCTTTATATCCGCTATTTCTAGCAAACTTCTCGCCTTCTTTATGTATTATCGACTTTCTATCGATTTTCATTGATCTTTTCTTCTACGTTTTCCTCCATATTTTTCTCTCACGTTGTTCTCACTTTCGACAGTTTTCTTTTTTTCCTTTCTCGCATTTGAAAACTTGTTATTTTTTTTTTTGTTAAATGCACTGAATTACGACTGATTTCTTTACAGTCGTCTCTCTGTTATTTCTCATTCTTTCATGTGCCATCTCTCCTTTCTTCGTCGTATTCATACATAACACTTTGCTTATTTTCGCTCTCTATTCCATTCTCCCTCTCTCATATCTCCTTTTCTCTTTTCTTTCTTTCTATTTTTCCTCACAATCGAAACCTTTTTTTTTGTCGTTAATCACGTCGAATTTTTACTGACTTCTTTTTTTTCATTAATCTCTCTGTTGTCTCGCATTCTTTCACAAACTCTCACATTTCTCCCTCATTTTTATTCTCAACCCGATGCTCATTTCTCTCTATATTTCATTCCACCTCTTTCTTTTACTCTCAACTTTTCTTTTTCTCTTTTCTTTCTCTTCTTTTTTCTTTCTGGTTCTTTTTTTGTTTCTCCCAATCGAAACCTTGTTTTTTGTTGTTAATCTCTACCGTCTTCTTCTTCAGTTTAGTCTCTCTTTTCTTTCTCATTCTTTCAAATGCGCTCGATTTTCTCCCTCGTTTTCACATCCAACCGAATTGCCCATTTTCATTCTCTATGTCTTTCTTTCTGTCTGTTTCTCTATCTCTTCCTCTTATCTTCTCTTTCTCTTCCACCTTCATCACTTTCATGTTTTCCATCAGAGTTTCCAAGTCTTATCGCGACCTTATTACAAAGTAGAACCCGTACGGGTGTTGGGAAAAACATGATTTGAACCCAGATGTGAAACGAAATGAATCATATCTCTACATTGGTCAGGTTGTAATTACGACGTGTTGAACTTATCAGGGGAGACAAACACAAAATACATTAAAAGAAAAAAAAAGAAGCATACGCAAATTAAAGTCAGAAAAAAATTTCTTTTCTTCTGTAAGTCTTGTTGATTCAAATAGAATTTTTCTAGAATCACGACTCCATCTCTCCAATGGAAGACCATCATTTCTGTCGACATTGAAATTTTCTCTAAAACAAATCGACGAAGCCTTTTCTGAAAGGATAAGACATTTATCCAAGAGTTTTATTTATTTTTCGATTATTTAAATCATGTAGTCAACGTTCTTTATTTGTTTTGTCAAGGATATTTTATTTCTTAATACATCTTCAGAACTGATATGTTTGGTTGATAATTCGCCAACTTTTGCAATGAGGTTTCTTGCCTTCAATAGAAAACATCACGCGAATTCAAGGTTAACAAAAGTGGAACTTGGTAATAAAAGAAAATGATATAAAAATTATTGAAAAAGAAGCTAAATTTAGATTTTCTCATACGTGCATAGCTCAATTGTTACGCATATAGGATTTAGGGTCAATAGTTTTGAGGTTTTATCAGTTGGACCTTATATTGCTGGTGCAAATCTTACCTGTGTAATATATAGACGTAGTTAAGTTAACCGCTGTCAAAAATGCCTCTATGAAATTGTAAATACAGATATTGCACTTGAGCCCATAGCCTAGTGGTTTTATAGAAAGTACAGAATCAGGATCGGATAGCAGAACTTTCCACTGACCTAGTTCTCACAGCTTAATGTAGGAAAATAGCGATTCGTATCGTTTCATCACCACTGACCGGAGTCTATATCTTCTCGTTCTGACAAGAGGTTTTACATTCAATTATGCTCCTTGCCTTGAACTTTTTTTTTTTTTTACCCAAAACAAGAGGAAAATGCTACTAAGACACAGGGCGTTACTGGGAGTGAAAGAAAATAAGAAAGATTTGGTGAGGACAAAGGACAATAAAATTCAGGAAGAAAGAAGATGGTAATGGACGCTACGTTTGAATTTGGGAAAGACTGTAGGTGGCAGGGAAGCAAGAAACCGGAAGTGAATTCCACAGGTAATAAGTGCGAGAAATGAAACTATTAGAAAAGAAATTACGTTTGCATCTAGTTGTTTCGACATTAACATCAAGGTACCTAGTTGCCAGTCGGGAAGGATGAGGTACCAAGGTGGAAGGCTCCTTAGAAGAAATGCAATGAAAATATCTATAAAAAAAGATATCGGGAAGCCACAGCAAGACGGTGGGAAAGTGACCGAAGACAATATGCCTGGTCAGTACCGATAACATTACAGAACCTTCTTTGGATTTTGCCGTGAATCTTGAGATATAAAGAAGGACTACCAAACTAAATATGCTAGCAATAGTCAATGCACACATGAATGGGAGATTCATAAATATGCAAGATGGATTCTAACTAGACAGTCTGGCTCAGCCAACTCTTCTAGCACCTGACATAAAAACTGATTCAATATAATCACTCTACTACATGTCACACACACACACACACACACACACACACACACACACACACACACACACACACACACACATATATATATATATATATATATATATATATATATATATATATTTAATCATTTCAATACATTCAAGGTGATAATGCCAGTAAGATGCAGGGGGCTGCTCGGGATGAAAGAGAATTAGAAATTATTAATAAGGAGAAAGGATAATAAAAGGACAGATTTCAGGAAGACAGAAGATAGCGATTGACGTTGCATTTAAATTTTCGGAGATCCGAAGTTGTATGGAAGCAGGACACCAGATGAAATTTCATCAGTTGATAAAAGCGAGAAAAAAACTATTAGAATAGAACTTATGATTAAATCTATATAAACAGTAAAACGATAAGTCCTAATTTCTAAACTAATAGTACACATAAATTCATTCGGCTGGAGTACCAAAGTGGAAACCTCCTTAGAACAACTGCAATGAAAATATCTATAGAAAAGAAATCGGGAAGCCACAGCAAGACGGTAGGAAAGTGACCGAAGACAATATGCCAGGTCAGGACCGATAACATCACAGAAACTTCTTTGGATTTTGTCGTGAATCTCGAGATATATAGAAGGACTACCAAAGTAGATATGTTAGCAATATTCAATGCACACATGAATGGGGGATTTATAAATATGCTAGATGACTCAGCACATTGAACCAACTCTTCTAGCACCTGACATAATAATTGATTCAATATAATCATTCTACTACATGACATATATATATATATATATATATATATATATATATATATATATGTATAATTATTTATTTAAAATATGATTTCAACTCGCGACATAAGAGGTCTCATGTTTCAAAACAAGAGCCGAAAACTTCAATATAATTATTTGAATTAAATTGAGTTAAAGTAAGCTCTGTTCCATCTTCAAGCCAAATTTTTCTTGGAATAACGTATTTCTGAAATTTACGTGTTTTAATAATTGAAATCAAAATTTCCATGGTAACAGCTAGGGCGAATTGTTTAAATTTGGTAGGCGCGTGTTGGGTGTTAATAATAAGTATCAGTAAAGAGTTACTTTCATAGATGTCAAGTCAGGGTAAGGTGGGGGTGTCTAAATTTGAAACGGAAGATTTATTAACCCTAGTCTGGTATGCGTGTCTATGGAGATCTATTTATTTTTTTATTTTATTTTTTATGAAAGGGATTTGTGCATATAAAAAACTGCCGTAACGTTTGTTTTTTGACGACTTCATAAAGGGTTATGTTTTTTGTAGGGTATTTAAACTATTTATTTGGGCTATGGACTATGAAAGTTATTATATTGTATGCTTGTTCTTAGCTAATTATTCAAACCATTTCGAAGAATCTATTACGACTGCCCTGGACTTTGCTGCTGTGTATTCTAACATGACAAAGGAAGAAATAGATACAATCCTCAGCGCAAAGAAATCGGTCCTCATTCATAATGGGGACCAATGGATAAAAAACAATAACGTCCTGTTTGACATCACTATGGGATCATTAGACTCTGCGAGTCGTCTGACATTGTTGGTCTTCTAATATTTACTTGATTCCCACTAAATCAAATTTAACGTCGATTAACGTGGGAGAATTTTATAGGCCACTGGTCAAAATTTGGACATCGCTTGACTGTATAGTCAAAGATGGTCATGGTAATACTGACAATTTAACGACACAGCGAAATTTTATATTAAGGACAAATATAGAGAAAAGTTCTACTAGTTTTAAGATAGACAAAATCAGAAAAATTATATTATATATATATATATATATATATATATATATATATATATGAATATATATATATATATATATATATATATATATATATATATATATAAACACACACACACACACACACACACACACACACACATATATATATATATATATATATATATATATATATATATATATATATATATAAGGATCAAACACTAATATTCCATGGTTATAATGTATTACATTGGATTTTTTTTTTAATTTATAGGTCTGATAATTGGATCGTGATTACGATTCCAATGTAATAAATTATAACCAAGGAATATTAGTGCTTGAACTTTTTATATTATGTTCTTACTCTGTCCTGCAAAATGATTTCTACCTGGATTCTATCCTCTCGAAATTTTTATCTATATATATATATATATATATATATATATATATAAAGACATTTTTATGTTTATATACTTAAATATTTTTATCTATAAAAAAACGTATAAACATAAAATGTCTTTATATATATATATATATATATATATATATATATATATATATATATATATATGGATATGAGTTTCATTTTGGAGGCATTAAAATTTACAAGCCATTTCTTTCCACAGTTAACTGATTACAGATAATTTTCGAGAACAGCTTATTGGACTTATTATTGAGATAGTTGTGTCATCAGCATAAATACTGTTGTAACCTAGGGAATGTCATTGAATAGAATAATCACACGAAAGTTGGTAATGAATGATAATACTTAGGACAAGAACAACGCATATAAGATTCACCAGCGGTGAGCAGAAGTAGTAGTCACCTGTTAGAAGTATGTCAAGTGAATTGCACAATGAATCTCCACCTGCAGACCGCCGACAGTATCTACCAACTGCCCTAGGCAATCAGATGTGGCGCGAAGCCGAATTAATGTAGTGTTCCCGATCCCGTCGTTTCAGCCAAAAATTCCCCATAGACACCATATAAAACGGGGTCAGGTTTTTTCTTCCGAGACGAGACCCTGCTCTTCGACATAACCCCGTCTGGGGATGGTCTCTGTCCGGAGGCTGAGAGGTTAACCAGCCGAGATGGAGACGAATCTCCAACTGCTGGCCGGCAGACGGTATCTACCAACTGCACCACGCAGTCCGATGTGGCACAAGGCTGAAATTAATGTGGGGTTCCGAGGCCGTAGGCTCTGCCAAAATTTCCCTGTAGACCCTTATAAAACGGGGTACGGTAGGTATTCCTCGAGACGTGACTCTACCCTTCGCCATAGACCCGACTGAAGACAAACATACAGTATTCACTACTCTATTTATCGGAATGGGGGCATACCCATTATCGTCCGTATGTATGCTACAACAAATACCTACTTGGAAACTGATGACATCGACAAGGTTGTTGATAATAAACAACTTAGTTCCAAGGATAGAGTCATGGGAGTCCCTGCATCCATTGAAAATACGTGGCACTTCAACACGACTTGAATGATACAATTTGTCTATTGGGAGTCAAACTCACTCCAGACACCAAATTGAACTCGCATATTCGTACCATCGCTAAAAATACTAAAAGAATGGTCGATTCTTTTGTATCTGACGCCTCTTGTCATCTCCATCGTTAACAAGAATCAGATCGGAGCCAAAATGAATATTGCCGCCATATCTGTGCTGGTGCTATCTAGTCCTCATTTTCCAGCTTTGACAGAGTGTTCAAAAGCGATTATACCTCCTGGTAGTTGACGATTTATTTTCCAACCGACAATTCCTTTCCCACAAACGAAACGTCACTAGCCTATCGTTAATATGTCGCTATTTCCGTGGCAAATGTTAAGTCGAGCAACTTTCGTTAGTTCTACGAATTCCGACCTTCACAGCTAGGGCCGCTCTTACAACATTTCACCATTTGTAGCAGAAATCCTATCATCATAGTGTGGGATATCTAATAACAAAAGCGAGGTGAACAAAAAGAAAGAAAATATAAATGAATTCGGAGAGATTATATACAGAAAATGATTAAAAGATAAAATTCCCAGTATCCCTCGGTCGTGCGCATATATATATATATATATATATATATATATATATATATATATATATATATATATATGTATATGTGTGTGTGTGTGTGTGTGTGTGTGTGTGCGGTAGAAATTATAATTATTAAGAGGATTTGAGATAATTATAATTAAGTAATTCATCGAGTTTAGAAGAAAATTCAGATGAGGTTTCTTCTAGACTCGATGAATTACTTAATTATAATTATCTCAAATCCTCCTAATAATTTCTATCACTTGTATATCCTTGCTTGAACCGGCTTCTAATACTTTAGATGGGGCGGCTTGGGGATTGTAGATCCTGAGTCGAAACTAAAGCCACTATGCGAAACTTAAAACGGCTCAAGATCAAACATAAGAGATATTCGTTATTTGTTATATTTAACAACTAGCTGGATGACCCGGCGTTGCCCGTGCTTGATTCAAAAATCGTACGACTCATACAGCAATCACTTGACTTAAAATATTTTTGTCCTTCCTTGCCTTTAAAGGAGTGCCCTTTGCCGTGCTGATGTTGCGACATGCCTTAATTCTTGCCTATCTCACACTGCGAATTTTTCTAAGCTCTATACTAAACATTAAATCTGTTACGAAAAAAGAACTAAACAAAATGAACACAAAATGATCAGCTTTAAAAAAGGACTCGTAACTGGAAAAACAGAATGAAAAAAGAATGTTAAAAACAAATACTTTTTCACATCCAACCCAGTTCTGCGGAATCAGAATCAACGTTGAGTTTAAGCAAGCGAATGAGCCAATTGGAGTAAAGTGCCATGCAGATTTAACTTTTTCCCA
>CAHIKZ030003973.1:652500-660000 GCA_903632075.3 Acanthosepion pharaonis
GGTTTTTTTCTTTGGGCTTCAGACCTGCATCTGTGCGATTCTTTTGTCGGCAGAAGTTCATGTTTGTAGCTCTTTCTTTTTTTAAAACGTTTTTTTCCCTTGAGATTGATTTGATTAGCAAATCAAAAATTTGAGGGTTTTTAGAAACGACTCTAGTTATCTATCTATCTCTCTCTCTCTATATATATATATATATATATTTCATTTATTTATATATATATATATATATATATATATATATATATTTATATATATATATATATATATATATATATATATATATATATATATATATATATGAACATTTCAGTGAGTGAAATTAAGGGAAATTCTGGGTTGTGGGGTGAGGAAAGGATAAAAAGAGGAACGGAGAAGGATAAAATGAAGAACTGGAAGCAAGACATTGCATTTATATTTTTGAAGATTATAGTTATCAGGGAATTAACTAAGAGGAAGGGAGTTCCACTTTCGGGAAGTGCAAAAAAGAAAATGTTGGATGTTAGAGGTGGTTACATTTAACTGTTTGGATAGTAAAAGGGTGGGACCGAGTAGCACGCTTAAGTCGGGGCCTTATTGAAAATAGCTCGTCAGATATTTGTAGAGAAGACAAAGGGAAGCCACATCACGTCTATGAGGCTATATATATATATATATATATATATATATATATATATATATATATAGAGAGAGAGAGAGAGAGAGAGAGAGAGAGAGAGAGAGAGAGACTTTTAAAGTATACAATATTTTGACAAGACTATTTAAGAATATGGCTCTGGCTTGAGATTTTATGTTAAATTTTAATTTTATCGTCTTTCTGTGTTGGGCAAAACCATGACTTGCGCAACCTGTTCTATGTTTAATTTCCTTTTCTCATATACTAAATAACTGACCCATACTCCGAGATATCTAAAGCGTTTAGTATTAATCATCGAACCTAAATT
Organism: Acanthosepion pharaonis; assembly: GCA_903632075.3. NCBI lineage: Eukaryota > Metazoa > Mollusca > Cephalopoda > Sepiida > Sepiidae > Acanthosepion > Acanthosepion pharaonis. Next base: position 653,442 of record CAHIKZ030003973.1, read on the forward strand.
TATATGATGGATTCGGGATACATGACATCATTTCTTTTCTTCCAATTTTTCGATACCTTTTCGTCTTTCTTTATTCCTTTCTTTCTTCTAATAACTTTCATTTTTCTTTGTCGATCCGCTAATAGCTTGATTTGTTTGACGTTTGTTTTTATTTCCTTTCTATTTCAATCCAAAAATAGTCTTTCTTTTCCTTCTTCCTTCTGTGAGCTTTTCTGTCTGTTTCTTCTTTCTTTCCTTTTTCTTTCCTCTGATAACTTCTCTTCTGTTTTTTATCTACCGTCTAATTTGATTTTTTTGTTGTTTCTTTTCGTTGTTCTTTCTTCTGAGAGCTTTTGTTTCTATTTCTTCTTTCTTTCTATCTTCTTTCTTTCTATTTCTTCTTTCTTATGTTTTGTTTATTGTCCGTCGAATAGCTTGATTTCGTTGTATTTCACTCTAAAAACTTATTTTTTTCATTTCTTTCCTTTCGTTTGGCTTCCTTCTGTGAGTTTTTCTTTTTTGCTTTCTTTTTTTCTTTCTTTTTTCTTTCTTTCTTTTTTCTTTCTTTCTTCTGATTAATTTTCTTCTTTTTGTTTATCCTCCATCTCTTAGCTTGATTTGTTTGTTTGTTTTTATTTCGTTCTATTTCACTCTAAAAACTTTGCTTCTTTCTTTCTTTTTTCTTTCCATGTTTCTTTCTGTTTTCTTCTTATTTTTGTTTGCTGTCCGTCTAATAGCTTGGTGTGTTTTTTGTTCTTTCTTTCTTTCTTTCTTTCTTTCTTTCTTTTTTTCTTTCTTTCTTTCTTTCTTTCTTTCTTTCATTCATTCAGTCTTTCTTTTTTCCTTCCGTCCACAATCCATCTGAAATATTTCTTACCTTTTTCAGTCAACCTTTCCTCTACTAGCTTTTTTTTATTTGCTTTTTGTTTGTTTCTCTTATTTCGTTTTTTTTCTCCCTAAAAATATTCTTTTTTTCTATTAAAATATTTCTTACTTTGTTTGTCTGTTTCTTTCTTTCTTTCTTACCTTTTCTAAATAGTTTAATTATTTTCGTCTACATCTTTCGCGTCATCTTATTTGTTTGTACTTCTCTTTCATTTTCCTAGATTTTCCCCCTCCACATCCCTGTCTTCATCCTTTGCTGACTTCATATTTGCCAACTTGCTTCTCTCCTCCCAGTATGAGCCAGCGCTTAACACAAGTGATTATTGAAGTCATTATTAATATTATAGAGGTTAAAGATGTGAGTTTGATAAATTCCCAAGATACAAAAAGATCATTTTCATTTTAGACTTATATGCATTCATTCCTTCAATCACTCGACGAACGTAAGATTTTTTTTTATTGTTTTTTTTTGTTTACTCGTCTTTCTAAAAGAAATCAGAACGACAAATAAAGAAATGAAGAATTTCTGCAGAGATCATCTATCCCAGACATTTGCCGCCTTTTATTCTTATCATTAATGGACGAAAAAAATATATTGAATAAAACCGAAAAGAGGAAATTAATAGAAACCTTTATATTTGTTATTCGCTTTGAGTATCGAAGATATATTTTAAAGTTTCTTTTACATTTTATCTCCCCCAACTCCCTCTGTATTTAAAGCTTGAGTTGGTTGTGTTCTTTTTTTCGTTCAATCATGTTGCAAAGGGACATGTAGTTTTGCCATCTTTTAATTCGCATGACTTTTATTTTAGCGCAATGTCAGTGTGTCCTCTAAGACTTTTGTAAAGTCTCTAATAGGAGAGAGGCGTCGTCGATGAACAAAATAAGAATGAAAGATAGCTGAAGTAAATATTTAAGTCAAATAAATAATAAAAGGTTTAGTGAATTTAATCAAATATAAATTTGATTTTTTTTGTAAGATCAGAGAAATACAGAAGAAATATATAATGACTGGAAAATAACGAATAAACAACAAAAATGAAAGACAGAAGCAAGAGAGAGAGAGAGAGAGGAGGGAGAGAGAGGGAGAGAGAGGGAGAAGGAAAGAAAGAGAGAGGTAATAAAAGAAAAAAAGCGAGAGAGATGGAACGAAATGAATAATGAAAGAAAGAAGAAAGAAAGAAGTAAGTAAGCGTAATGTATAGAAAGAAAGAAAGAAAGAAAGAAAGAAAGAGAGAAAGAAAGAAAACCAGAAGTGAGAACTAAGCAACGAAAGAAAGAAGTAAAAGATATGCAGGAAGAACAAAAGAAAGAAAGAACGAAAGAAAGAAAGAAAGAAGAGAGAAATATGCAAAGAAAGAAGCAAGCAAGCGATGCACAACGAAAGAAAGAGAGATGAAATCAAAAGACATAATGAAAGAAAGAAACGAAATTGACGCAAAGAAAAAAGAAAGAAAGAAAGCATAAAAATTAAATAAACGTAAATTTAAATAAACGTAAAGAAAGCGTGAAAATTAGAAATGAGAGAGAGAGAGAGGAAAGAAAGAAGTGAGTGAGACACAGAAAAAGAAAGAAGAAAAGAAAGAAAGAAAAAGAGAAAAATGCAAAGAAAGAAACAAGCAAGCGATACACAACAATAGAGAAATGAAATCAAGAGATATAAAGAAAGGAAGAAACCAGATTGACACAAAGAAAAAAGAAAGAGAAAAAGAAGCTAAATAAAGTCAAAAAAAAAAAGAATGGCAATCAGAAACGAGAGAGAGGAAAGAAAGAACTAAAAAAAAGAAAGAAAGAAAGAAGAGAGTGAGACGCAGAAAGAAAGGAAAAAGAAAGAAAGAATCAAGATAAACCCGCAAAGAAAGAAAGAAGCAAGAAAAATGCAAAGCAAGAAAGAAAGACAGAAAGAAGAAGAAAGAAAGAAAAAGAATGAAAGAAAAAGAAAGAAAGAAAAAAGAAAGAAAACGAAAAAAAGATAGACTTAAACGAAAACAAAGAAATAAACAGAGGAAAAGATAGAAAAAACATATTGTAAGTAAGAACAGAATGAATATTAAATGAAAAAAAATGGGAAAAAAAAGTGTAAGGAAGCGAGGGGGAGAAGAAAATTAAAAGCGGCTGAATGAGTTAAACGTTTAGCATTCTGTAAAGAACCCCAAACTGTTAAAAACGATATAATTTTAATGATGATGGGATGGATCAAAATAAAATGATCGAAACGAAAGAAGAAATAAAATGAAAACGAATATAAAATTCATCAGAAAGAAAGAAATTGTAGAGAATAACGAAATATGAGAAAAATATATAGAAAAAAAAAATACAATTAAAATTCGAAGGTAGAAGGAATGAAAGAAAATTATGAATGAAAGAGAAAAAAAATTGCGTCTAAATAAAAAAATTAAAAACAAACAAAAGACAAAATATAAAAACAATTATAGGAAAAAAAGAAAGAAAGAAATTATAGAAAAAGATTAGAAAAAATTGAAAATAAGAAATATTAAAGCAAAAAATGAAAAAGAAAACAATGCAAAAACGAAAAATGGAAGAATAAGTAAAGACAGAATTAACAAATTAAAAATATACACGAAAAAGGAAGAAAAAGAAGAATATCAGAAAAAAATATAATAAAATACGCAAAAGGGGAAAGAATAAATGTAAAACGAAAGAATAAAATTTGAAAAAAAAAAGATGATTGGAGGAGTAAAATATGAGTTAAATATTCCAAGAAAAAGGTTGGAACCAAGAAGCCGGGCAAATGTCACGAGATGGGGGAATACATTGTTTCAAATGGCGGCCGGTGAATAGGAAAAAATAATATCTTTTCTATTCCTTCGAGTGAATTCTTTTGGGAAACATTAATGAAGGTAGACATCCTAGCGGACGGCTTTTGTTAACATGTCAGTCACGAAGGAAATCGGCGGCAAAAACGCATAGAAAGAAAAAAACAGGATTTTTTTTTCGTAATTCGTAAACGAAGTATAAATGAAGTTCAGTGAATATATATATTGGCAATAAAGCAAGTTAAAGAAAGAAAGCTGTAGTCGACGACATAATAAGAAATTTAGAAGGAATTCTTCCTCAAATGGTTTCTAATAACTTGTCTTCTGGGAATAGAATATAGTAAGGTCGAAACCGCAATAAATATCTTAGAAAGTACTCCACGCTCACGAAATAATATATATATATATATATATATATATATATATATATATATATATATATATATATATACTAGCAGCATGGCCCGGCGTTGCGCGTGCTTGATTCAAAAATCGTACGACTCATACAGCAATCTCTATCACTTGACTTAAAATATTTTTGCCCTTCCTTGCCTTTAAAGGAATGCCCTTTGTCGTGCTGATGTTGATACATGCCTTACTTCTTGCCTATCTCACACTGAGAATTTTTTCTAAGCTCTATACTAAACATTAAATCTGTTACGAAAAAAGAACTAAACAAAATGAACACAAAACGATCAGCTTTAAAAAAAAGGACTCGTAACTGGAAAAAAAAACGAATGAAAAAGAATGTTAAGAACAAATACTTTTTCACACCCAAACCAGTTCTGCGGAATCAGAATCAACGTTGAGTTTAAGCAAGCGAATGAGCCAACTGGAGTAAAGTGCCATGGAAATTTAAATTTTTCCCATTTGTGACGAATGCATCTATCGATTCATATTTTTGCATGCTAGTTAACATTCGTGTCAGTCGGCTGTTGGCTCTCACGCTGGCCAATAGAATCTTCCTGCCTATTCGTGGTAGCCAGCTTTAGGCCCTCACTCTGGCCAGTAGAAAATGGCCGCAAACTATATGAAAACTGCCGTAGTTGCATGAAAAACTCGATTATTTCCCCTATCGATGGGAGTTGGGAAATGCAAAGTCGGTCTTGGCCTTCCCGCTAACTTGGAGCATGTGCATGTAAATTTTGGGGCGAATCCGTCTAAAATTGCGGCCGTGCATTCGTTACACACACACACACACACACACACACACACACACACACACACACACACACACACACACACACACACACACACAGAGAGATCCTGCCTTTTATAGATAGAGATATAACTGGTTTCACCTCATACAGAAACATTTATGATGTGCGGGAAGCGAATAGGGTAAGCAAGAGAACACTAGATAGCGATTGACAATCCATATAAATTTTTGCAGATTAAAGTTGGCAGGAAATCATGGAGCCGGAAAGGAATTCAAAAGCGAGAAGCCAACATAAATTGTTAGACTATTTTCATTATTCGGACTATTGTCCTTGTCTTTGTCGCCATATCTATCACAACGTTTCTGCCGTTGTACCCTCTGACCTTCTTCAGACAGTTGAAATGTCGAACTCAACCCTTTATTTCCCTCACTGGGGTAGACTGTTCTAGTTCCACGTGCCATGTCTAATGGATGTCAGTTATTAATTATCTCCACCGACTTAACCAGGTATTGAACTTACACTCTCAAGGACACATGGCATAGTGAATAAAGGCGTTAGTTAGATCCAGTGACAGAACCCTAAGAGTTCATAACCACCTAAAGGTTCTAGTTCTTATATATCAGATTCCGCAAACTTTCCCTCGGTAAACAGTGGGATTGTTTGCTGGGTCTGAATGTTATTGGGCTCTAATTTTCCTTGTATTTTTTCCCCATCAGTCATCCTCTGATTATTTTACACGTCTCTTATTTTTCCAACGAGTAAACTTGATAAGACTGAGACGAAACTGGTTATTTTTTAGCGATTAGAATTTACATTAAAAATGTCTTTTAAATTACGCTTATTCTTTGCTATTATATATATATATATATATATATATATATATATATATATAGATAGATAGATAGATAGATAGATAGATAGATTTAAGATTTAAGAAACAGCAAATATTTTTAGATACAGGGGTTGGACAAAATAACTGGAACAGTTATCAAATCCACTTCTATATTTCAAAGACCTATTATATTAAGAACTTTAACTAAAACTTCGTAATTGCAGGTTACATCTATTATAAATACGTTTATTTATCTAATTTACTGTCTTTGTCTTATTTATTTTTAGAATTAAGCTAAACGCGTGACCTCTCCGAGTTCGAAAAAGAGCAAATTGTCGGAGCTCGCATGGCAGGAGCCTCGATCACTAAGGTTGCTGAACCGTTTGGTTTGTCAAGAGCTACCATATCAAGAACACTGATGCAAGACCTCTAGCAATCGTAGCAATTCGGGCCAGACTTGCAAACTTACTGACAGGGACTGACGTGCATTGAAACGCAATGTGGCAAAAATCATCGGACAAAGAGCCGCTGTGAGGAAACCTCTTATCTCAACTCCCAACATTCAAAAGAGGTTGAAGTGGTGTAGAGATCACAATGCCTGGTCTGCAGACCAATGGAAGCAAGTCATATTCTCAAACAAGTCCAGTTTTTCTCTTTTTCCAACTTCAGGGAGAATTTATATGTGGAGGCAGCCCAAAGAAGCTTACAACCCTGACTGCTTTCTTCCAACAGTGAAGCATGGAGGTGGATCAGTGATAGTTTGGGCCGCCATATCATGGAAATGTCTCAGTCCAATAGTTGCCCTGCATGGTAGAATCAACAGCAAAGGTTACCTGAACATTTTGAGAGATCATGTTCATCCAATGGCCAAGACTTTATTCGCTAATGGTGACTGCATCTTCCAAGACGATAATGCTCCAATACAT
>CAHIKZ030003973.1:665000-680000 GCA_903632075.3 Acanthosepion pharaonis
GCTGGTAAGGGTAATTTCAGCTATAGAAATATGTAAAGGCTCTTGCAATATAAGGACAGTATATTACTGCGGACATAAACAACACTTAAAGCGGCCTGATGTGGATTGTTCTCTCTAAACAATGAAGAGGTAAATAAAAAGCTAGGAGAATGATCGCAACAAAGAGGCGATAAATGAAGAGTTTAGTTCAATCTGATCAATTGTGAAAGATTACAATGAATTAATACAAAAATAAGAAGGCGAAAATGAGAAAGTACAATACTCTCAGAATTTAGTAAAGACATGAATGAAGACGAAAGAAAGATTAAATGAAAAGGGGTAAAAATCAATAATATATATATATATATATATATATATATATATATATATATATATATATATATATATATATATAGCAGTCACTGATAAAAAATAATTTACAACTTTAGCCTGATGAAGTCCTAAAGGACGAAATGCGTCATCCTAATATTTTCCAAAATGCCCTTAATTGTGCTAATATAATTTACTGCATGACGATACAAAATTAGTAGAAAGCGCGGTAGCAGGGAGGTTAGTAATATAAAAAAAATTATATATATATATATATATATATATATATATATATATATATACATCTGTGACATTTTTATGTATATATGTTCTTTTTATAGATACAAATATTCAAGTAAATGCTCTGTTTATATAAAAAAGTATTAACGACATTTACTGGCCTGAACGTCGTTAATACTGGTAAATGTCGTTAACACTGTTTATTATAAACAGAGCATTTACTTAAATATTTGTATCTATAAAAAGAACGTATAAACTTTAAAAAAAAGTCTCAAAATAATTGTCGGACTTTGTCCATTGCATAATATATATTTGTCTATATTTCTGAGATGAGTTATTATGTACACTATTTACACAGATGTCTTCAAGGACACATGGCACAGTGGATAAAGGCGTTAAATTCAGTGAGATGACCCAAAGATTATGAGTTCAATACCTGGTTAAGGCAGTGGAGAACTTGGAGAGGGAAATTAACAGGAGATAACTGACACTCATTAGACATAGACCAGTCTACTCCAGTGAGTGAAAGAAATGGTTCAGTTCCAACCACCTGAAGAAGGCCGGAGCGTACAACGTTATGATAAATACGGCGACAAAAATGAGGACAATAGTCCGAATAATATAAATAGTGCATATATATATATATATATATATATATATATATATATATATATATATATATATAGTTCTGGTAATGAATCGGTTGGTATATAATCCATTTGGATCCATGATCCATAATCCATGTAATTTAAAATATTAAGACTGATCCACAAAAGAGCTCAATGTATTTGTTATGAGAGAGAATATCAATAGAATTACAACAAAATCCCAAATTACCTTATATATACCGGGGTTGAATAAGACTGACGTAGTTTTGTCGGTTGAAATAGATCTATGCCCCCACCGCCTCTGAGGTAATTTTGGATTTTGTTGTGTAACACTATATATATATATATATATATATATATATATATATATAGAGAGAGAGAGAGAGAGAGAGACAGACAGACAGACAGACAGACAGACAGAGACAGACAGACAGACACATAGAGATAGATTTTGGGTTAGTTAAATCAAATGACCAGATATAAGCAAGAGAATAGGCGTGTGTTGGGCTGGCGTGTACACACAGGCAAGGAAATAAATAATCATCAAATTTGGCCAAGAGGTATAAACGTAATAGTGGTCGATGTGGTTAGACAGAGCAAAGATATGTATCAAGTGGCAGTATAACCCGTCTTCCACTGGGTCTTTCATTACTGGGAATTTTTGCCGTTCCATTAAAGCGGGTTAAATTTAAAGTCAGCCCTACCAAAAACATATATCCAAGAACTGATAGCAAATAATAAAACGTCTCTGAGAGTTTTAGTTGAAAGGAAGTAGTAGAGAGCCATTGGCGCCAACATTTTGGAGTCAAAAACAGCACTGAAGAATTATCTATCAAACAAAAAATAGTTCATCGAAATCGGAGTAAAACTATGGAAACGCATAAACAACATCCAATCACACACAAGCACGCACACACACACACACACACACACACACACACACACACATATATATATATATATATATATATATATATATATGTGTGTGTGTGTGTGTGTGACACCATTTTGGGAAGAAAAAGAAAAGGAAGAAAAGAAGGAAAGAAATGAAATTTTGATAGTGACAAATGGTGAAAGGTTTCATTGCCATTGCAGAAAATTCTAAATAGATAAAATTGACTGTGTCGTGGTGGCGGACTTATATTATCGGGAATAGATAACAGCCACTTGGTGCTGGTGAAAATCTAATTGACAAATTCCAGATCGGCTAGCTAAACTCCGGGACAGAATAGATAAACATTTAACTGTGTCACGGGACTTCCTGACCGCCCACGAGCTAAAAGAAAACAAAGGAAAATAGGTTAAGTCTTTGTCGAGGGAAAGATATCGTTAGACAAGGTCTGGGTTTTGTTAGGATGTGGCGATAAGAGTGAAACAATATTATCGGAAAGGTTGGCCGTAATTGCTGGACGACCACCCATTCTGATATTTGGCGAAAATCTGACTGACGAAGTCCAGATGAGAATTGAGGTTATCACACTACTGGTCGCATTGTTCTGTTGGCGGCCAGAGAAGAAGAGAGAATAGAAAAGAAAAGAAGGAAAGGAAATAGAAAAAAAAAATAAAAAAGAGGAGATAATTTTTTTCTTTTTTGAGCAAGATATATTTTTTTAAGAAACAAGGCTAGTCTGGTCACGCCCACATTGTTGATCCACCAATGGATGAATGTTAACGAGAGTCAGGCGGAGGTGATCATGTGATGCAGGGGAGGAGGCCTGCTACTACTGCTTAGAGAGGATAGGTATAAGATATTACTGCGAAGAAGTGGGAGGATCGTTAACGCCCTCTGAAGGTAGTGGTAAGAGAAGACTTCCAAAAATGGAAATAATAATTTTTTCCTGACCGAAAACAAAAGAAGGGGATTGTGGATTTGGAATTATCAAGGACCCTCAAATCCCAACAAAGCCCACCCCGGTTTTGGTCGGCGTCCATATAAGCAAAGTCGCGGCAAGCGAAAATGAGAGAGTTTCCCAGTTCAGTCTAGTTCGGATCAGCTTCCAATTGGCAGTTGAAGTGGGCCGCGCAAAGCTGACTTGAAAGATTCGCGCAACTTCCGAACTCACCTTCAATCCAAGAACAATTTATTTTTGAAGAGCGACTTAGATCCATACCACCAAAATAAGTTTTACGACTATCGCCTGAAGACACGCCAAGAACCAATTTCTTAAAGAACAGACAACTTAAGATGTTAAAACTCACCTAACAAAAACAATGTGTCACAATCCATATAGCGGGTCGGGAGATAGACGCAGTCCTATGTATCCAGCAACCAGATATAAAGTATTGTTATCATTTTTATTTGATACCTTGAACTTTTAAGTTATTATTTTATTTTCTTCTACACATATTTGTGCGATACCACCCTCATTTGAACTTAACTTGCATTACGGCCCCAACGACTGATTGATTTCGTCTGCCTAAGATCAATTCACAACGTGGGTAGGCGGACTGAAGATCAACACAGTTACTTCGGTAACCAGACGATGGAAGTGAGTTGGGAACGACGAGGCTGATATCGGATCTGACCAGATTCCCATCCGAATCACCAAAAAGTTAGAAACGTCACATTTGGGTGCCGCGACCAATACCAAGCCAGTTGGTCGTCACAGGACGGGACAACACGACTGACGCAGACAGGCGGACGTCACGTTTGGAGCGGCGACACCCGAACGAAGCAGCGAGCAAGGCTGTGTATTTGTATTTTTTTAAATAAAAGACTCTTCGGTAAAGCGAATCGAATCACCGTGTTTATCTAAAAATAAATACGATTAAATTCACCTTCATCCCTGATAAGCTGTGATACAGCGAAACAGTCTCTCTCTGGATGACAATATATATATAGTCATCCAACAATACAATGGATGACAATATATATATATATATATATATAGAGAGAGAGAGAGAGAGAGAAATTATTAGGAGGATTTAATTCATCGAGTCTAATAGAAACCTCAACAGAAAGCACTGGACGGCCGTTTCGTTTTATATTTGGGACTCATCAGCAGTGCGCATCCACTACCGAGAATTGAAACCCTGACAGTTAAGTTGTCAAGCAAACATCATACCAACTGTTCTAATGGGCCTCGGCGACGAAGGGATTGCTAATCAGACTCAATATAACGCCGCTCGCTCACATATTCCTTGGTGGAACTCTTACTGAGTTCTCTGTAACCATAGAACTGTGCCCCCTGGAGCCACGACTACTCTCCGCTGCCTTGCGGTCATATTCATATGCAGAAAAGTCGGTGGAAGTAAACCCAGAGATAAAACTGGAGTGGAGCCTCGAATTCGGTTGGCTATCAACTTTCCGGCAACTCCTGCATCCAAATCGTCCCCAAATGTAATGCCCTATATTCGTTTGACCCTTGTCAGTAGGGGCGAGATAATGGCATATAATCTGTGCTGCTCATGGTCTCTATCTCCCAATCACAAATCACCGCCAAAGGAGTGAATTTTAACGAAGCAGGGAGCTATCTTTATCTCGTGAGATAAACGGTTATCTACTCCTGTATTGTTGTTAATTACGGCATATTTAGGTGTGAGTGCGTAGGTAATTTTCACACACACACACACAAACATATATATATAAAGGTTTTTCTAAGAATTTACCCAGATATTGAATGACTGAATAGCCTAGATATTGAATATATATATATATATATATATATATATATATATATATATATATATATACCGTCTTCCACAGACAGACTGTTTCGCTGTTTCACAGCTCATCAGTGTGGCTAGACATCCGGTTGCCTCCAGCTAGGGTCGAAACCCGACTGTACTGGTGTCAGTCGGAGATTCTAACGGTAGGGAGGAAAGGTAGGGAGGAAAGTGGATTTTTAGCGTGTTTATCTTTATAAACACGCCCAGTGACCGGGAGTGACTCAATTCGCATTAGCGAAGAGTCTCGCTATATAGCTATAATAGTCACTGTTTACCAACCCACATCTCCTCCCCAGAGAGCTCAACTGAAATTAATTTTTCAGGAGATATATATATTAGGCGCCGTCCCTTTTCAAGCTTCGCGTGAACGTGCCCTTTCTAAGGCCTTTTCCATCACTACCGGCAGTGTTTCAGGATCTACTGCTCTGATGTATGTCTGAATATTGTCCTTCAACTGTTGAAAAGTTTGATGCTTGTCGACATAACCCTTTCCTTTGGGATAACATAGAAAGAAACAGTTTGTCAGATATGGAGAACGTGGTGGCCAGTTTAGACAGTAAGAAATGATTATTTTCCACGAAATTTACCCGAGAAGCTGGATTTGGGTCTTTGCCGTATGAGCTGCTGTCCACCCCGACGCCAATCTTTTAGTAAGGAAACAAACTGATGCATTTAAAAATTCGTTACAATAAAGTCGGAGCTCCAAACCTGTCAGTACCGCTTTCTAGTTAGTGCGCTCTGATCTCTCTTAGACGCTCAAATGATTATTCATTCCTAAACTAATATGGTATCCCACTTCGTGAAGGGTTACTGACTGAATCTTTACTCTTAAAACTTGGAGAATCTCTCAAACCGTAATGGCGACGATATGTTCATTGAGTTTGAAGTATTGATCGTGGGTTTGGTAGAAAGATTTCCCTAATAATTTTCATATTTTTTGGTCGAAGGTTTTACTTGATTCCTTTCTCAGATCTTTATAAAATAACTGGAAGAAAACTAGAATAATAAAAAAAAAGTTTTAATTAGCAGAAAAGTGACTAAACTTTCAGAGCCATTGGTGGCATTTAAGATACCCTGTTATTTTGGATATCTGCGCCAGTGTTACCCTAATTAACCACATCAGAATCATATTTTCGACGATTATGCACAGGTATATACAAGGTTTTTCAAAGAATATATGCACATATGTACAAACCATAACGCAATAAATATTTTTTTGTTGTTTTATTAATGTGAAACTGTCTTAAATTAAGAGCTGAATTAAACTAAGATAAGAGTCCTTGGTATGACGATAAACCACATCCGGCAGCAAGACATCTGATCGGGAGATTGGAGATTTTGAAGCTCGTGAAACCACCTCTTAATTGCTGTTGTCTCCAGGTCCACCCTGACCCGAGGTGGTAGCAGCTGCTAGGATCCAAAAAATAGACAAATAGCGAACCATTAAACAAAACAAAACATTATATACTCTGTCACTATTTTCATGCTAAATCTTCAGATGTATTGCGTTCTCTAGTTCCACCAGTTCAGACGTTTACAGCGAGAAAACACCATGCTACTTCCACGGAGTCGAATCACCTTTATTTCCTCTTGATTCTAAATGTACGAATTAAGTTCTACTTAGATTTTTGTTAAGCACCCCCTTATGGAACAGACTCCGAGCATGAAGGCTTTCCATAAACACATTCATGTTAACTCCTTCCAGTCAAGGATAAATTGTCACATGTCCTTCTTATCATCATAAGCTACACTTCCTACCACGTTCAATCATACACAGTCACATCCGTAATTACAATTTCAACAGCGGCCCTCTTTCTTGAGTGGGTCACGAGCCTTGTATTAGATGAACTTTAGTAAAAACAAAAAATAACGATCCCATTTTTAAAAAGTGATAAACTATTTCCGATTAATTGTTCTTTTAATTTCTATTCCGAATAATGCTTAACGTACCTCACCCACATGGCATTACCAACGTCATCTCTTAGTACTAAAATCTGTGATTCTCTACCACTGAACGATGCCTACAGCTGTAATTGGGGACATCTCAATTACTTTATGTTGTAATATGGTTGCAGTCGATCAGAAAGTAAAAGCAACAAAAGTGAAACTAAATTTAATTGCGTTAATTTAAGAATGTATTGATTACAAGCCTCAAAAATAAAGAGACCGGAAATTCTAATTTGATTTATTATAACGTATTTTCGACAAATCCATTTACGCAAGAATTCAACATAACATTCGTTCTGCTTTTGTGCGTCACAATTTTGAATTTTTATATTCCAAACACACTTTGTCGAATTACAGCTGCAAAAACTTAAATACATTCTCAAATTCAATTCATATTTCAATAATTTTATGGTATTTTCGCTAAACACAACTGTTTATTAAAATTTGGTACTTGCATGCTTCAGAAGCATGGAGCCTGCCTCAGGGTAAAAAAAATTGTATATTTCTCAACAGTAAATCAGATCAGCGAACAAACCTACGCAAAAGATAGCTTTTTGAATACTGAAGGGTCCAACGGGTCCTAAATATTCACTCATATTTTCATTTTCACTTTCGTTTTTCACTTTTCATTTTCACTTTCATTTTCCCAATTTGGCATTTGTCTCAAATTAATTTGAGTCTACGAAAGTCTTTTCTAAAGACATATCCGGTAGCTTATCAGTCAGTTATGTGCCATGCGTGATACACTCTTAGACGTGTTTCGATACATGACTCCCGCAGAAGTTTGCTATTTATTTTCTGCAGTAGACCAGTTGCCATCCAAGGCGACAAACCCGGTCTATTCTGCTTTTTACTCATAGCTGTAGAGCATTCATATCTTTCCCAAGATTATTAGGTAATTAGTTAATGTAATGGATTTGATTGGAATTCGACCTCGGCTCTCCCATTCCTCAATCCGAGCTGCTATCCATTACTCCAATGAGTGTAGCTGATATATTTGCATATTTTCAACAAATATCTTTACTCGGTGTTTGAGTCCATTTAGGAGCTACGTTATCGTCACCTGATATTTAAGCCTGAGAGTTTTTAAGCACTTCGAAAAATGGCGTAGCATAAAATCCTTATCGTTATTTAGGTGTACTCCTGATTCCCCCCAAGCTTAAATATGTAACAAAGTGAATACTTTCTTCTAGAAGTACAAGTCACTGTGTATTGCAAAGTTTTACTGCAGACCTTCGACAAGTTGGGGCACAAAGATTATCTACAAAAGCTCTCCACCTATAGAATCAGTGGAAGGGTTTTCTTAGTTATAAAATGCTTCGTAATAGGTATATCCCTGACGATAAATATAAACGGTCAGTCATCCAAGGACCTGACGGTCAACTCAGGCGCACCCCACCGGGGTCTCTTCTCAGGCCAACCCTCTGTCTGATTTACATAAATAAGAATATATTCAGATCATTTGTAATAATCTATGCTGATGATACGATGATATACGTGCATACCTCTAAGAGTCTAGATGATCAGAGCTTAGCATCTGACCTCACTTCCGATCTAGCACAAATTTTCCAGTGAGAAAAAAAAAGGCTGGCTGGTTACATTCAAAAGCTCGAAAACCAAACTAGGTACATTCCGACCCCAAATTACTACCAGTCACGACGAACGGATATACCCTTGAGGAGGACCCGTTCCTTTAGAGAATATTTGGCCTCACACTCAAACTCGACCTCAAGTGGAACCCGTATATACAATGCATCGTTAAAGATGCAGGTAAAATGATCGGCTCCCTGTACATTTCCAGTAAGTACCTAACGTTTCATGATTGTCGCTACCTTTATCAGAGCCAGATCAAGCCGAAAATGGAGTACTGTATTCATATTTGAGTGAGAGCTGTGAAGTCTTCATTTTTCAGTCTTGATAGGGTCCAAACACCTCATCGACTCCTTGGTGAAGAAGAATTATTTTCCCATCTTCCAACCTCTTTCTCATTGGCAGGATGTGGTGAGACTCACACTTTTCTATTGCTATTTCCATCGAAAGTGTTCGGACGAACTACATTCTTTGGTTCTGCCAAGTCAATATATATATATATATATATATATATATATATATATATATATATATATAAGCAAGTGTAAATGTATATATATATATGCGTGTGTGTGTGGAAGTAGTAATTGAAGATCTCGCGAAAATCACCAAGCACAGGTTTCACACTAAATAAGCTGCACAAATAGTTGAATAGAAACATTGAAATAAAGAAAATTCATATTTGTGTACTCATATTTAAAAGAAAAATCTATGGTTTTATTTAATAACATTTACATACATACCCTTTAAAATTTTGATAAGTGTGCTGTGATATTTTCGTTTGTGTGCTGTTGCTTAAAAAGGTTGAGAAACACTACATATTGTGTTGAACTGTGTTTGTAACACAACACAAATGATATCATTTAGTGAAATATCGCCGTACGAAAATATCTATCTATCTGTCTCAACCTGTTCATATCTATCTATCTATCTATCTATCTATCTATCTATCTATCTATTTTGATGATTGTTTTATTCTTTCTTTCTTAATCTGCCTATCTCAGACTGTTCGTAACTATCTATCTATCTATCTATCTATCTATCTGTCTGACTGTCTGTCTATCAGTGTTTTATTTTTTCTTTCTTAATCTGCGTCTATCTATCTATCGATCTATCTATTTTGATGACTGTTTTATTCTTTCTTTCTTTCTTTCTTTCTTTCTTTCTTTCTTTCTTTCTTTCTGAATCTATCTCAGACTGTTCGTATCTATCTATCTATCTATCTATCTATATATATATATATATATATATATATATATATATATTACTTTTCTGTTCTATGTATTATTTTAAGGTCCAAGACCTCAGACATCCCACTCTTCTTTGCCTGTGAACAAAGTATGGTTAGACTTTGTTGTTTTGCATATTCACAAAGGAGATAATCGTTTTGAGCGAGACATATGCACTCAATGGAACACTAAAATGTAGAAAGTACTCTCTACATTGATCTCATCGTCTTGAATACTTAGGTTAATCGTTTTCATCGTATATTTGTTCCCTTTCTTCTCTGGCAATAATTTCTTCCTACAGTCTACTCATTAAACCCATTTAATTCCCGTCTTCTTTACATGCTTACAAATCCCAACCAGGCAGAGAATCAGTCATCAAACAATTTATTCGAAACTCCCTTTTCTAGTCTTCATTATCCGATATCATATCTTCTATGACTTTTCATCAGATGTTTCGCTTGGTTCTTTACAAACGCAAATTTTAATCAATGATAACCCAATCGGATTTCTTACAATTCGCTTTCTTTACACGCTAAACTATTAATGAACCACCCTCCACCTGAAATGTATAGCTTTATTAATTACATCGTTGTTTCCAGAACGAACTTTTAGCATCCATCTTTAGGCCTAAGATCTATATGCGATTGAAGAAAGCAATAAATACATTGTATCTGGACAATAAGAATTGTTTGTTTTCTGTTTCTATATGGCGGAACAACATTATGCAACCTCAGTGCGTCCCGAGTAGAAATTAATCCAATAAGATAATCTTCATTTTAAATGTGTTCATTGATGTTTTTGGAAGAAAATAAAATGTAAAGAAAGTCAGACAAATATAATAGACAACTTTGATTTACACAAGTTGTTTCCTCATTTTACTTAGCTGTTGAAATATATTCCACATGTTGGCATGTTCGGTAGCATGGCGTGATCAAACAAGGACACAACACATCGCAGAATTATATGACTAAAGACACGCTCTCAGGTTCTGATGAGTATTTGACTTGGAAACTCATCTAAAAAAAAAGTGGCTATTAAAATGTTGCATTGGCTTTGGTTCTACTTTTCGCCTTCATATTCTCCTTTTTGTGCAGTCGTAAGTGGACGTACAGTTTGAAAGAAGGAAATATTTACACCTGGTTTTGGTAGAGGCGATTTGAAAACAAAAGTAATATTTTTATTTTCTTGACTCAAACTGCAGGGTGATCCGAAAGTCTTGTCACCCCTTATCTCTCTCCCAAAATGTATGAGCTTGTGTCTGAAATAGAAAATTATGTTATATAGAGGAAGACAAGACTTTCTGGCCACCCTGTGCTTGAAATAAGAAAATCTTTAACCTAGAGAGTTAGAATTAAGGAATTCTAGTCTCTGTCCAATCCCTCTTTTCTTGTGCATTTAGAATCTGATAAAAGAGAAGCCAGTTATCAACCATAGAAAACCAAATTGTTTTTTGTTTTGTTTTGGTTTGTTTTTTCTTTGCTTATTGGTTGATTCATTTTTTACAGTTTATCAACCTATTTGCCAGTTATTTATAGCCATCAAATAGTTTTAGATTGTAAACATTTTTTATATAATAATGATTTAGTGAAAGAAGTCAATTAGTGTGTAAATTCCTCTCGACTAGTTTGTAACACATTATTTATCATTACTCAGTTGTGCCTCTATCTTCGGGCAGAGTGCATTCACACACACACACACACACACACACACACACACACACACACACACACACACACACAAACATATATATATATATATATGCTTTTAATCAAACTTTAATCAAAATATCAGTATGTAGTCAAAGGAAATCTAACTGCCACACAGACGCCGCATTGGTTCTTGATAGTCACTGCGATATTCGATAGTCCTTAAAAAAGAAATAAAGAAATCCTCAACATCTTAGCGAAAAATGGGAAAAATATAAAAAAAAATTAAACAAACTTTTTCGGTTCTATTTTAGCAAAATTGTTTAATTGAAAACTTGGTGCTAAATACACCACACACAATTATATATATATATATATATATATATATATATATAATATATATATATATATATATATATTGTGTTTTATGCCTGTAAATTAGTTATACTGATCGTCAAAGTGAAGTAATAGATAGCGTCTTGGATTGAGGAATCGGAGAGCCGAGTTCGAATTACAGTCGAATCCATTACATTCACTTATGTACTAATACCCTTGGGAAAGGTAGGAATTCTCTTCTTCTCCCCCACCCCCAGTTATGAGTAAATAGCAGGATACATCGGGTTCTGTCGCCTTGGATGGCAGCTGGTGTACCGCGGGAAAAATATCTGCCTCGTCAGTCATATATCGAAAGATGCATGATCGCCTAAGCGTGTATCATAACTGACTAACTGATCGTCAAACATATTTTTCATGGTTCTATAAAAACACATGCGAAAAAAGAATTTTATTAAGTGCAAATTATTGACATGGTTGCAAATTTTATTTTACGCTTGAAAATTTACGTCCTTATGAAAAGCTCATTACTCTCTAGTTGCTAGAAGATTCTGTTCATAACACTCTTAAATTGGAAGAACGTACATTAATCAATGAATTTACATTTTTCTCTTATGCAGGCAACAACTGTCACCATACCAAAGGCAACAAGAACACGATATCGCTCTCAGAAGTTGTCAATGTTATAAGAATGAATGCGGGTCGTAACAAGACTACCAGTATCACTTTTCTAAGTCAAACGTACCCGCCATTATTAAGAAGATATTTTAAAACTAGTACTGTTGTGAACAAGAATGGAAAAGGGCTTGAAACGGATATTTGCAAAACGATTCGGTATTATATAATGAAGTTTGCATAGAGCGTCCCTAGAGTAGCCATTGACAAATAACTTAATCCTCAGCAACTTCAGATGAAATGGTTTCTCTTGCTTAACGATGGGTAGATTTCTTGAAAGATAAGCGTCGAGAGCATTTCGTTCTAGCAAAACTCTTTTTTTCGCAACCTCACAATGTAATGGCACGTTTGAAATTTACTAAAGATTATTTAAAAAATAATTGTGGATTTTGAATGAAAAATATGATCTGCTGAAAAAAGAAACTATTAATTATTTTAGTCATAGCGACGTGTCATGTTTGGTGGATAAACTAATGAAGCTCATCTAACGAAGAACACTGTACCGTTTGTGAAGTGCAGCGGTGGTAGTTTGATGTACGTCAGATTTCAACTGACATCATAGTAAATTGATGCGGGCAATTGTCGAACTATCCACGTTCCAGAGTTCACTCTTCAAAATGATAATATTAATCGTTTCCATGTATGGAAATATTCAGTATTCATTGACAGGGAATCCAGTACCACTTTCAGTTGAAATCTTTCTAGTAAGCAATTTTTCAGGAAAATAGTTTTCTTAAGACCACTAACTGTTATCGCTTTTTCCAATCCAATCCAAGTTGATTAGTTTTCTACGGCTTATCAACCTTTTCAGGCTATTTAAAGCCATAAAATATCTTTAGATTTTAAGAATATTTTTTTTTGAGATAATATAATTGTAGTAAAAGTCTTACTAATTAACCCATATCTGGGGGAGTAAAGTTGGATTCATTCCTTTCCCAAAGCCATTTGCGGGTAAGTGAATATAGCGAACACAACTACCGGTCTTTACATTAATAATTTGGGCTTTCTTTACTAACCTTTTGTTTGTCGTAGTATGGAAACTTATTAACTTTATTATGCTATTATTTAACGTTACATTTACATCCATTTTAGTTGTTGCTGCTGCCGAAAGTCCTCAACTGATGTGGTTTTCTTTTGTTATTTGGTTATGTTTTGTTTGTTAGTTTTGTTTTGTTTTACGGCATATCAGCCTCAATGGGTTATTTAATGCCGACAAAATGTTATTGCTAGTAATATATTTTCTTTCAAAAATGTATTGCTGGCAATATTTTTTCAAAAATCTATTGCTGGTAATAATTTTGTCTTCAAAAATTTATTGCTGGTAATTTTTTTGCAAAAAACTATTACTGGTATTAAAACCTATTTTTACACTTTCATAGTGCTTTGACCCCAATTTGGGTGGTAACTATTTGCCCAAAGCTGGGGCCATCACAGCTGATACCACCTCGAGTCAGGGTGGTCCTGGGAACAGGAGCAATTAAGAGGTGCTTCCACGCTCCTCAAAGCCTCCCAATCAGAGGCCTTGCTGTTGGATGTAGTTTATCGTCATATCGAGGACGGGCGGATGTACTTTATCGTCATACCCAGGACGGGCGGATGTATTTTATCGTCATACTCAGGACGGAAGGAAATAGTCTATCGTCATACCGAGGACGGTCGAATGTATTCTATCGTTGTACCTAGGACGGTCTGCTGTATTTTATCGTCATACCCAGGACGGTCGGATATAGTTTATCTTCATACCCAGGACTGTCGGATGTAGTTTATCGTCATACCCAGGACAGGCGGATATAGTTTATCGTCATACCCAGAACGGGCTGATATATTCTATCGTCGTACCCAGAACGGTCGGTTGTAGTTTATCGTCAGACCCAGGACGGGCTGATATATTCTATCGTCGTACCCAGGACGGTCGGATGTAGTTTATCGTCATACCCAGGATGGTCGGATGTAGTTTATCGTCATACACAGGACAGGCGGATATAGTTTATCGTCATACCCAGAACGGGCTGATATATTCTATCGTCGTACCCAGGACGGTCGGATGTAGTTTATCGTCTTACCCAGGATGGTCGGATGTAGTTTATCGTCATACCCAGAACAGGCTGATATATTCTATCGTCGTACCCAGGACGGTCGGATGTAGTTTATCGTCATACCCAGGATGGTCGGATGTAGTTTATCGTCATACACAGGACAGGCGGATATAGTTTATCGTCATACCCAGAACGGGCTGATATATTCTATCGTCGTACCCAGGACGGTCGGATGTAGTTTATCGTCTTACCCAGGATGGTCGGATGTAGTTTATCGTCATACCCAGAACAGGCTGATATATTCTATCGTCGTACCCAGGACGGTCGGATGTAGTTTATCGTCATACCCAGGACGGTCGGATGTAGTTTATCGTCATACCCAGGACAGGCGGATATAGTTTATCGTCATACCCAGAACGGGCTGATATATTCTATCGTCGTACCCAGAACGGTCGGGTATAGTTTATCGACATACCCAGGATGGTCGGATGTAGTTTATTGTCATACCCAGAACGGGCTGATATATTCTATCGTCGTACTCAGAACGGTCGGATGTAGTTTATCGACATACCCAGGGTGGTCGGATGTAGTTTATCGTCATACCCAGAACGGGCTGATATATTCTATCGTCGTACCCAGGACGGTCGGATGTAGTTTATCGTCATACCCAGGATGGTCGGATGTAGTTTATCGTCATACCCAGAACGGGCTGATATAT
>CAHIKZ030003973.1:685000-715000 GCA_903632075.3 Acanthosepion pharaonis
CCGGGTTTTTTAATGATTTAGTCGTCGAACGTCTACAATATGCAAATTTTCTGCAGGTAAGTTTTACTCTGACCATTACATTTGAGTACCTTCACCATTCACTGCGAAAACGTATTAAAATCCTGAAGAAGAATGCATTCAAAAGAAGTCATCAGTTTGGTCCAAAAAAAGAGAGAAGACGGGCTCAGCATCCGAAAGATCGCCGCTGAGATGGAGCTACCGAAGTCAACAGTTGAATACATGCTAAGTACAGACTATGAGCGGAAGAAGAAGAAGAAAGGACGGAGAAAACAATTTCCAAGAGAACAGAAAGAAGAATGAAGAGGGGTGTTACGAGGTTGTTATCATCTGGAGAAAAGGTGACAGCAAAGAAAGTAAAGGAGAAGTGTGAACTTGACGTCAGTGTTCTAACTGTACAAAGAAAGCTACACGAAATTGGACTTAAGTCTGCTAAAATCAAGAAAAGAATTACACTAACGAGAAAACACAAGGAGGCAAGGCTGGGAAGCGCTAAAAGATGGATAACAAACCATGTTGTCTTCAAGAAAGTGATATTTACTGATGAAAAACGTTTTAAGTTCGATGGACCTGATGGGTGGTGTAAATGGTCGAGAAAAGGTGAACCTGTTATTCTCAGCAAGAGACGTATGGGAGGAGGAGGAGTCATGGTTTGGGGTATAGTATTTCCGAATGGAAACTTGTGGCTCGAGTGGTTAAAAGGACGTCAAAATAGCTTGAGCTACAGAGAACTTTTGGAAAAGAGAGACCTACCACTCATAGAAAAAGAAATGGGAAGTAATTTTATTTTGCAGCAAGATAACTGCAGCATCCATGTGGCCAAATCAGTGAAAAATTGGATGTGTGAAGCAAATATAACTACTCTGGATTGGCCTACAAGAAGTCCAGACTTAAATTTAATTGAAAACATATGGGAAATGCTTGCAGAGCTTGTTTACGACGGGCCAGAAATAACCAGAGAGGCTGAACTTTGGCAACGCGCGCAAGATGCTAAAAGTAGACTGCTAGAAACACGAAGAGACGTTATTATCAATATGCACTGACATTATAAAGATAGACTAATAGAAGTCATTGAAAAAAGGGTGCAGCCATAAACTATTAGCATTGTTTCTGCAATGTCCGAAAAATACTGTCGCCTGTGTAATGTGAAAATTTGTAAAAAAACAAAAATACTTCTAATTTGAATTCTGCTTTTCCATTTGTAGTATTGAAACAGTTTTTAAATGTTATTGCCATTACACTAAAACAGTACAGACTGCCTGTGCTACCTAAAACTTGAAAAAATAAAGTGTCTGAAAAATAGTGACGGCCCCCTGTAGTTTGCATGTCGTTCAGTTGTCTTCGCCCTGAGTAGGCTGGTGGTTAGTTGTCCTGCAGTTGAGTAGTCATGAAGATGTGTTGGCCGGTATTGAGACAACGGTGTTGAGTTGGTGGCGGTGATGAGTCGTCCTGCACCAACATGACTCAGCATATCAGATAAATATTCCATATATCTCATTTGAGCATTGTTGGGCGTTTGAAAAGACTTAGATATCGGAAAGGATGGCGGAACACCTCTCCTAATGGCAAGAACTTCCATCCTCTGGAAGGCCTTAAAAATCACTAAGATCAGTTCATGGCCCAGAAAGATGCCAAATTTTGAAATAATGAAATTATAACGTTGCCTCAAAGATGGCGAAGGGTAGTGGAACAAAATGCTGGATATGTTGTTGAATAAATCTATGTACAATTAACTAAACATTGCCTTGGAAATTCAATTAAAAACGCTACGAACTTTTTGTTCCAACACCATATATATATATATATATATATATATATATATATATATATATATATATATATATCCTATTCTCATTTATATTTATAAATATTGTCTTTTCTACAGGTTAACTCTGAAAATTTTCATATATATATATATATATATATATATATGCATTGTGTATTGTCTGAATATATATATATATATATATATATATATATATATATATATATATATATGCTGGCTTACAAAGTGACTGGGAGTATAAGGCGACCAATCAAATGTTTAAGCTATGATGTAGGTTTCGGGCTATATGCACTATACAAGTTATATTTTTAAATTTATTGTATTCAATTTATTAAGTAAATCAGCAAGATTATACTTTCTTTTAACCCAAATTCTAATGTAATAACGGTGGGGAGACATTGTCAATTAACTAACACAATCTACAATATCTCATGAGTGGCTTCTGTTTTTTCGGTAGGCTATTACGGTAGCCTGGATGAATTTTCCCGGTAACCTTTCACACGTTTCATTGCTCTCTAATGCTATCTTTAAGCTCCTTGTGGCACACATCTGCTAAGCTAACAACTTACTATAAACCGCAGTAGTTAAGATACACATTTTATACCTGGAGTAGAATATCTATCTATCTATCTATCTAGTCAAACCTAGTGAGTCAGACAAACCTAGCCAGGTTTCACGTAAGCGGATCATCAGGGAAAGCTGGCTAAAGAGGCAAAAGAGAAACGGCATAATTATAGGCGACAGTCAAAACTATACCACGTGACCAAAGAAAAAAAAAATAGAAAAACAAGACAAGAAAAGAAAAGAAAAAACAACACAACACCGGGGGTTAAGATTTATTCAAACGACTAAAAGGGGAGGGAGATTTATTCAAACGACTGTATATATATATATATATATATATATATATATATATATATATATATATATATAAAGAAAAAATGAGAACAAATGGAGTATAATTCAGCTGAATGTAACATTTAATTTACAGGGGGGTTCAATACTGAGTAGAGATAAATATTATTCATTTTCGGATATCAAAGCATGTTAAAGTTCGCTACATAATGGCATTTATGTTTCAACACTACAAATGTGTCTTCTGAGTGTCGAAGCATAATTTCCATTATGTAGCAATTTTTACCGTGTTAAAATATATGTTCGTATGTTTATATATCTATCATCCTGTTTGTGTATGTGTGCACATCTGTTGCGTAGAAAGACCCCCGGCATTCTCTGCAGTAATTGTTGAACATGGAATCGTCTATCCGCTATGAGTATAATGTCTGCTCATGGAAACAATGGTCGAAAAGGCGTCGCGTTGAGAAGTAAGCATTGCCGCACTGATGTACGGTATTCTCTGTTACTCTATTATTGACTGATGTCTCTCGTGTGAATAAGACTGTTCTTCACTCAAACTTTTCTTCCAGTGGTTCCGTACAAGTATTATTAATCAGAACTAAAAGCGTTATACGAAGTTTATAACATCATCACAAGCACAGCTGGATGGAACGCATGTTTACATGCAGGAGAAAGTCACTGACAACTGGTGATGACGTCGCTTAGTGTTAATGAGTTAGGAGTTTGTTGTAGAGTAGTTTTCACAGTGGAGGCTTGTATTTCAATAAGTCGTCCTAAATTAGGTTCGACGTACAAAACGTTAGGAACTTGGAAATAAGAGTTAATGACGCAGCAATCTAGTTGTGATGGTTGGTACTTCAATGTCCGATATCTACTGACTCGCTCAACACCACTGAGCCTAACTGGCGACCGCTACTACTACTACTACTTATGATGTGTGGGAGAGTCTATTAATAATAGAATAGGTACGTCAGGTATAACAGAGTTATATCTCAGGTAAACGCTCTGATGCACCTGGCTCCTATGATGAACACTGAAAGCAAAGTTTATTTTGGCATAATCTGGGATGAGTCACATAATATCTATCTATCTATCTATATATATATATATATATCTGTGCATGTCTCAGTCTGTTCATATCTATCTATCTACACACACACACACACACACACACACACACACACACACACACACACACACATATATATATATATATATATATATATATATTAGCATCATCAGAAAGTAGAATAATATGGAATTGTTTCGGTTTTTATCATATGCATATCATAATTTCAGCTGGGTTGACTTTCGGATTTTTGACAGCCAGCGACCATGAGAACTCCTATTCTGCACTTGATAGCTATGAGCTAGCATTCTCGGTCTGCCCTCTGAGGCCCCTAGCCTTTTTGATGTTCTGATGTGACACCGAGTAGAAAAAAATTGTTATCTCTTAGGTTGGGCAAGTACATATTGGAGGTCACGGCAAATGAATTCTTAGTAGATTAAAGATTCCTGATTGATATTAAAGTCATTTCAGAACTCTAGTGTTTTTTTGTTTTTGTTTTTTTTTTAGCGTGAATCACATATTGAAGCAATATAAAAGTTTAATTCGTCAGGGTAATTCAGAATTTTCGGTTAACACAGACACACACACACACACACACACACACACACACACACACACACACAAAAAAAAAACAAACAAAAAAATAAACGCTCACCTGTCACTGTACGTGATCTGTACTGAGCTGCTTTTCAAAAATCTGTTAATCAGCCAATCACTTGACTCCAAGCCAGAAAGGATACCACATACGCTCTTGGCGAATGTTTTATATTGATAAAAATACAGACTTTATATTGCAAAGCTCTCTTTAATTGTTAAACACTTTTGTAATGCCAATGAATACTCGTTGACACTTTCGTAATGCTCGTTGTAGTAGAGACTTTGTAATCGCAGATACAGCTATATTAATGCCGTTGAACAATAATGGTGTCAGACGCCTTCGAATAACACTGACACTAATAGTACTTGTTCGATAATATTCGCTCGAATAGTAATCACTATAGTGAAATAGTATAGCGAATAGCGGCTTGTTGAAATTTGTCACATTGATAATTATCAGATTAAATTGGATAATTAGTAAGGATTACCTAGAAGGGTTCAATGAGATTAGTACTGTACAGGCCATAGACTGGGAACTGGACTTATTAGGGGTATGCATTGGAAAACCGACAGTGACTGTAAGAGCTACCATGCCCCTGGGCATATAATAAGACTTCAAACGGGTTGATCTGCCTTTCGGAAAACTTTAGCCGTCCCGCCATGCTATCAGGCGAAGAAAAAATTTAAAGCCCGGGACTCCTTACTAGCCTTAGTAGATGTTTTGAGTAGAAAGTATAGAGGACCCTGGGAGAAAACATATATAACTACATGCAAATTACCCCAATTCTTAGAACCATTAGTTTTTGTGACTCATCGAACCCTCGTTGCCACTCTTTTGATGTCAACGAATACTCGTTGTCACTTTCGTAATGCTCGTTGTAGTAGAGACTTTGTAATCGCAGATACAACTATAGTAACGCCGTTGAACAATACTGGTGTCAGACCCCTTCGAATGCTACTCGTACTAATAGTAATAATTTAAATCAATAATACTTGCTCGAATAGTAATCCGTATAGAGAAATAGTATAATGAATAAAGTTGAGAATAGCGGTCCTTAAAGTAATAGAGGATAGAATAGAAATGGAGATACGAATAGTAATAGAGGATAGACTAGAAATGTCGATCAATTAGACACACGCTATCGCCCATATATGCGATTCCTCTATGGTCACGTAGTCCACTTAATTAAATAATGGGATCGCTTGTGTTTGTTCACTGGCGATCTACGTTCAAACTCATGTGTCGGCAGCGGCAATTTATTCCTATATAACACATTTTGTTTTGTCAAAATCTGCTTTCATTTTCTTTTGTTCCTTGGTATTTTTTATACAATAATAAACATCTACTAGTGTCATGACAAAATAATTTCTCTTATACTAGTAAAATGCAACTACAGGGACATTTTCAAAATACTGTCTTGAGAAATGTCCTTTCATTTTGTTTGGAATTATTATTTTTTTTTTACCTAAAATTATCTTCATTTAAGTAAACAGACCAATTGAGAAGAGGAAAAGTCATTTATCTAAACAGCGTACGCAATAATCTCTAATTGCTTTGAATTAGATTGGGCGGACTGGGAATGAAACATCGGAATCACAAAGAGAGGAAGACTTACATAAATTGATAGAGTGATCAAGAAAGTGAAATAGAGAGGGGGAGAGAGAAATCAGAAGAGAGAAAGAGATGAAGAGAGGGATAAATGAAAAGAGAGAAAAGGTAGAGATCGGAATAGAAAAAACAGAAAAGAGAAAGGGTAGAGACAGTGGGAAAAATAGAGAGAAAAAGAAAACAAAACAGTGTAAAGATCAAAAGGTAGACAGAAAGAATTTTTAAAAAAGTGATGGGGGGAATGAGAGGTGAAAAGAAATAGAGTGAAAGAGAGGTGAAAAGAAATAGAGAGATAGAAAAAGAGATGGGTAGAGAGAGAAATACAGACAGTGTGATAAATGTGGCGAAAGAAACTAACCGAGAGAGGGAAAGGAAGAGAAAAACAGGAAGAGAGAGAGAGAGAGAGAGAGAGAGAGAGAGAGAGAGAGAGAGATTCAAAGGTAAAGTGAAATAATAAAAAAGAGACGGAGAGATTGTGTAGAAAGAGAAAAAGACATAGAGAAAAGGATTGGAAAAGAAAAATTAAGAGAGAGAGAGTGAGAGTGAGAGAGAGAGAGAGAGAGAGAGAAGGCGGCAGAAAGGAAAAAACTGGAAAAAAAAGATTAAAATTTAGAAAGAAAGAAAGAAAGAAAGAAATAAAGAAAGAAAGAAAGAAAGAAATATAATTGGAGAGATCAAAAGGGAGCGTCATTGAAAAAGAGATGGAGAGGATTAAGGCTGGATAGAGAGGAAGCGAGTTGTCAGGATATGAAAATGTAAAGAGAAATGAGTATAGAGTGACTGGATAAAGAAAGAAAATTATATTAGATAGATAGATAGATAGATAGATAGATAGAGAGAGAGAGAGAGAGAGAGATCAAAAAGATAGTCAGTAAAGAATAAATGGAGAGTATAAGAACTGCATAGAGAGAAAAGAAGCGGTCGAGTGATAAAGAAAACCAAGGGAGAAATAAGGGGGAGAATGATTGCAGAAAGAAAGATTATATTATATAACTAGATAAATCGATAGATTGATAAGAGACATTGAAAGAAAGAAAGAAAGAAAGAAGTATAGATTTGACAATATATAAATGTGATAAAAAAGGAAAAGAAGCATAGAAATTATATTCCCGCCAACAAAAATCAGGGAATTATTACGCAAAAGGAGAAGAAAGAACATTTAAAGTAATTAAATCTTTTGAGCTTACACTTTTCCATCTTTTTTTCTCTGTTTCTTTTATTTAAAACCAAAGCGATAAAATTCCAGTAGTATTAAAGCATAATAAAGAAAAAAAAAAAGAAAAGAAAATGAAAAAAAGTAATAATACTGTATGGGTATAATCTTTTCTTTCTTTTTCTTCCATTTGCTGTCATTCTACCGCCATCTTTTCTATCTCTTGTTTTCCTTTAGCGTCCACAAACAACTTCAACAAAACAACGCCAAGAATTACCTGCATTTAATAAGGCGCCTAATTTAGGGAATATCAAATAAGTCTTTTATCTAGCTTGTTCGTGGCGTAATCTTTAATTGCGCGCAAAATCCAATCAGCTAGCAATTAAAATGTCAGCGAGTTGCGCGAGTTAGTGTGTCGCAAATGAAGAAGGGGAATTAAAAGTTTGCTTCTATTTCCAAAAACAGAATTCGTACACGGTTTGCCAAAAAAGAAACGCATGAGTTCTTCGCGTCGCTTTCTTTATTCATAAGATAACCTATCTAAAAGCATTGATAACTTTCTTTTTTCTTTTTTTTCTTTAAGTATTTGGTTGTCATCGCTTGAAATTCTGATCTTCCTCACACTGATACACAAACTCTGTTTCCAACATTCACTCTTAAAGCCAATCATTGAAATTTTCACTATCTATAAATGGAACGCTATTGATGATACAAATCAACGAGGACTGAATTTTACAAAGAAAGACGGTCTAGTAACATTTTTCTTCTGACCGTGCCTCTTCCTAACGCAAGCTTGTCGTTAACTCGAGAAGAATTACGAACGTATTAAGATAGGTCCGTAACCCTGTCATAAAAATAGGTTTTCATTACATAACCTATCAACATTATCATTATCCTTGCCAACACAACTTAGAAAAAATCGTTGTTAATAAAAGACAAGGAATGATATACAGTAAAAAATCCTGCTCAAAATTCAGCTAATAACTTTCTCAAGTTAGTTATTGACCAATACCAATATGGTTTTGAAGCCGCCTTATATATATATATATATATATATATATATATATATATATATATATATATATATATATATAGATATAGATATCACTTTAAACGTTGTTTTAGTGGATACTCATATTTCAGTAGACGTTCCGTTTATTTATTAAACAGAATATATATTTACTTTCGCCTACTGGCCAGAATATTCGAGAAATCTTATTAAAAAAAATACGCACTCTATGGCAGTGTATATATATATATATATATATATATATATATATATATATGGGGAGGCTTTAAAACCATATTGGTATAATTTTTCAATCATACTGATGTATTTTTTCATATACCCTATATATATATATATATATATATATATATATATATATATAGGTATATGAAAAAAATATACAGGTGTATGAAAAATACTTTTACAAACTTACTTTGCAGGCCGGTTCCTGACACCAAAACAAGGTAAAATGTCCATGTATATAATAAATCCGAATGTCACTGTGTTACACGTTTTAAATAGTACTCCCATAGACCGTATCCCAACATATACCATTTTTGTATCAGGTGAACACCGTGAGCAAATTAAAAACATTGAATCCAGAACTGCAATCCTGAAATTTTAGATTCTCAACTTTTCATTACTGCGGTTTTTTTCGGATTCTACCATCTTGGCTTCTACTGATAAAAACAACTAAAGGGACACAACTCTAACTTTCAATAGTTCATGTTCAAATGAAAAAAAAAGTACTGTTTTCAAATTACAGTGTTTGAAAATAAATTGTTCGTGTTTTGAATTTTATTCCTAGGGGTCTGTAGCCCAACATATCAAACCATTTTGGGATCAGACCGAATCCGTGAACAAATTAAAAACATTCCAGGCCAGTTCTGGATCCGCATTCTTGAAATTTTAGATTTCCAAATTTCTATTGCGGTATTTCTGCAATTTTTTTACGCAATTTTTTGCGGCGAAATTTTTTTTACGATAACAATCTTTATAATCTAAGATCTAAATTAATTGCGAAATCTAGCGAAAGTTACCCATGAAGTAAAAATAATTGTTTGTACCAAAATTAAAGAACCTACGCACATCAAATTGTCTTTAAATTAAGTGGCTGCAGAAGAATTATCGTTGAACTTCTAAAAGGTAAGCTTAAATGTTAATTCTATAGTTAAATGCAGTGATCAATTTTGAGTTATTCTGTAGTTTATTGTCGCCTATCGCATCTACTCCTCTCTACCTATTGTGATGAACGGCCAATCAAGAACCCTTCGCAGGAGTTAACTTAAATGCCGCCCGATAAACAGCAAATATTAACAAATGTTAAAAATGTCCTCCGCTTTCTTCTACACACGCTACCACCAGTCGGATCATTGACTGTCAAACCTTTTCAAATACTCCCACACGGTGTCAAATGGTTTTGCAGACCCCATAGCACACTGATGTAGCTTCTTTGCATTATTAATGCTTGCAGCCTAAACCAATTTTTTAGGTGACCCTACAGATAAAAATCCAAAGGACTGAGCTCGAGGATAGATGCAGGACATGGAAACGACCCTCCCCTACATATCCATCTTTCAGCCAGTGTAGCGCGATCAATGTGATTAAAATGAACAACATGTGTCTTTCTAATTGCAGGGGATATCTAGCAGGTCTGGAAGTGTGTTCGAAATAAAGTCCCAGTAGACAGCTCCTGTATGATGTGCTGGGGGAATATATGGACCTACCAGACAGTCACCTACAAATGCAGGCCACACATTAATGGTAAAGTGATGCTAGTTTCTAACCTCTATTTTCCCTAGCGGGGTTCCAATTCGCACACAAATTTTAGTTGTTTAAATTTGTTAATCTATCTCTTCCAAATGCTGCCTCATCCGTAAACAAGACTGAAGAAACAAACAACGGATCGGCCGTTTGTGTAATAAAAGTAAAACTTCTCTCATGGTGAGTGACCAGAGGGCGAAAGACCCGGCCCACGTTGCAAATGATACGGATACAGGAGCTGCTCTTGAAAGACCCTTGATGCGGTACTATGTGTTGTAGGATATGCTCGGGCCAAGTGACGTGTGCTGATACCTGGATCGTCTCCGACAGCCTGTACAATGTGTTCTTTGTGGTCAGGTGTGCGAGCGGATTTCAGTCTTCCCTGATCCATAGTTTGTAGTTTCATGGATCTTGTCTCAGCAACGTGACCATAAACAACATTTAACGTTGTGTGACTCGGCAGCCCCCGGTCTGGAAAAGCAATCTGATACAGCCTTGCGTCTACTACCATTCGCGTTGCTATATATAAAGATCATATCTCCCTGGTCATGATATGAATATCCTGTCAGTGTTAAACGAAACACTTCTCAGTTCACGCATTACTGCACATATTAAACATTGAAGATGGACTAGCCACAAATGTACACGAATGATAAATGTAACCTAGTCTACAGAGGAACACAGCGATATCTACCATAAACGTCCTTTAAACATAATAACTCAAAAACGAAGAATTTGCAGATATATGTTTATATGAACTTTTGGACTTGTTTTAGTGTGACGAATCCGCGCCAAAATTTGTAAAAGTATTTTTGATACATCCTGTATACGTATCGCCTGAAGATCGCTAGAACGTGGAACTTGAGTAAGCGACTCGAACTGTCCATCATTGTGTGTTAACGCGATGAAGCGTTTTTTTTTTTTTCACTCTCGCTAGATAGCCTAGGCGTTGAGCAATTTAATTTTCTGCTTAAGTAAGTGTTTGCAATTTGGTCTCTTTTTTTCTTTCCTTGTTCGGTATTTTTCTTATCTCAGGGATTAGGGCGTTTGGCAAGTTCTCTGCTGGTCACACTAACATTGTTAGTTTTTATAGTGTATATATATATATATATATATATATATATATATATATATATATATATGTATTATATGAAGAAGTATACTCTTAAGGTGTGCTATATTTATAAAGTGCTCAGTATCAGAGATAGTGCGTGTGTAATATAAGACTTAGAGGCCTCTAAGTGTTGACTTCAATGTTCACTTATATATATATATATATATATATATATATATATATACATTATATATATATGTATTATATATAATCATGAATATTATTGTTAATATTGTTACCATTTTGCTGACTTTTATTCTTCAAATTTCATTAACCGTCCTATTGCATCTACACAGACGCAAACACACACATACGCACACGCTCACAAGCACACACACGCAGACACATACACACACATGTACACACACACGCACACACATAGGCACACATATGTATATGTTTATATTTAGTGTAGTGGTGCAGCAGATCATTATTTAAACATATATTGTTAAATATAACAGCCAATGAATGGCAGTTAAGTTTGTTCATAAGCCGTTCTAAATTTCGTATGATTGCTTTAATTAAATTCTCCTACATTTGTATATTTTTTTTTATTAAGGTGTCTCTTGATCTAACCTTTCGGCTTACATGAGCCATCTTCAGAGTGGTTGTATGGACATTTTACCAAAGATATTCACATCGAAGATAATATTTTGCTATGTTGACAACAAAGTTTGCTATGCGACGATAACTGTCGTAAAATTCATGTAATGAATGCATAATATGTATATGTATAATATGTTTATATATTTGTTTGTGTGTGTGTGTGTACATATGCATATAATTATATACATTTTTATTTACTATTTTACAGTTCTATTTCTCGTTTAGAGTTTTTTTGTTTTTTTTTTAAATATCTGTTTGTTTTTTAATAGCGGTCCCGTTTATATTGTAATCATTTTTTTTTAGGAACGTGTCAACGTGGCGACTAGGTGTTTTTTCGTATACACACACACACACACACACACACATATATATATATATATATATATATATATATATATATATATATATATATACATTTTTTCGTACTTCAGTTTAATCAACGTGGGCACTGGGTGTTTTTGACTCTATGTAGGTGTATAGATTATGAATTTTTTCAGCCTACCTGTTTCTTAAAATCGCCGATAAGTTCAAGTTGTATTGGATTGATTGATTTATTTTTCTTACGGTTTATTAACCTTTTTAAGTTTAACATTTTTTGCATCATAAAAAATGATTTTCAGATAATAGTCTAACTATTTAACCCATAGCTGGTAGTACAAGAGTTGAATTCATACCCTTCCCAAGATCATTTACACGAAAGTAAATGTAACGAAGATGACACGCACATACTAATTAGGTTAGATTAACTAATGGAGAGGAACCTGCCTAATATTCAACGCAACTAGCTGAACCATGTAGCTGACACAGTGACACTAATTCTCTCTTTCCCCTATTTGTCTGTCTCTCTCTTTCTTTCTCTCTCTGTCTGTCTCTCTCTCTAACTATCTATCTATCTATCTATATATATATATATCGAGAGAGAGAGAGAGAGAGTGAGCGAAAGAGAGAGAGCGCGAAAGAGAGAGATAGAGCGAGAGAGCGAGAGAAAGAAATGTGTGAGATGTAGCGATAAAATGACAAAGACAAGGAATGAAAGGATTCTAGACCTTCGATGGTATTTTTTCCCGAAAATCAAAAATAATCATGTTTCAATATAACGGTTTTAAAACTAATTTTATCTATCACTTTCATTCTTTTAATCTATCTATCTATCTATCTATCTATCATTTTATATCTATCTATCTATCTATCTATCTATCATTTTATTCTCTCTCTCTATCTCTATATATATATCTATCTATATATATATATATATATATATATATATATATATATATATATATATATATATATATATATCCCAACATCTTTCTTTCTTTCTGTCTAATGATATATTTATCTATATATCTATGTCAGTCTTTTCAAGTTTCTTTCTTTTTATCAGTCTCATTCAATTTAGAACTGTGCTAATCTTTTTCATATCTATCTATCTATCTATCTATCTATCTATCTATCTATCTATCTATCTATCTATCTTAAACATTGTCTTGCCTAAAACAACAACAAAAATCCGTACCATTCGATAAGACTCAAACTCACTTCATTCGTAAATATCCTGCTTGGAAAAATCCTTGTTTTGCCGATGAGAAATAACCCAGCCACAAGGCGATACACAATCGCACATGAAGTTATCTGTTTAACTTCAGCTCATTTATACACATCTTACCTTCTATCTATCTATCTATCTATCTATCTATCTATCTATCTATCTATCTATGTCCATTATTATCATTTGTCTAACTAGCAGAAGCTGTAATGCCGTATAGCACTTCATCGACTGCGTATTAAAAAAAAGAAACGGCCTCGGTTTAGAGATAAATGTGACTTCGATTACTTTTAACAGGAGGTCGAATTTTTACGAAGCAATTAACATCAATAGCGCGTTTATTTTCTTAAAATCTCAATAAAAAAAAAGTGGCAGCATTTTTTGGAACCCGTCAGATTAGCTTTGATTTGCGCACACACTGCGTACGTGTCCAGTCGTACCGAGCCACGTACAAATGCCTTCAGCACGCCATTTTCTGTGCGTATAAAAAGGCGCCAAAAAATAGACGCACTCTGCAAAATGAAGCTTGATCACACACCACGCAACGCTTTGAATAATAATAATAATAATAATAATAATAATAATAATAATAATGAGAAGAAGAAGAAGAAGAAGAAGAAGAAGAAGAAGAAGAAAAAGAAAAAGAAGAGAAAAGGAGAAGTACTCAATTGAATCACGCGTAAGGAAACATTTATTTATTTCCTCAGTTTACCGTTCCCTTCATCAACTGGTCCAGAATCATTACTTTTCTTTGGCTTTTACAGTCTCTGAGAGCTATCTTGAAGAAAAGAGGTTGAAGACGGGTAAAATATAAAGGAGAAATGAAACCTTTTTTTTATTATATATAAATCTAAACCTTTTTTATATTTCAAAAGCCACTTTTACACAGATACTATGTGTGCGAGTGTATAATTGAAAAGAAAAGGAAAATTTTGAAAATAGTGTATGTAAACTTATTTACAGACTTTTCTAAAGTACATAAAACAGCAATGGTCCTTTTATCTTCATCATATTATATATATATATATATATATATATATATATATATATATGTGTGTTGAGAGATACTAGCCCAAACAGGAAGTTAAGTCTTGTATCTTTACAAATATCTCCTTTCTTAAGAGTAAGGCTTCTTTCTCAAATCAACATATTCATGTACTACTATAAAAAGATTAAAATGTTATAATTCTTTAGCACACAGATTTTATTAACAAAAGAAAAAATAACGACCCCCCCCCAAGAAAAAATAATTTACTTCCAGTTAGCAACATGTCAAAACTAAGTTACAGTATTCCAAAGTCTCTTTTTCCTTCATCAAATCGAGAGATTTTCAAATTATTTAAATGCTTTTAAATTTAAATTTGACAGTATGACCATCATGGCACTTCGCAAAGATACTTCACATATATCAAATAAGTGTTTCACGGCACGAGAAAACAAATGGATAATCGAATCATTGCAATGTTTGTGTGCTTCACAATTCAACGGAAAAGGAATTGCATTTCCATCTGCGGCTTTCTGCGCTAAGTCAACAAACAAATACTTTTACAAAAGACCAGTCATAAGCGATGAGAATGGATTGCTTACAGCAATGTGTTTGCGAAAAAGGTTCTCGATATCTCTACTTTATATTTATTGAGATATTTTATGCAGTCTATTTTGTAAATACCTGTTTCAGGTTTAATGTCATTATTTTCTTTTGTGTTGTATTAAATTTCTTATCGTTCTAGAGGCATTTGTAGTTATTTTCAATTTAGGGTCATGAAATAAAAGCCATTACTCTTCAAAATACTAGAATAGTGCCGACAAAAATTGAAAAAAATAAAAATTAAAGCGATAAAAGGCTTAATAAATTAGATATCTAGATGTACTGGACGTACAGTTTATACTGAGCGTCTTTGTATTTTTATGATGTCGATGTGAATAGAAACGAGCGTTTGTTCTAGTTCTTTCCAGCACTTTCCTTTCTATTATATATATATATATATATATATATATATATATATATATATATATATATATGGTCACCCAAAGACAGACTGTTTCGCTGTATCACAGCTCCTCAGTGTGGCTAGATGCCTAATTGCTTCAAGCCGGGATCGAAACCCGACTGATTTGACATCAGTCACATAACTTACGCCTAAGCTATCGACAGAAAGGAAGTGAATTTTAACGTTTTTCTCTATGCGAAATTAGACAGTGGCTCGGAGAACTCAATTCAATTTACTTGAAGAATAATGCTTAATAGCATATATATATATATATATGTCTGATTAAACAATTTAGATATGTTATGTTTATTCATTTTCAGTAAGATCCTTTAGTAAACATGTATAAGCTTTTTTCTTTCACAATTAAAGACTGCAAGAAAATTACTGTGGTTATCTTTATTCATTTTTATTTCTCCTTAATACCTTCGATAATACCCTATATCATCATCAGGGTTTTAATGGCTAATGAAAATATATCCCCCAAAGATCGCAGTAAAAAATCAAATTAATTACATACTATAATAAATTAAATACTACAGACTTAATCATCCGTATTAACTCCTTCCCACCAATTAACATATTTAAAATAAAACAACATTTTATATCAATATAAAAAGCTCATATATATGTTGTTAATACCCCAATCACGTTATCAAGAAAACTTATCTACACCTGAATGATTCATACTCCATTGCTCAACATCTACAAAAACATTCCTGTCCACATTCGCAGAATATTAGTGGACAATACCTGTATACTTAACCAAGAAAATAATAATCAGAAACTACAAATTCGTGGAGCTGACTATCCCATATTGTGACAACAGAAAAGCTACAAAGAAGAGTAATATATATATATAATCACGGACAAAGGTGATGGAGAGAAAAAGAAAAAGAATACAGATGAATTTGGCTATATTGAAAAATCTCTTTCAAAAATGTTGACACTACCAGCACCTCTGGTTTCGTTATCATTTCATATTATATATATATATATATATATATATATATATATATATATATATATATATATATATATATATATATATATATATATATATATATATATATATATATATATATATATATATATATATAAAATCAGGAATGACATTTCCAGTGCACAGTGACCAACTACAGTCGGCTATTAATTATATATATATATATATATATATATATATATATATATATATATATGAATATATACATTAATTATATTAAGAAAGTGACAAATTTAAGGGTTCGGGGTGATTATAATTTATTTCCTTAGAATCGAAATTAGATTCTGATTCCGCAGATGAACATTTTCATACAAATAAATGGTTGACATATATTACCAGTATAAGACGAATTCACTATTATTCTTCCAATATTCCAAGTATAAGAAGAATTCAGTATTATTATTTTTAATTTATGCACACATGTGTTTGAAGAGGTAGGTTTAAATTAGTGACAAGAAGGTTGGTGGGAGGGGCTTCGAAGGAGATATATATCTCTTGTAAGGAAAAAGTGATTGCGGGAATGGAAGATAAAAGGCATGGAAACATTGAATTGTTCTAACATTTAACAGGAGCTAGGAGTAGTTTTGAACAACACCAGAAATTGCTACACACTCAAAATATTAACCTAAAAGAGTCATTTTCTTAAATAGCTTCGTCGGATCGAGATGTTCATGTGGACGTCATGCCTGGCGCTAAACGTTTTCAGGCATTTTACAACGCTTTCTGAGATCAATAATTAAAAAGGCCACTGAGGAAATGAAACCTGTAGGTCTCATCTTTCTTCGAACCTTGGGGCCTGGCGATACAGAGTCACAAACAGAGAACTGCACCAAAGAACAGAAATTGCATCACTTGAGGATCTCTAAAAATGGATACCACGAATAAAAAATAATAAAATAATGAGGAGGTTCACGTTCCACACTACTTCAAACAAAAGGTTAGGAAGGAAAACCCTATCAATACTGGAAAGAGCGATAACAGTTACTGGAAATTAGAATCTTATTTTACTGAAAAATTCTTTTTAATAGATTTTATAACTTCAACCATAGCAGCAGTATTGACTCTTCGTTCAATGAATGCCGAATATTTCCTTATAAGGAAACGGCTAATAATACCATTACCGTTAGACGCCAATGAGTAAAAGAGTCTATATTTGAGTACGAAACCAGTTTATTGACATGCCACTCTACATCAAACAAAAGGTTAGGAAGGAAATCCTCCTCAATACTGGAAAGAGCGATAGCAGATACTGGACTTGAGAAACTTATTTTCTTGAAACTCTGTTTTAATAGAATGATTTTATAAACTACAACCGGCAGTGACACTGGTTGTTCGGTCAGTGAATGCTGAATATTTCCTTATAAAGAAACGGCTAATATAACCATTATCATTCTGATGTGTATGTTGTAAACGTAACGAAATGTAAAAAATAAAATAGAAAATCATCAATATAGAGCAATGTTAAAAAAGAAAAAAAAACTGGGAGTGTTTTTACAGAAAAAAAAAATAATGAAATAAAAATCTGAAGAGGTTTAAGACTATATGGCATAAAAGCTTAAGAAATAAAAGAGAAAAGTTTGGGGTGAGAAGGCATACTGCATTGAACGAGGAAAACTTGTCGGTGTTGCCCCGCAAAAAAAAAAAAAAAAGAAATATATAAACATCTCCAATATATAAAAGAATAAACACAAATGAAAAATAGATTAATCTCCCTCTTCTTTGCCATTTCTCTCTCCTCTCTTTTCTCTCTCTCATACATACATATATATATACACACACACACACATACGTACGTATATATATATATATATATATATATATATATATATATATATATATATATATATATATATATATGTATGTATATATGCAGGAACACGCGATATACACGCCAATGTCCGTTGGATTCAATTTCTCGTCTTTTGTCTAACAAATACGGCATCGTCGTCTAACTGTTGTTCGCGTGTGCTGTCTATTCACCCCAGAATGTATGAGTACACCCACTTAGTTCAGTATTTCTTATAACCGGCAATTCGCGCCTCGTTTTGGCGCTGTGAAAGCCGCCATTTTTGTTAGGAGCCATTACCAGGGCTTTGTACAGATGTTACTTGCTGTCATTCAGCAGGTTAACAATTAGAACGACTTCGGAATCTTTGTACCTATTATTGGCTTGCTTCTCTCCTCTGCCCTTTAGCGCAAGTTTAAAAGTAACTCTTTATTTCTCCAAGAGGTGAGGATGGCTCATTCAAATGGCCCTCTTTTGATTACGATTTCCATTACTCGGACATTTTTGCTGTCAGAGTGGAAAAGATAATGTAAAAGGAGGGTCAGAAAAAGAAGAGAAAAATAGGTAGAAGCATAGGGGAAATAAATGGATGCTTGATAAAAGAAGAAAACGTAAGAGAAAGAAAAATGGCAATAAAACGCGAAAATAAAGGGAAAAGAAAGGGAGGACGTATATTACGAACGCGGTCACATGAGAAGGATAAATATATATATATATATATATATATATATATATATATATATATATATATATATATATATATATAAAAAGAAATAGAGTATTAAGAATTAAACAAACAAGTCTGTCGATAAAATAACAGACAAATATGTTAATAAGAAGGGAAGAAAGTTTACAATTTAAAGAAAAAATAGATATGAAAAAATACAAGCGATTGAGTTGAATGAAAGAAAAAGATATTGAATTAAATGAAAAATAAAGAAAATATTAAGAAAATAACATGAGATAAACATTAACAAAAAATGAATGAAAATCAAGAATTAAGAGAAAAATGAAAGAAAAAGATTATTGTATTAAAAAGAAAGATGCGATCCTAAAAAATATTAGAAAAAAATGTATAATGAAAAATTAAACATGAAAGCGAAAAAGGTGCTTAAATCAGAACGATCAATGAAAGTAGAGAACGAAAAAACGGAAGAGAAACTAAAGAAGACATTGTTTGAGAAAAAGGCTGACGAAAAACATGACCAGAAAAAATGTTGGAGAAATAGAAAGAGAGGATAAGAGAAGAAAGAAAGAAAAGAAAAAATAAATTAAATAAAGAAATACGAAACAAGGCAGAAGAAGAAAAATGGAATCAAAAATCAATTAAAAAGAGTGAGAAAAAGTGAAGAGAGAAAAAGTAAAGAGAGAAAAAGTAAAGAAAGAAAAAATGAAGAGAGAAAAAATAAAGAGAGAAAAATAAAGAGTGAAAAAAATGAAGAGAGAATAAATGAAGAGAGAAAAAGTAAAGAGAGAAAAAGTAAAGAGAGAAAAAGTGAAGAGAGAAAAAAGAAAGAGAGAAAAAAGAAAGAGAGAAAAGAAATGAAGAGAGAAAAAGTGAAGAGAAAAAAGAATAAGATACGAAAACAAGACGTGAGGATTAGGGAAGTTCGAAAGATAATTGTCTAATTAAAAATTAAAAGAAAGGAGTGACTTGTTTATTTTTATGGCTTATCAACCCTTTGCTTGTCAACCGTTTCCTTGTCAATACTTTTTCAGATATTTAAAAGCCAAATCTTATGCTTAGAATATAAAAATAATTCCATTTTTTGTTAGTGAGTAGTACATTAACAGATTTTGA
The DNA here is from genome assembly GCA_903632075.3 of Acanthosepion pharaonis. NCBI lineage: Eukaryota > Metazoa > Mollusca > Cephalopoda > Sepiida > Sepiidae > Acanthosepion > Acanthosepion pharaonis. Next base: position 704,708 of record CAHIKZ030003973.1, read on the forward strand.
GGAATAACCATGATTTTCCCCAGATACAACTACTGCTTTTTAACCCATACCTGGGGAGAGGTGATAGATTCATACCTTTCCCAAAGGTATTTGTGCGTAAATGAATGTGAATTGAAACACGAATACATCACGCACACATCTTGAAAGAAAGGAAGAAAAAGAAAACAAACGACAAATGTTTAAGAAGGAAATAGTGAGAATGGAAAAAATAAAAAAAGAATAATTACAAACAAAAACAAATAAGACTAAAGAAAGAGAAAACAGAAAAAAAGTAAAGAAAAACGGAAATAAATGAGAGGAGAAGGAAGAATCAAATACAAAAGCAAGAAGAAAGGATGAGTCGAGGTAAAAAAAATGATGAATAATGAAAAACTCTAAGGAAAGAAGAAAAAGAAAGCAAACGACAGAAGAAGGACTACAAAAGGAGAGAGTTCAAAGGAAGGAAATACGAAGGAAAGAATGAGAAATAAAAAAAAAAAGAAATGTAAATTGGGGAAAGAGAAAAAAAAGAAGAAAGGTTGAAAAATATTTGAATAAATAAAGAAAAATGAAAGAAATGGTGTAAATGAAAGCCAACGACGACGACAAAGAATATAAAAAGGACTAAAAAGGAAATGATGACAAAAAAGAAACAAAATAGAAGCAGAAGAAAGAAAAGAGAATGATAGAAAGAGAAAAGCTAAAAAGAAGGAAAGAAAAAATAAAGAAAGAAAAAAATCGTAAAAAAAAGTAAACAATCTAAATGAACAATAAAGTTCAAACAGCGAACATTTAAACATCTCATTCCAAAACATCTATTCGACGACAGAGGTATAACTTTTTTTTTTAATTTCCAATGTAGTTATCAAGACTGTCGAAAATACCGTTAATTTTAGTCTGATACAGGTCGAGCTTTATTAAAAAAATAGGAAAGGAGGATTCCATGCCCAGGTAACAATTGGTAGGGTTGGAAAAAAAAATGCTCTTCGCGACGAAGCAGAACAGATGAATGGTTAATGATAGAAGCCGCTTCGTCTATTAACAGGGTTCCTTTTAAGCCCCAATCACAATCACATCTTAAACAGGTGGGAGAAAACAAGAAGATACAGTGAAATCGCCCGAGCAACGAACAACAGTGCTTCCACGCCTATGGGGAGAGTTCATTGCTGGTAACATTTAATTTCAATAAGACAATGAAGCTTACTTGGCAACATCCATCTATCTATCTATCAATTAAGGTGTTAAGTTGTACTGCTTTCAACAATAAAATTAGTCGGGAATAATTTTAGGAGAAGTGCTTTCATGCCTTTCCCAAGAACTCTAGTCTGAAGTTGAGACAAAGGAACTCAGAGGTAATTTGAATTGGGATCTTTCTCCTTTTACGACATGGACAATTTTGGCTCTCCGCAGTTTCCGATTCCTTATAGCTGCAAGAAATATGTTTCCTTTACTGTCACTTCTAAACGCTGTCCCCCATCCATTTAGAGAATCACGTTAGGTGGGTTACTTACTGTTTCCCTCTGCCTTTGCCATGTCCTGTAAGTGTCAAATTGGCCAAGCTTACATTCCTCATTATCCTCGCAGAAATTTTATCTACCCCTTTCTAATTCAAAGCGGTAATATCCTTTGTGGCACAATTTTTCTTAGACCATACTCGTTTCCGCCATTGTATTTCCATTATCCTACCGTGGAACCACATTGCCGTTGCCTGAATGCTAATATTCATCTGCGATGAGACAGTTGCCCATCATTCACTGCAATATAGAAGGATCGATATTATTTAGCAGTGCAGCAATCTTTTCTTTGTTTCTAACGAAATTTTCCTGTTTCTTTGCTTACCTTTTGAAATGCTTCTTTCGCTATTCCAATGGTACTTCGGAGATCATTGTCACATTTCCATCATTTTGAGATACGTTATAACCGGTAGAACAGAATTCATTTCTCCTAGTCTATTTTTCCATCGCGCTAATTCAAACCGTCAATATGGAGTTGTCATATGAAATCTAACAGGAAATGGAAACAAATTAGTAGGTTGAGGGATAAGTATTTTTTCTATTCAGCTTTATTATTTAAAAAAAAACAAACTACAGTTACATTTTATTCAAATATATCCGCCATTATCTACAATGACATGCCACTGATGAAGCAGATCTTCGATACCTTTTGGATAAAATTCCGCAGGTTTTGATGTGAAAATCTTTCGATGAATTCTTGAATCTGGTTTCCATTAGAGAAAGTCCCCCGCCTACACGAAATAATTTTGCAATGATGGGAAAATGTTATAATTGGTGCAAGGTCAGATAAATATGGCTGACTGGACACGACAACAGAGTTTCAAAACGTTTACCTGTCTTATTCTTGCTGTATCCATCTTTAAATTGTCATGGAGGAGAACAATAATGTTTTCCCTTTAACGTGAGCACAGCAAAAATTTAAAGACACGTTCCATCCACAGAACGTATAAATGTGCATTAATCTTTCACCACCTCTGAAGCAATAATATTTAAACGATCTCACGACATGCTGAGCATTAATTTTCTTCCAAGTTGTTCAGCTTTTAGAATGGGTTGTGGAGATTTGTCCTTGGCAATCCAATGTGCTTTGCGTTAAACATTATCGTATGTAAGCCATTCGTACTAGGTGTTATTTTATATTAAATAGTGATTGATTCATTTTTTAACTTTTTACAGGTAATTTAAAATCAGAAAATAGTTTTAGATTGCAAGAAATTTTTATAATAACGCTTTAGTGATAAAACTAATAACTAATTAACTTACTAATTACCCACAGCTGGGGGAGAAAGGAATTTCCGCGTAAGTGAATATAACGAACACAACAGGAATTGAAATAGATAAAGGATTCAGATTGAAATTTCAACGTATATCACCTGAAGAAGGTCAAAACGTACAACGGCCGAAAGGTCGGGAATATGGCAATAAAGATGAGGGCAACAGACCGAATGGTGTAAATAGTGTAAATAGGAGTAAAGATTAATCCATTGTTTCTTGTTCAGGATTGGGTTTTTGGTTCCTTTTAGTTTTCTCATTCTCTTTCACTCCTTGTAAGCTTTTGAGTCTTAGTGGCATTATCGCCTTGCTCAGGCTGAAATGATTAAAATAAATATGCATATGTCAGTGTTATTCTGTATGATGATATCAGAGTTGTCTCAAGTTCCCTCATCCTATTTGAGGAAATAGTTCAGCATTCACTGCTATATACGAAGACTGATATTACGTAAGAGTTCAGTAGTTACTGTTTCTCATGTAGTCTTCCTGTTAATGTTTTTTTATTTTATTTCATAATTATTATTTGGAAGGATTGTGTGCAGAAATATTCAAGATGAGGACAATAATCTGTCAGTAGAATCCTTTCTTGCATGTGATAACAGTGTTTATTTTTTAGATAACTATCATAGATTAATCTGCAAAAATACAACCAATGCAATGGAAAATAATGATCTTAAAATCCCTACCAATCTATGACAATACAAGTAAACGAAATTACAATAAAGGACCGCACTTCTTCTTCAATGTGTGATGCCGCTTCAAACAAAGTTCTCCAAAATGCCTTGTCCATTATATATTTAGTCACTTTTTATGGAAGAGCGTAGATTGATGGTGAATTGGAAGTTATCTTAAAAGCCTGGTGGATAAAAGCGTTGGTTGAACTAATCCCAAAAAGTGGCTTGACCAAAGAGTTGTGAGTTCAATACCTGGCAACACCAGAGGGAACAAAAAACTTGAAGAGTTGTGTTAATAAAAGGGAATTAACTGAAACGGAGATATCCCAAAATAGTCATGGCATATAGAATTAGAACAATCTACCCCCGTGGACTAAATAAAGGGTTGAGTTTTAAATTCCAGCGTATATCACCTGAAGAAGGTCAGAGCGTACAATGGTCGAAACATCGTGAATATGGCAATAAAGATGAGGACAACAGACCGAATGAGGAATTATTGTGTCTGATTAAAAAATGAGGAAAGTTGTAGCTGACGGAACGAACAAAAGTCAATACCCATTCAGTATCGGCTGGGTCACCGTGGAGAGGGAGCATGATGTTGAAAGATCCGATATATATATATATATATATATATATATATATATATATATATATATATACACTAGCTTGCTGTATGGACAATACCAAACTCCAAGCGTTCAGTTAGACGTCTACTCTTACGGTACAAAGACAAATTGAAAGACAACTTGAAGCGTCTTAACTTTAATCTGAAAACCTGGGAAGCTCACGCATCAAACCGAAAGGAGTGGTGTAAGATATATTTCATTGTTAAAGGATTTTGAAGACAGTAGACTGAAGCAGCGTGATCAGCTTTTTCAAGCTTTGAAGCAGAGACGCCATCAAAATCCTGCTTTAACAAATTTCATCCCTCAGTGTGGCTTTGTCACCCACACAAAGGCTGGGCTAGTATCCCACTTAAGAAAGCAAAAATAAAATGACTTTCCCTTAACTGATTTTCTAATCAATAGCTTCTGCTAGCTTGCATAAGTGTAAAACGAAATGCACCATCCATCCTGATCCTCATTTATCATTTACGATAGGAGAATCTATTATTATTATCATTATATATTAGCTTAAAAGCCGCCCTATCTGGTGGCAATTAAATTAACTCCTTCTGAGGGCTCTTGATTTGGCATTCGGCTTGTTAAGGAGATTGAGAGTCCATAAGACATTGGATATTCACAAAATAGGAAGCTCTCCTAGTTGCCGTTTTATCTGAGTTTTCATTTGCACGGTTTTTTTTCCTCGCTGCATCCTTGGCTCTTTTGATTGCTAATCTGGCCCTCTGTTGGCGGAGATTTCTTTTTCTAAGACACACTGCTGCAGCATACGATAAACAACAATAAACTGCAGAAGAAATCAAAATTGATCGCTGCATTTAAATATTGCATTAATATTTTAAGTTTACCTTTTAAAAGTGAAACAATAAGTCTTCTGCCATAACTTAATTCAAAGACATTCTGTACAAACAATTACATTTATTTCATGGGTGACTTTCACTGGATTTCGCAATTAATTTCGATTATTCCCAAATTTATTCCCAGGTTATAGAATTTGTTATGGAACAAAAAAAATCGTGGCAAAAAATCACGTAAAATAATCTCTGTAATGAAAATTTAGGAATGTAAAATTTCAGGATTGCTGGTCCGGATTCATCCCGGAATGTTTTTAATTTGTCCAATGAGTTGGTCTGATTCGAAAATGTTATGATATGTTGAACTACGGCCTCTAAGAGTAAAGTTGAAAAAGTGTGACACACTGACACATTGATATTCACACACACACACACACACACACACACACACACACACACACACACACACACACACACATATACACACACATATATATATATATATATATATATATATATATATATATATATGATATGCCCCGGAAAAGAATATATTTGTTCGAAGTAGCAAAGTGGTTTTGGACTACTATAACAGGGTAGGACAATCTAGCAGTTAACCGCAATGGACTGGTCCTCGTCGTAGTGGTAGGCATTAGGCGTAGGCAATCGGTATCTCCCTGTACCTCCACATCAGTCTGTATTTATGGCTGACACCAGCCAAACATATTACTGTGAGGGGGAACCCAGGTGTATGCATATTCATTACATCAATATATATATATGTGTGTGTGTGTGTGTGTGCGTGTGTGTGTGTGTGTGTGTATGCATGTATATATATATTAGGCCCGTTGGCGACGGTTGGATTTTGAACATATATGTTTGCATATTCATTGTGAATAGTTTACGTGTTATTGTGTATATATCTATATAGAAACGCAAACATGTTTTATTGAAATTTATATCCGAGAAAACCTTCTCAAACCAATTTAATAATCGATAATAATTTAATGCCTTATTCTAATCCTCCTCTGCCGGTTCTGCCAATGTCTCTTCCAGAATATGAGTTGTTCTAGAAAGTGTTATGAGAGGTGTTCGACTGATATATTCGAAACCTATATGAAACAATGACGCAAAAGATCTAATAACCGATGAATTATTAGGTTGGTGCAAAAATAATGACGTAATAATGTTGTTTTTTAACTTATTTTTTAAAGTCAAAAAACGACATTATTACGTCATTATTTTCGCACCAACCTAATATATACTTATTTAAGGACAATTTTCCGGTGCCAGGCTTACAAGAAAGAAAGTAGGTGTAGCAATAACTGAATAAGTCTTCAAGTCTGTTTAATGTATGATGTCGAATCATCTGATACGTTTTAAGTTAGTGCCTTACTTGTGTCTCTGACAGGTTTTCAATACTGATTTTTAAAAGAGTTAGTCTGCTTCTATTTCTATATTGTTTCAGATAAGATGAATAAAACATCTGCGATTGCTTTACGGGTTATTTTCAGGTTCCAGAAGGACCAATTGAATGAATGTAATCAAAGATAACAAAGAAAAGTACAAGAAATGTCAGAAGCAGTAATATTCACCCGGAAAGTTCAATATCTATTTACGAAATGTTTTAACCTGATGGAAAATGTGACACGGAATTTGGACACGCATTGGAATAACAAAAGATACATTCCCAAAGCTAAGCAAAGAGAAGTCTTACCAAGGATACATTATTGGAGACCACAGTCTTACCAGCATTCATCATCATCACCATCATCATCATCCTTCGTCCTCCCTGTGATTGGTCGGAACACTATTAACAAGTCCTTTCCTCACTGCTCGGCCTTGCATTGCCGTCGCTAGATCATCAATAGCCAACACTGAGTCCCGAACCATGGTGTCTGGGAAAGTCAAATTCGCGAGAAGACACCTCCAGAAGGATGTCATAGAATTAAGGATGAGAGGAACTTCCCGTTCGCTCGGTGGCAGTGGCCGTCAATCTAAAATCGCTTTTGTTTGAGCTTAAGAGAGATTGGTCTCATTTCTCCGTAAATTGTGTTGAGCGTTGCATGGGATCTCCAACTGATGTTCTGGGTTTTTTTATGCAGATTTGCATATGTTCCATCCAGTCGTCTCTCAAGACGAACAGATAATGTCCAAGTTTCTGATCCACACAGTAGGACTGGTTCGATCAACATTCGAAAGGTTTGGACTTTTAAGAGTTCGAGAGCCAAATTTTCGAAGTTTCTTACACGCATCCCATGCAAGAATTTGTGAATGTTAAAGTATTTTAAGTATTTAAAGAGTTCTTCAAAAAACTATCAAAATATAAAGATCTTGAAATCAAAATCTCAAAAATGTGGCACATGTTGTTGCTCCCATATTCGGTCCATGGTTTCCTTAACTTTCTGTAGAAGCACATTTCTGTTGCTTCAAGTCTCTTTTTAACCCTTGAGGAGATTTCCAGCATTCGCTGCAATACAATAGGACAGATATCACGTAACATTCCAATTCTCTTTTCTTTGTTTCTAATGAAATTTGCATGTCTTGTAATACTCTGCTTAGCCTTTGGAATGAACTTTTGACCATCCCAATACTTCTTCGGATCACAGTGTTGCACTTTCCGTCATCTGTTAGAGAACTTCACAAATATTTAAATTTTTGTACTTGTTTCATTTTAGTATCCCCGATTTGTAAATTGCATTTTGGGCTCATCATTTTGCTGATAACCATGTATTTTGTCATCTTTCTTCTCGCTTTCCATCGCTATCTTCTGTGGGTGTTTTGTTGTTTCCTTTCGTACCTAATATCAATACTGTATCATGTTCATATCTCATATCATGTTCATATTATTTCCTCGCTGTAAATGTTGAATAAGTCCGGTGAGACGATACACCCTTGTCTTACAACCCTTTCTAGCGAGATTCTGTTCATCGCTTGTTTGTTCGGCCAATCGCGTAGCTTTCAGCACCAGCAATCATCCATCTGAGTACTGACTAGGCTCAACTTAGCTTAACCCCAGTGATCGGCGAAGAATCGGTGTTTACCGCTCGAGTGTTAAGACAAGGCAAATATTGAAAACATATAGGTGCTGCAGTATCACCAACAACGAGGTCCTCTTTTAGACGTCTCTCCAGACCATCAAGGTTGTCATCCTTCAACATCACCTCCGCTGTACGGGCCACTTTTCCAGAATGCATCCCGCTAGACTGCCTTCTGTCATCCTGTTTCGGGAGCTCGCCAGCGGCAAGATGCTACGTGAAGGCCTAAAACGACAATTCAAGGATCAAGTGATAACATCTTTGACACTGGCCAATATCGACTCTGATACTTCGGAAGCCGTTGCTGCGTATAGACCTTCATGGTGTAGAACAATTCGAGTTGGGTAGGAATGAGTTTCAAGTCTAATCGTCAACCTGAGAAGGCGGGTTCGACTTGCCCAGTCGCGAACACCTCCCACATTCCTTTGTGGCACTTGCTCACGACTCTTCACGAGTAGCCATCTCCGTGGTCACCATCAGGATGTTAAGGAATAAGGAGAGATGATGATGATCCCAATGCTCGGATGATAGCAGATTCCGATGACGATGATGACAAATTCCGTAGTGATGAGGAGACTTTCTGCCACTTGATCACCAATGATATCCATGAGATAGGAATGGTGTGACAACTGAATGAGGAACAGAAACATTAACATAATCGAAACAAATGAAGATATGCAGTGAGGTTTGTTTTCTTGAAAGTTTTTGCACATTCCCCGTTCACTGGAAACGTCTATTGTCTTTTACCTTGCTTGTTGTAATGACGCATATTAAAGTAAAAAAAAAAAAGAACGCAAAAAGACATTAGAGGATTGTCCTATCAATATCAGAAACGCCAGTGGGCTTCGACTCTAATTGAATTACATACAGTTAATATTAGCTTAATAACTTTCAATTAAGATTATCTCCCGCAAGATTGGCACTGTAGCCTTCACTACAATTCCCCGACCCGACAACTCCCCCCCTGCCAGCAACAGTAAACGGGGGAGGGCACAGGGGTGTGTACAACCGCGCAGTTGCAAAGTTGTGACATTTATTAAGAAACTAAACATCTCGACGCATGTCTTTCTTAAATTTTTTTTTATGTATTTTTCTTTTGAATTTTTTTTTTCTTTTAGATTTTTTAATGTTTCTAGCAGACTTGCAGTTTTACTTTTTCTTTTTCACTTTCAGTCGCATTAACTCTTAAAACATCTTTTCCATGAATTGACTTTTCTTTCTTTCTTTTCGTCTATCTCTCGTTCTCTAACAACTTTCATTTTTCTTATATTTCTTTCGTTTTTTTTTTAATTGTGATTTCTTATATTTATTTCATTCTCTTTCGTAGCTTTCTTTCATTCTTTATTTTCGCAATTTCTTTTCTGCTTACAACTGGTCTTCTTTTAGTTCATACTTCTTTCTTTCTTTCTTTCTTTCTTTCTTTCTTTCTTTCTTTCTTTCTTTCTTTTCTTTCTTTATTCTTTTTCCTCTTTGCAGCCTTTTTTCTTTTTTCCAGCCATTTTCGTTTACTCTTTCTTTCTTTCTTTCTTTCTTTCTTTCTTTCTTTTTTCTTTCTTTCTTTTTTTTTTGCAGCCTTTATTCTTTTTAGTCCGTACTCTTTCTTTCTTTCTTTTTTCTTTTTTTCTTTTTCCGTACTTTTCTTTCTTTTGTTTCATTTTCTTTCTTTCTTTCTTTTTTTCTTTCTTTCTTTCTTTCTTTCTTTTTCTTTTCTATTTTTTCTTTTCTTTCATTTTTCGTTTTTCTTTCTTTCTTCTTTCTTTTCTTTCTTTCTTTTTCTTCCACGTTCTTTCCTCTTTTTTTTATTCTTTTAGTCCGTACTCTTTCTTTCTTTCTTTTCTTTCTTTCTTTCTTTCTTTCTTTCTTTCTTTCTTTCTTTCTTTCTTTCCTCTTTGCAGCCTTTATTCTTTTAGTCCGTACTCTTTCTTTTCTTTATTTATTTATTTATTTATTTATTTCTTTCTTTCTTTCTTTCTTTCTTTCTTTCTTTCTTTCTTTCTTTCTTTCCTTTTTGCAGCCTTTATTCTTTTAGTCCGTACTCTTTCTTTCTTTGTTTCTTTCTTTTTTTTCTTTCTTTCTTTCTCTTTCTTTCTTTCTTTCTTTCTTTCTTTCTTTCTTTCTTTCTTTCTTTCTTTGCAGCCTTTATTCTTTTAGTCCGTACTCTTTCTTTCTTTCTTTCTTTCTTTCTTTCTTTTCTTTCTTTCTTTATTTTGCAGCTTTTTATTCTTTTTAGTCCCATTTTCGTTTCTTTTAAACTTTTCGCTTTCATTTTCTTTCTTTCTTTCTTTCTTTCTTTCTTTCTTTCTTTCTTTCTTTCTTTCTTTCCTCTTTGCAGCCTTTATTCTTTTAGTCCGTACTCTTTCTTTCTTTCTTTCTTTCTTTCTTTCTTTCTTTCTTTCTTTCTT
>CAHIKZ030003973.1:717500-722500 GCA_903632075.3 Acanthosepion pharaonis
AGACAATCTAATGAGTTTGCATTTGTCATTATTGTTTGTTATTTTTCCGCCTAAATCTGTTGCCTCGTTCTCTTTGCTTGTTTCCTGAGATCTTCTCTTGCTACCTCACTAATTATATTCATATTTTTCAAGGTTTGCCTTTCAAAATTTATGTTTTGTGTCATATTAGTTCTTTTTTTTTAACATCGTGGCAGCCTATCTAATGATATTATTCTTTAATTATACAAGGAACTTATGGAACTTAAATTCGTTGGAGTGGCGTAGGTGGACGCGAAAAAGTAAGAATGAAAGGAACCATGTTATTATTAGATTTTTTCCAAAGCTTCTAGAAGTGTGTGTGTGTTTTTTTTCCATTTTAAAATGGTGTTCTTCACTCTTTAATGTCGCGTTCGATGCCGATTATTTCTCTTTCAGTCTTTGTCTTTTCGTTGGTTTCATTCTTTGTTATACAAACTTTCTTTCCTTCGTTCTTTGTTTATTTATTTTTCATTCATTCATCTATTCATTCTTCCTACTTTTAAACTCAATGTTTCTTTTCTTTCTTGAGATATCTTTGTTCTTTTTATTTCTTCATATCTGTACATTTAATTTCTAGACTGCTTTCTTTCTTTATTTCTTCTTTGTTTCTTCCATTCACTCATTCAGTATTTCTTTCTTGATCCTTTTTCATTCTTTCATTCAATGAATGTTTCCTTCTTTCTTTCAAATATCTTTTTTTTTTCTTTTCATTTAGAAATCATAATGTCATTAAGAATCATTCTAGATATCAGTATGTTTAATTTATGGACTATCAGTTTTTTATTTCTTTCTTTCTTTCTTTCTTTCTTTCTTTCTTAGGTCCTCATTTAATTTATTTTTCTTTCTTTCTTTCTTTCTCTCTTTCTTTCTTTCTTTCTTTCTTCTTCTGTCCTCTTTTCATTTATTCTTCTTTTTTCTTATGTTCCCATTTCTTTTATTTTTCTTTCTTTCTTTCTTTCTTTCTTTCTTTCTTTCTTTCTTATGTCCTCATTTAATTTATTTTTCTTTCTTTCTTTCTTATGTCCTCATTTTATTTATTTTTCTTTCTTTCTTTCTTATGTCCTCATTTTATTTATTTTTCTTTCTTTCTTTCTTTCTTTCTTTCTTTCTTTCTTTCTTTCTTATGTCCACTTTTCATTTATTCTTCTTTCTTTCTTTCTTTCTTTCTTATGTCCTCTTTTCATTTATTCTTCTTCTTTCTTTCTTTCTTTTCTTTCTTTCTTTCTTATGTCCTCATTTTTCATTTATTCTTCTTTCTTTCTTTCTTTCTTTCTTTCTTTCTTATGTCCTCTTTTCATTTATTCTTCTTTCTTTCTTTCTTTCTTTCTTATGTCCTCTTTTCATTTATTCTTCTTTCTTTCTTTCTTTCTTTCTTTCTTTCTTATGTCCTCTTTTCATTTATTCTTCTTTCTTTCTTTCTTTCTTTCTTTCTTATGTCCTCTTTTCATTTATTCTTCTTTCTTTCTTTCTTATGTTCCCATCTCTTTTATTTTTTTTTCTTTCATTCTTTCTTTCTTTCTTATGTCCTCATTTAATTTATTTTTCTTTCTTTCTTTCTTCTGTCCTCTTTTCATTTATTCTTCTTTCTTTGTTATGTTCCCATTTCTTTTATTTTTGTTTGTTTGTTTGTTTGTTTGTTTGTTTGTTTCTTTCTTCCTTTCTTTCTATTTTGCCACTTTTCTCCTTACAGCCATTTTCGTTTGGCTAATACTCTTTCTTTCTTTTTTTTCTTTCTTTCTTTCTTTCTTTCTTTCTTTCTTTCTTTGTTTCTTTGTTTCTTTCTTTCTTATGTCCTCATTTTATTTATTTTTCTTTCTTTCTTATGTTCCTATTTCATTTATTTTTCTTTCTGCCGACATTTTATTTCTTTTTCTTTCTTTCTTTCTTTCTTTCTTTCTTTCTTTCTTTCTTTCTTTCTTTCTTTCTTTCTAACGGTTGGCCAGGCTTCAAAAAAAATAAATAAATAAAAAAATAACGAAATGTGCGTCATCCGCGGAAGATAAAAATCGTTTCCATATATCCATGTGATTTTTATTTCGACCTACGATCTCTGGAATCATTGAAGAAAAAACGCAACTGTCTTACCCACCAAGGTGGAATCTAATTAAGCAATTACGCATACAAATATCGCAATAGCGGTCTGTCTCACAGTCTACTACTATCTATCGCTCTGTCTGTCTGTCCCAATACAGAGTAGAGCGAATATAATTATCTATTCGGAAATTATATTTTATAGTGTCTGTCTGTCTGTCTGTCTGTCTGTCTGTCTGTCTCTCTCTCTCTCTCTCTCTCTCTCTATATATATATATATATATATATATACATATCGTAGTTACTTCCTATTCTTCTATACTTTTCTATTCATATCTTTCTATCTATACATTTAATTTGTAGACACTTTTGTTTGTTTGTTTGTTTGATTGATTCTTTCTTTCTTTCTTTCTTTCTTTCTTTCATGCTCTCTCCTTTGTCCTCCCTATTTTCTTTTCCTACTTCTTTTCTCAGGAGTTTTCTCTTACTTCTTTGGTTCTTCATTGTTTGTTTGCTATGTTTTTGTTTTCTTTTATTGGAATATGGCATAAGAAAAACGGATATAATTAATTTGTGGCTAAAACGCTCATCATTGAGAGGTATTTGCAAAAATATAGGAATATGTATCACGGAGTAATGGGTAGCGACTCGGATTGAGGAATCGGAGAGCCGAGTTCGAATTCCAATCGAATCCATTACATTCATTTACGTGCTAATACCCTTGGGAAAGGGACGAATCCTCTTCTTCTTCCCCACATCTATAGGTAAATAGCAGGATAGACCCGGTTCTTTAGCCTTGTATGGCAACTGGTCTACTGCAGAAAGAAATGGCAACCTACTGCAGGAGAAAAATCTTCTTCAGTTATGTATCGAAAGATACATGATCGCCTAAGTGTGTATCACGCATGGCACATAACTGACTGACTGTACATTTAATCAAGCACATTATGGGTAAATAGCAAGAGACAGGGTTCTATAGCCTTGGATGGCAACTGGTTTACGGCAGAAAGAAATGGCAAACCACTGCGGGAAAAAAATCAGCCTTGTCAGTCATGTATCGAAAGATACATGATCGCCTAAGTGTGTATCACGCATAGCACATAACTGACTGACTGTACATTTAATCAAGCACATTATGGGTAAGTAGCAAGAGAGACCGGGTTCTATAGCCTTGGATGGCAACTGGTCTACAGCAGAAAGAAATGGCAACCTACTGCAGGAGAAAAATCTTCTTCTTCAGTCATGTATCGAAAGATACATGATCACCTAAGCGTGTATCGCGCATGCCAGATAACTGACTGACCACACTACAGAATAAAACTACCGTATGTAGTCGTGTATAATGCCAGTTTTTATCATCAGTTTTTATTTTTTACGCAGAAATAGGCGGTTGAAATATACACAGCTTTTTTTATTTATTGAAGAGGTTAAAAATCATGCAATTTTGGTGACTGGTTGCCCCATAAACAAGTAAATATTTCTCGGGTGTGGTTGTTAAATTTATGCCCCCAAAATTAACGGGTCATACTATACTTGAAGTCGACTAATATAAGAGTATATATGGTGTTTACTTTTATATGATACGCATATTTTACATTAAAGTTTATTGTTTTTCTAATAGAGGATTTAAATAGAAATAGAACACCTGATGTAAAAGTTAGTTTTTATAATCACGTAGGTTCCAATGCACAGACGCTTAGTTCATTAATGGCTCCACATGGGAAAAAAGTTCTCTTCAAATTTAAAGGAATGTGTTCTTCCGTTCCAAAACGGACAATGGCTCTGAAGAAGAGGTGAAAGATTAAATTTGAGCTGAACACTGTTGCCAAAAGTGTAAACATAGTGTCTTTCTAAGTGTAACAGAAGCAGAAAGTATCGGGAACTAAGGAGAATCGAACTCACTACTCAGTTATAATTGCTCTAACGAGAAAAAGCTTTCTAGCAATTATTCCACGTAGGTTGGGGTCCATGACATGTATGATTATGATGCTTTCCAAAAATGAGTAAATCTCAATGGCCGGCTGCTAATTTTTTTAGGAACTGCTTCGCTGTTCATTTGCATACTGAAATATTTTATTTTTAAAATTAGGAACCACTTCTCTTTTTTTTTAAATCCTTATTTTTTATCCTACAATCAAGCAATCGTTTTTTTTTTGTTTTGTTTTTTTTTTGCGTAATTGTATAATTTTAGTGACCGGTCAGTTATGACTTCATGATAATAAACCCCACATATTTTTCTAGATGTCTCATAGCGTTATTCCATTGTTTGAATTCCCGTAAAAATTGTGGCACATAAATGTACTTTCAATCCCAAAATTCGTGCGGGTTAAGAAATTTATTCTTTAATCCATCGTGTATACTGCTATTGCTATGGAAAAACTAAGGCATGTTGGTAAACTCAAAATTTATTTTTAATTGCCATCTATAACAAGCTGTTAGGATGATATATTCACCAGTAAAATTTTCTTCCCTTGTTTTTTTTTCCTAGCCAGTAATATATGTTAGTTCTCGATTTCATCTGACTCAGTCTCGATCTGTCTTTTCTTGAGGTCAAAAACTACGTTCCCTTGTCCGAAATTTGTTTATGCGTGTCAACCCCAATTTTTAGTTTGTGTTTTTTGTCATCTTACTGTTGCTTTCCTCTATCATTGTTAATTTGCCTTGCATATATTGTTTACTTGCATTATACTAATTTTCGCCCTGTTCTTTTCTTTTTATTATTCATTACAAACTTAGTTTGTTGAACAGTTCTGTTACTTATTTTATAGTTAAACATGGCTATTCATTCTACACCACCAAATGGAAATTACTTATTACTGAGCATACGCTTAGTTACTTCTTATAGAGACAACAGTTATAAAGAGTAGGCAAAATACTAAAGTGAGGCAAAACACTGTTACCCAAGTCTTAAGTAGCGGGCGCAGTGAGGACATTAACGAGGCAGCCGGACC
>CAHIKZ030003973.1:727500-765000 GCA_903632075.3 Acanthosepion pharaonis
TGCAATATGAACTCTGGTAAAGACATGCAATGATAACAGCAAAAAAATTGCAATATGTGCACTGGTAAAAATGATGCTGAAAACATTAGGTTTATAATACACAGAAGTTCATACCCATCCTCAAGGACACATGGCACAGTGGATAAAGACGTTGGTTAGATCCAGTGACAGACCCGAAGAAGGTGAGTTCAATTCCTGGTTAAGGCAGTGGAGAACTTTCAGAGGGATAATTAGCAGGAGATAACTAATATCAAACGTGGAACTAGAACAGTCTACCCCAGCGATCGAAATAAAGCACCTGAAGAAGGCCGAAACGTAGAAGGCCGAAACGTTGTGACAAATATGGCGACAAAGATGAGGACAATAGTCCGACTAATGTAAATACTATATATATATATATATATATATATATATGTGTGTGAAATTTATATACTTTTGATTTACGCGCACAAATAGGTACAGTAAATTCCTATTCTATCCAATCTCATAACACTGGACGAAACATCCATCCATTTTTGGGCGAGTGAAAAAACTTTTCATTAGACCCATGTATACTTCTTTATGAATATTGAATTTGCATTTATATATTCATATTTTTTTTTTTAATTTACATTATATATACATGCTATTAAAAACACACAGGGGCACACACACAATCTCATCTATATATATATATATATATATATATATATATATATATATATATATATATATATATATATGCGTATTGATGTAATAGGAAAGACCAATTAGATTTATGATCCAAAGGTCTTTAGTATTTTTGTTTTTATTTTTTAAAAACAGTGTTCGATAAAGATACATTTTCACCTGCGAATTTTAAAATTTAAACTTCGCAGGATTTTTTTTTACTTTCTTTTTTACTCTTAAATTTTTATATTTATTTATCTTTCAATTTCATTATTGCTTTTTTTATTTTGAAATTTCTTTTTTTCTTCCTTCCTTTCTCCTTTTTTTTAATGAGGTTAACTTTCTTGATTTTCTTCACTTTTTCTTTCACCCTCGTTTTTTCAAACCTTTGCTTTCTCGCGACTATTCTCTCTCTTTGAATAAATTGTTTCAATTTTATTCAATTACGATCAGCTAATGTCTCTTTCCCTGGATTATTTGAACTTTTTTCATCATCCCTTCAAGTCAAAACAATTTTCTAGAAATATAAAAATAAAAAAAAAACGAAGGTAAACCAAATAATTATGCGATTACGTTTTATTTATTTTCAAAAATTATCTTGAAATATACTTCAAGCAATTCTGTTTCCAGTGAGGCATTTGGGAGCTAAACGTTTTGCAAATAAAATCATGATTATTGTCAATATATATATATATAAAGAAATATAGTCTTAAGGTGTGCTATATTTATGGGATAAAGTGCTCAATATCAGAGATAGAGCGTGTGTAAATATAAAAGTGAACATAGAAGTCAACACTTAGAGGCGACAGTCTGTTTCATGCTATATGCAATCGTCAGGCCACATATGCTGTTATTTTTCTCGGCTATTTATATATATACGGGTTAGTGGTGCATTGTGGGTATTCTATTATGGCGGTTATTTTTTACCGGAAGTCGCTTTGTTTATTTATTTGGGTCAATGAAACGGCCTAAAAAGATAGCGGATTCAGCAATACTCACATATTCACCACAGAATACAAAAAAGACCAACAGGAGAAGAAATATCATATGGTTCAACCCACCGTACAGCAAGAACGTAAAAAACAAACGTAGGAAAAATATTCCTCAAACTCTTACACAAACACTTCCCAGAATCAAGCACCTTACAAGATATTCAACAAAAAACACAGTAAAAATCAGCTACAGCTGCACCGAGAGCATAACAAATAATAAAAAAGCACAATAGGAAAATTATCAACAAACCACACGAACAAATTAAACCCGTGCAACTGCAGAATAAAGAACGAATAAACGGAAATTGTTTACAAAACAACGTAATATACCAAGCCACGATAAAATCACCAGATAATGAAGAAAAATACATAGGAGTAACTGAAGGACCCTGGAAACAAAGAAATTATACACACAAAACATCGTTCACAAATAGTAAATATACGAACAGTACTATGCTTTCTAAGTATATCTGGGAAAAAAAAAACAAAACGCACATCACACCAAAAATATCTTGGAAGATAAGGAAAAAAGTCATCAGCCTACAACAACCAATCAAAAACTTGCAAACTTTGCTTGGAGGAAAAAATAGCTATCATTACCTTCCCCCGACCAAAATAAATTATTAAATAAAAGATCCGAGCTCATCTCAAAATGCAGGCATGAAAATAAATTTTACTACGTAACCTAAAAAAATGAAAAACGGAAAAATAAAAAACAAACAAATACACTAAAAAAAAAATAAAATAAAATAAAATAACTAAATACTTTGTTGCTTAAAACCGAAAACCGAAAAGAAAAAAATATACAAATAAATTGACCTAAATTCAAACCAATCCCAAATTAAAAACTGTTCCGCCAAAAAAATAATAGTTAGAATGAACTACAACAACCAACCCCAAAATTGAACAAATAGCTTTTTAATCAAATTCTCAAACCAAAACAAAACTGTTAAATACGTAATATAAACAAAGTTTTACTACGTTAATAAATAAATAAATAAAATAAGAAACAAAAATAAAAACGAGCAATATAATTTGACCCAAATAAATAAACAAAGCGACTTCCGGTAAAAAATAACCGCCATAATAGAATACCACAATGCACCACTAACCCGTATATATATAAATAGCTGAGAAAAATAACAGCATATGTGGCCTGACGATTGCATATAGCATGAAACAGACTGTCGCCTCTAAGTGTTGACTTCTATGTTCACTTTTATATTTATATATATATATATATATATATATATATATATATATATTATTCAGAGAGTATACGCTTCAGAGAGAGCCTTCTACAAATCCTCCACAGCCTTAAACTAAATACTAGGCCCAAACTCTCTAATCTTTTACGGTAATACAAGATATAGTGACGAAAAAGATAAAACAAAAAGAAAAACAGGCGTGTCCGAAAATTCCGACTTTAAAATCTTTCTCTTCGCACTTCGATTTAGCCTTACTAATATAAAATAAACATCATCAATATTATTGCAAATATTGTGATCATTTTGTTGTTTTATCATTCTTCAAATTTCATAAACCGGACTATTAAACATGCATACTATAGGAAATATACGTGGACCACCTTTCGTTGACACAGACACAGACACACACACACACACACACACACACACACACACACACACGCATAATATATGAAATGGATTAGGTCCAACAATTATTTAATGTATTTTCTATTTCTATTTTATTTTTATAGGTATAATTTCTTTAAGTAAATGCTCTGTTTTTAATTAAACAGTATTACTTACATTTACCGGTCTGAATGTTTCTGAGTTGAACCTGTAACCCTTGTGGGAACCGTCATATAGACCGACGTGCCGTCACGATTCAGTCACAGAGAAGCGTCGTGGATAGCAAAGTCCGAATTACTGTTTATAAACGCACTCCTTCGACGATTTTTAGCGCTTGATCATTTCTTCTCACGAAACATATCTTAACGTAAACAACGACAACATATTATGAAAATGGATTAAGTCCTACAATTATTTAATATATTTTCTGTTTATCTATAAAAAAAATACCGTGTAAACAGAATTGATTGTGTGGATGCTGCAGTTGAACGGGTGACCAATAAAACATGTAATACCCAAAATGGACTGAAGCCAAGGATTACGGCAGAATTCACCAACTTAAACAAGGAGACTGTCCAGATATGTTGCAGGAAATTCCGAAGTCGTCAGGAGACTGTGGTTGAATATATATATATATATATATATATATATATATATATATATATATATATATATATATATATATATAGCCGCGTACAAGCCTGTTTCGCTGTATCAAAGCTCATAAATGTGGCTAGACATCCAACCGGGATCGAAACTCGACCAATTTGGCATCAGTCAGAGATCCTACCTCTAAACTATCGGCGCACGGCAGAGGAAAGAAAACGTTTAACGTTTTATATACGTGATGTATACAAACGTCAGTAGCCAAGACCACTCAATTCATAACTAAAGAGCGATGCTTTAATAGCGGGAGTAGCCAATGTTTTTAAAATTATCCGTTCACTATAGTGCTCAATCGTCGATCGAGTGCATATATATATATATATATATATATATATATATATATATATATATATATATTTATCCATGTGTGAATGGATATAGGAACTGAGTTCGAATATCACTATCGTCGTTTTGTCTGTTTGACGGGGAGGCGGTCCAAGCATCGTTGGAAAGCTCCTGAAAATGATACCACGTGTTCATTTTAAGTTATCATAGGTAGACGTAAGTGTTCGTCTATGTCTGTGGGTGCATTAGACAACAAGTCACCATGACCGAGTGTTTTACTATACTGGCCTTGTCCAAACTCGACATACAGCACATGTCTATATGTGCCAATATCAATTGCATTTATATCCTGACGAGTGGACCGAATGATTGCTGGAGTGTCCGTCTACGAAACTCTAGATATGGGATACCTAATAACAATTTGATAAGTGACAAATTTTATACTTGCATTAATCCCCCCTCTCTCTACCTGTCTCCCTCTCCCTATATATATATATGTGTGTGTGTGTGTGTGTGTGTGTGTGTGTGTGTATAAAAGTGAATATTGAAGTCAACACTTAGAGGCGACAGTCTGTTTCATGCTAGATGCAATCGTCAGGCCACGAGTCTTGTCCTGGCCTGAGGATTGCGTCTTGCATGAAACAGACTGTCGCCTCTAAGTGTTGACTTCAATGATCACTTTTATATTTATATACGTTCTATCTCTGATATTGAGCACTTTATCCCATAAATATAGCACATCTTAAGACTATATTTCCACACACACACACACACACACACACACACACACACACACACACACATATATATATATATATATATATATATATATATATATATAAGGAAACGATTACAAATTTAATATCGAGAGTTTTTATACACTCTGTGTCCAGAAAAGAAAACATTTGTTCAAACAGAAGAAGAATTAAATAAAAAGCTTAACCGCCGTACCTTGTCTGCCATTTTTAAGGAAACATGTGTATATTAGGCAGGGATAGGGTTAGGATTAGGGCAGGGTTATTTTGCTTCTCTGTGTCGGGTGTCTCTGCTGTTTATATCGAGGCTACCGACAAAATTCAACGATGCATATGCCTAGTATCTAGGCACCAGTTACTTTCACACAGACGTGTTGTGGCTTTCCCCTGTCGTTTCTACAAATGTTTCCATGGCAAATGCTCTGACGAGCTACTTTCCTTAGTGCCCCAAATGCATCAATGTAGGCGTGCAACTAGGTGGACATCTCGGCCTCACCCTTACACTGTCGAAACAGTTAAATGTAACCGCTTCTTCTACTCTTCCAACAGCTTCTTCTATCGTAGTTCCCGACAGGGGAACACCTTTCCTCTTACTTGCTTCCCTGATAGTAAAATCTTCAAATATTCAAATGCAATGTCAATCGACATCTGATTCCTTAATATTGATCCTTGTCCTTCTCTTTATACTATTCTCAAACACTCCTATTTAGTTTTACTTTCATTCTGTGGAACCACTTGTGGGCTTGTGACATTCTGGGTTTTGCTTCGGGTGAAATGCTCATATATATATATATATATATATATATATATATATATATATATATATATATATATATATATATATAAAGAAAGAACAGTAAGATATATAATCCTGTGTTCTTACAGATATTTTTATTTTTACAAAATAGTGCTCAATGTAAATTTACAGAGCATTAATATTATAAATTAATTCATTTTAAAAATATGTTTTTTTTTTCGCCACACAGTTCTAACCATGTTTCAAAAATGGAAGCTAAAAGCTCCGAATTTAAATTTGTAATTAAATTAAAGACATTAGTTCCGTTTCATCCTCAAGCGAAAATTCGAAGCTTTTAGCTTCCATTTTTGAAACATGGTTAGAACTGTGTAGCGAAAAAAAACATATTTTAAATCAATTAATTCATAATATATAATGTGTGTGTGTGTGTGTTTGTGTGTGTGTGTATAGTTTGTCTATCAAAAGAATATACACGTGTATATTTAATCACATCTATAACCATTCACACATATTTGTATGTATGTGTACAGACAAATATTATATTGTATGCATTTGTACAGGTACAATTTGTACAGACACGTATTTTGTCTGTACTCATGCACCCCCACAAAGGCTTACACTCACTGACATCAACACATCTTTTAATTTATCTATTTATCTAATTGCGTATAAATACATCCATCAATCTATATATATATATATATATATATATATATATATATATATATATATACAAAATTTATTTATTTAGGTATTTATCTATATATATAGTTAAATATGTATATAGACATATACAGTTAAATAATATATATATATATATATATATATATATATATATAAATAAATATATATAATATATATATATATATATATATATAGAGAGAGAGAGAGAGAGTGAGAGAGAGAGAGTGAGAGAGAGAGAAACAATGAGATAGATAGATATGAAATTATAGACTCATCGTTTATCATGGAAGGTTCTGTTCTTTGTAATGACGGCTTTGAGTTGTTTTCCTTTCTGACATCTTTAACCCACACCACCATTCCCACCACCCCAGAAAAAAAAAGTGGAAAAATAAAATTAAAAAAAAGAAAGGCAAAGAAATATGGATTAAAAATGAAATAAATTTACAGATTAATCAAGTCTCTTGTTCCAGTTTGTGCCTCTTTACTCTTCATTGATGCGGATTTTCCTTCTGTCTTTTTTTTCTTCTTCAAAGTTAATTAGCCTCCAAACCAAGATTTACGAAATTTGAATGCATCTCTGCTTTTATTTACGTGTCTGTTTGCCTTTTCCGTATTTTGTCGCTACCACTGCGTCAGAAATTTAGAACTTGAAAGTAACTCTGTGCAAATCGCCATTTTTAATCCGGTCCTAAATTATAATAATAAAAAAATGACTCGTTTTCTCTCTTTCTGCCATTGTGCGACATATTGTTTGTTTGAGTTCACAGAGTATACAGAGTCAAACTCCTCAATGGATCCACATGAAATTTAACATCCACGCCGTTCTTAATCGCACTAATACGATAGGCAGACTGAGGATACATTACAATGAAACTTAATGGGAAAACATGCTCTTTTGAAACGTCTTCAAGAATTTATGAGAAAGGAACTTAGTAGCTTGTTATATGGAAGATGTAAAGGTGAAAATAGGAGTTTCCATACAAGAGACATTCGACATTGATTGACTGAACACTTAACGTCACTGTCATTTGAAATTTAAAAATTCTTTCTCTGAAAACATATTTTTTTTGTTCGGAAATTGATCTCGTGAAGTCCACTAACTGTTATCGCTCCTTCTAGTATTGATAAGAGTTTCCGTCCACAGCTTTGTTTAATGTAGTGCGGAAAGTCGCCATCTTTACTGTATGATTATTTGTCTTCCTATTTGTATGACGTGCACATTTTCATTGTTGTTTTTGAGAATCTTCGACGGATGTGGTTTTTTTGCTTATTAATAATTATCGACTCCCTAAGCAACTTTGCAAACCTATCGCTACTTCTATCACGAATATTCTGATGGACAACATTTTTTAGTTCCACGAGGTTAGACTTTTAATACTGAGATAAACCCTGCCGATTTCACGGCGTTCAACCACTCTCATTTCTTCCGTGTTCCAAATCTAACAAGTAATGTCCAGTCATATTCCCCGCCCTCCAGAATCCCAGTTTTATGGGGCGTACTTCCGTCCGTGTGGGTACTTCTTCGTACATTACAATTTGAACCTTTTCTAGTGAGAGTCAATGGCTTTCTGTCCTTCTTATCCTTATAATATCCACATCGAACAAACTTCTCTTTCACTGATATCATCTCACGCAACTTGTTCATCATTTCCATTTCGATTGTAACACACTAACTTGAGTGGCTCTCTTCTAACATTTGACACGTCAATAGATAGATAGATAGATAAGGAACAGACTTAGATAGATAGATAGATAGATAGATAGATAGATAGATAGATAGAAATACATTTGTTACTCTCCGATCGATGTGACTCTGAGTTGAACGGACATAGGAATTGTCAGACACAAAATATAATTGACCATTTTAAGATGTCACTATTTCTAACCTGGTAAGATATTAGTGTAGCTCATTTAGTTATAAGAAAAATAAATAAATGAGTTAAAAACGAATCAATTACAAAAATGTATTGATCGTTCTTAGTATACACACACACACACACATATATATATATATATATATATATATATATATATATATATATCTGCTACTGAAAAGAATTATTTTGGCTGATCACTCGGAGCGGAAAAGTGATTTTGTGAATAGTGACTATTACTACGGCTAATGCAAGAGTCTTCGATAAAAACGAATCGAGTTCTCCCAGTCACTGTCATATTTATCTAAAAATAAATACATTTAAATTCATCTTCACGGTATATTCTCCAACCGATGGCAAATCAGTCGGGTTTCCCGTCCCGCCTTGAGGCAATCGGATGTCTAGCCACACTGATGAGTTGCGAAGCAGTCCGTCTGTTGAAGAATATATATATATATATATATATATATATATATATATATATATATATATATATATATATATGTGTGTGTGTGTTTGTGTGTGTGTGTGTGTGTGTGATTCTAACTGGTAGTACAACACAGAATTTCATTCACAACGCAGCCGTCAGGTGCTGATTGTAACTGATCGTTGCATAATACACACACACACACACACACACACACACACACACACACACATATATATATATATATATATATATATATATATATATATATATATATGTGTGTGTGTGTGTGTGTCTATATATAGGTCTATAAGTGGTTGGTTGGCTGTGTGTAGGTGTGGGTGTGGATGTCAAAAATATGCTAGAAAACCCACGCAGAAGAATTAGTTGTAGTGGTGAGGGCATGTTCAGGACCATCCCCATTTTTACTGATAAGAGAAAATCGGTTGTAAAGATTGCCACAGAAACGCTGAACCCCATTATGTTATTACTCTCAAAACTACCATCAACAACGACCATACTGCGCCTTTAGACGGAACATGCTGAAAAAAGCAGTAAGCTTCTGATGCCGTCAGATTTCCTTTTAAACCATAGCGGGAAGGTGGCTTGGGAGCACCTGTGATTTTCTTTGCTCAGGTCTGTTCAGACTCCCATCAATAGTATATATATATATATATATATATATATATATATATATATATATATATATATATATATATATATATATATATACAGTAGCGGCCATAATATAAGGAACGGAAACAACAAAGACATAAATATGTGTATTACTTAAAAAGTAATGCATGATTAGCAATGAAATTGTTGCCGAATAAAGATTATGGTGTATTGCATAAATATACAAAGTTACAAAAATTTACTGAATAGTTTTTTTTTTTAAATAAAGATTAAATGGAACAAAGGAAGTAAGCTGCTGGACAAAAGTTAAAGAACGATGTTAATAATTTGCATAAACTTTTAATTTACATTGTTTAAAAACTCGATAGAGCTTTTCAACAATATAGTTCATTTATCATTAGGACTTTATTTTTAAGCAGTATGGCAAATTCTACGCGCAAAACGCTCTCTTTTGAAGAAAGGAAACTCATTATCGCTAACTATTAAGAAAAGAAAGTCAATTTCAGAAATTTCTGATATTGTTCATAGGTTTAAAAGTGTCGTTCATTGTGTAATTAGCAGGTATGAAACCAATAAAACGTTAGATGCAAAACCAAAAACCGGCAGACCTCCAAAAACATCGCAAAGAAAAGATCGAAGAATTGTTAGAATATCTACGAAAAACATTTTGAAACTGCTACATCAATTGCCTGTAAATTTAATGAAGAGACATATTATTAAGATCTCAAGGAAAACGGTTGCTCGCGGGTTAAAAAAAATGCAGGATTGCATGCCCGTATTCCAGCTTCGAAGCCTCTCATTTCAAAGCGAAACCAAAGGGCACGCCTGGAGTATTCGAAAGAACATGTTGTTTGGACTGACGCACAATGGGATACAGTTCATTTCAGTGACGAGTCCATGTTTACTATATTTGGTTCAGAGTGCAAACTTACGTACGCCGTAGAACAGGTGAAAGACTGTCTTCTCAATGTGTCAAGAAAACCGTTAAGTTTGGTGGCGGCAGTGTGATGGTGTGGGGAATGATTTCATCTGCAGGAGGTGGCCCTATCATCCGTGTACATGGCAATATCAATGCTGAGATTTACAAAAGGCTTCTTCAGCAGCATGTGGTACCAAGATTACACCATAATCTTTATGAATCTCCTATTTTCATGCAGGACAATGCACCTTGCCACAAGGCTCAGAAGGTTATGGCTTTATTTGAAGAAGAAGGAATCGCCCTAATGAAGTGGCCAGCCCAGAGCCCCGACCTGAATCAATAAAAATGTTTGGAAGATAATTGGAGAAAGGGCTCAGAAAAAAACCGAAAAAACCAGGATCACCTATGAGAGTTATTGAAAGACGAATGGGAGGGAATTACTGCTGATTTTTTGCAAGAAATTAATTAGATCATGTGGTCGACAATGCAGAGAAGTCATTGAAAATAAGGGGATGTTTACAAAATATTAAATTTTGTTGATATTTTGTTCACAATCAAGTATTAACAAGATCGTTCCTTAACTTTTGTCCAGTAGCTTATTTCCTTTGTTCCATTTAATCTTTATTTAAAAAAAACAAACTAAAATGTAAATTTTTTTAACCTTGTATAATATTTATACATTACACCCTAATCTTTATTCGGTAAAAATTTCATTGCTAATCATGCATTGCTTTTTAAGTAATACAGATATTTATGTCTTTGTTGTTTCTTTCCCTTATATTATGGCCGCTACTGTATATAATGTAAGATATTATGTATAATTCTTAATATATATTAAATAGCTCTTTTATTTAAGATTGGGCACTATTTTTCTAACATTCCATATTCTTTATATGTATTTATATACGATCGTTCGCTCGTACATTTACCTATATTTACACATTTGGTTATATATATATATATATATATATATATATAATTGCATAATTTTAAAATACTAATATATATATATATATATATATATATATATATATATATATATATATATATATATATTGGAAAATTATGCAGCGATTGTGTGAGAAGCTCCGTATATAGTGCGGTATGCAGCCCTCCTTGCTCATCATCTATGGGGAGAATGCAAATTCAGTGAATTCTGGGGGTTAAAACTTGATCTATCCAAAGGTTTCTTTGTGGTGCATGTATTTGTTGAGGTTTAAATGTATATAAATACGAGGCATTATTTTTCATGCTTCAAACGTATATATTGAATTTTCAGTTCTTTCTTTCTTCCTTTCCTAAATATTCTTTCACTTTCTTCTTTTTTCTTTCTCCTTTGTTATTTCCTACTCTCTAACTTAACTATTTCTTTCGTTTCATGAAAGTGTTGTTTTTTTTCCTGTCAAATATATTGTTTTTGTTTTTTCTCTCTCTCTCCATCGGATCAAATCTCTATTTCATCGTCCGTTCTCTTTCGTTATTGATTACTTATTTACGATCGAATCATTTTCTCCACTTTGACCCTCCCAGTACATCGGTGACATTTACAAAACAAGAATTTGAGCACGCCCCTGGGAGAGTCAGAATGATGAGTTAAAGCGAGAAAAAGAGACAGCAAGAAAGAAAAAGCGTCAGAATAATTACTCGAAAGCCATTTTGTGTATAAGGACACGTGTCTATAGTTTGAGGCGGGAAACGGCCATTTTTCCAACTAATCGGGCACAGCTGGTATATTACAAAAAATGAACGCATATAAAAAATAAAAATGATGCTGGGAAAATGTATTATTATTGCTATTAATTATAATATCTATCAATACGAATAGCAATATCGAATTAATGCTAACAACTACAACAGGAAGAAGAATCGCTCCGAGCAAATAGATTAGATTCATTTTGCTGAAAAATTCAAGGCATCAGAGACTAAAAGAATATAGAAAGACTGTAACAAAGTAAAATTCTAAGAATAACTATAAATTTCTTAATTGTTTAACGGTTAGGTACATGTAAAAGTTCCAAGTGGTCTGTTTTTTTTTAAATATAGATTAATATTGAGTTGAAAACCATTTTCTCTTCATGGAAACTTTTGCACACACTTTGTGTTAAAAATATATATATATATATATATATATATATATATATATATATATATATATATATATATATATATATATATATATATATATATATATATATATATAGTTATATATTTATATATATATATATATATATGTATATATATATGTATATACTGAATGTATAGTTTTATGTTTCTTTTATGCATTATCTGCATTTCTGTCTGGGTCTGTCTTTATATCTCTCTGTCTATATATATATATATATATATATATATATATATATATATATATATATATATATGTGTGTGTGTGTGTGTGTGTGTGTGTGTGTGGCAGTTTAAAGAAAAAGAGAAGAATCAAAGAAAATAATTATGGGAAAGCACCAAAAAAAAAAGAAGTGAGAAAAAGATAAAAAACATTTGAAAGAGGAAGAGGAGGAAGAGAAGAAGAAGAAGAAGAAGAAGAAGAAGAAGAAGAAGAAGAAGAAGAACAACAACAACAACAACAACAACAAACAACAGCAACAAAATCAGAATGAAGATATGAAAATAAAAATAGTATTAAACTTAGTAGTAGCTGCAGCAGCAGCAGTAGTAGTAGTAGTAGTAGTAGTAGGAGTAGAATTAGTAGTAGAAGAAGAAGAACAAGGGCAAGAACACGAACAAGAAAAAGAACAAAAAACGAACAAGAACAAGAAAAAGAACAAAAAAACGAACAAGAACAAGGAAGAAGACGACGATGAATAAGAGTAAAAACAAACAACCAGTAAGAAGAGTATAAATGAAATAATTGATTAGAAGAAGAAGAAGAAGAAGAAGAACAACAACAACAACAACAAGTAAGACCAGGGAAAAAGATATAAAAATAAAAGAAGATGAACAAGAACAAAGAAGAAGCCGACGAAGAAGCCGAACAAGAATAGAAAGAGTTGCAGGCGTCAATAATAAGAAGAGCAACAACAGCAACAACACTAAGACAAGGTAAAATAAACAGGTTAGAAGAAGAAAAAGAAGAAGAAGAGGAGGAGGAGGAAGAGCAAGAACAGCAACAACATTAAGACAAGGTAAAATAAACAGGTTAGAAGAGGAGGAGGAGGAGGAAAAAGAACAAGAATAATAAAAATAACAAGACAAGGAAAAAATATGTAAGAATAAAAGAACAAGAAGGAGAACAAGGAAGAAGACGACGAAGAACAGGAACAAAAAAGTTTGCCGAAATAGATGAGAAGAAGAAGAAAAAGAAAAACGAAAATGACGAAGACAGTAAAGAAAAAAAAAACAAAGAAAAGAAAGAAGAATAGAACAACAAAGAAGAAGAAGAGCATTAATACTAATAAAGTATGAAGAATTATAAAAAGTAACTAAAAAGAGGAATGAAAAAGAATCTAAAAATATTCACTCCTCAGTAAAAGTAACACCAACAACAAATGTGCAAACCACAAGAAATCGGAGGAACACATCTGTTGGTTGTCACAAGGTTAAAAAGGCTTGGCTACTTCGATTTTATTGCAGAATTTTGCACGAATTCTTGCTTTTTTCCCATATTTTTAAGCCTCTTTCTTGCCAATTATACACTATTACCTGGAGGCTTCGGCTGTAATTGGCAAGATGAATATTAACATGATGGTTCAGGCCGTCAGTTCGAAGGCTTCTCAAATCAAAACCATGAAATATTTACCTCACAAATCTGACATTTTTATAACATTCTTTCCATGGTTTAAGGTTTTCCATTGTGATTCTTGTTAGTGTTGTTTCTTAAGGTAATAAACAGGAGATTGCAATGTTTATTTTGGATTGCCATCCTAGTGCATATTAAACGACCAACGGCTGTCAGAGCTTTTAATCCAAGAAAAAAATCAAAAATGATTTCTCACACTGAAGCGAGAGATAAAGAGAAAAAGAAAGGAAAGAGATGGGAAAATGCGAGAGATTCATCTTCAAAATAACTATGCAATTAAACTAGTAAGCAATGTATACACCTACCTATGCACACACACACGTAAACACCCTAATATATATATATATATATATATGTGTGTGTGTGTGTTTGTGTGTGTGAGAGAGATAGATTCTCTCTCTCTCTCTCTCTCTCTCTCTATATATATATATATATATATATATATATATATACACACACACACAAGGGTCGGTAGAGATATCACGATCTACTTATCAATACATACAACTATGAATACATAGATTCATCAATACGTATATAGAGAGACAGAGAGAGAGGAAGAGAGCGAGAAATACAGAGATAGAGAGAGAGAGAGAGAGAGAGAGAGAGAGAGAAAGAAAGAAGCGACACACACACATATATATTCAATTGTATGGATATGAGTTTGTGATCCTGGGTGTCACGCTTTTGCGATCATCAAACAAACTGGTTTATTTTTTTAAATTGGATCTATTTATGTTTGTTTGACTATGTTTGGTGGTGGGAGGGGGTATTTCCTTCCGAGCTTGTTTATAAACCCATATCGATAAACTGAATATGTTAGCTCTATCACTAATATCTAATACGCTTCTAAGTACTACACTTTTTTTTAATCCATGGCAGTTCAATTTTGCCAATATTTCTTCATATCTTGTATACAATAATATATATTAGAATTCGAATTTACCTAGTTTATATTATATTGTTGGGAATATCAGGTGCTGTAAGCTTGGATGTGCGGGTGGTGCAATGGATAATGGCTAGGAATTGTTAATCGGAGAGCCTAGTTCCAATTTCAGTTGGATTCATTACACTCACGCGCAAATATCCTTAGAAAAGGTATGAATCAACATCTTCATCTTGTATCACTAAATAATTATTATCTCCAAAAAAATTCTTATAATCCAAAAAAAATATTTTCTGGCTTTAAATAATCCGCAAAGTTTGATAAACCGCAAAAACTAATCAATCATACAAAACAATCAATATATTATATTGATTGAAACACAGAATTTATAGAGTTAATTTTTCGTAACAAGTGCTTTCATTGTCTGGCAAAGAGGCACAATTCACGCTCTTTGACAGATCGCATCTCCGTTATAGGTATAGGGATATTGGAAGTGTAGCATAGCGAACTTGAAAACTTCTTGGCTACGTCTTTCAGAAATGGTACATCTCGAATGGATAGAAGTGAAGAGGACATTCTTTTTGAAAATAAAGATAAGTTAAATGGACGACTAAGATGACAACAGAGATGAAAATGTCGCGTAAAGAAATGGCAACCTACTTCGAGAATATCTTCTGCCTAATCAGTCAAGAATCAAAGAGACACGACCGTCGAAGCGTGCATTAACAGCACTTAACAAACTAATTGACCAAATATTTCCATTGTACTTAGTCACACAGCCAGTCATCCTAATCTGATTTTTACATGATTGATTAGACTGATAGCATTTTAACTATAGGATCTGGGTTCAAAACTCGCAATAGTTGATTTAACAAGGAGATGAATTCTTTATAATATTGCCTTGGGTAGAAAATCACAATAGGCATCACCATTGTATATAATGAAGTGTTGTTCATATTCAATGAATTTGATATAATTATTGATTACGTTTTGTTTTTTTCTTTTAAGAAAGTTTGTATGTATGAAAGATTTAAATTATGTACGTTTTCTGTCTTCTCCAACAAACTAACGAAAAGTTTAAAGAAATGGAATAAATCGAAAACTGTCCGTATAGACCCGAAAAGGTTACCGAATTAATTAAACCAAATTGAAAACGATTCAAACAGAATCTTTAAATTAACAAATACGCTACTTCTTACATCCATCCCGATTAAAAAAGTAAGTTAATCCACCAGAAGCCCACTCGATGAAACTAAAAAGATAATCGACTGCATAACTATCAACAGAAGATTCAGGAATGCAGTTGTTCGCTGCAAAAACTATCCAAGAGCCGACTGCGGGAGCGATCACCTTCTAGTTATATGTAAAGTAAGAATGAAACTACAGAAACTGAAGAAGCCTGATACAGCGCCCAAAAGGAATAGGAAATTGTGGAGAGCCTTGATCGCCTATATCCTGAAAGGACGTGGCACGTAGAAGAAGTATGGACCCCATAGACCTCCGATGAAATGTGCAACGGCACACATACTTCCCAGTTATGACATTTGCATCTCTGTCACTTTGTTGACATTTAAGCGTGTACTTCCCGCCTTCTCATGTTGTTTTGAGACCACGCCAAGAAACTATGAACTTGTGCGGAACGAGAAAGGGCGAGACTTGAGACGTGTCGCGTTTCAATTGAGTCTGAGAAAACTATAAGAGTTGAGATGTTTGTTAAGCGAAAACTTGGTGTCAAGATGGCGAACGAGGAGAAAAGAGGGAAGAGCGAGGAATGACCGTGAAGGACGATAAGAAAACGCCGTTTGTTGGCCGCCCCTCAACAAATGTTATTCAGATCGGCCAAGAGGGTTTTAAGCACGAGCCCAGAAAGAAAAAAAAAAACGCAAGTCAGGTCAGATAGGAAGGGTCAACAACTATGAGCTTGCGTGTGAAAAAAGAGAGAAAAAAGGGGAGAACAAGTGAAATTACGCGAAATGTCCACTTTATTTTTCTCTCGATTCCAGTTATCATTCTTTTTTCTTCAATTTATATTCCATCGTGCCATTCTGAAGACTTTCTTTTCAACAATTTGTGTCTTTTGTCGTTATTTATAGATTTGCTTTTTTGTTGCTTTCCTTTTTCTTTCATTATTTCTGCTTTCTATCTATCTATCTATCTAAAGTGTGCGATGGTAAAGTGTCGCCATTTTATATTTTTAATTTTGCACATGCGCGTTGTTTTTTGATTTTTGTCGATTACACAGTGTACAGGATGCGATGGATAAATTGTCATCTAAATTAGGCAAAAACTAAAATAACACTGACATTTCATTTTAACAGATATATTTACCAAAATTACACAAAAACATCTTGAAATACTTAAGAGTAAATTTATTCAATAAAATAGCCATTGGCTTCAACCACTGCTTCCAGACGACTTCGGAATATCCTGTAATTCTTATGGAGGGTCTCCTTGTTTAACTTGGTGAATGCTGCCATAATCCTTGCTTTCAGTTCATTTTTGGTGTTAGAAGGAGTTTTGTTGGTATCTCGCTCAGCTACGACCCACACATAATATTCAAGGGGGTTGCAGTCTGGTGAGTTAGCTGGCTAGATATAAGCGGTGATATGGTCGCAGAAATTATCTGACAGCCATGACTGGGATCTCCTGCTTGTGTGGCATGAGGCAGACTCCTGTTGCCAGACATAGGGTCTTCCAGCAGCCACCCTCTTGACCCAGGGTGGCACTAACATCTCAATAAACTTCATGTAGAACTCAGTGTTGAGTCTGGGTCTCTAACCAACAAATTCACTAGTTCGTTTCTCAGCAGAACTATTAGAATGAGTTTTAGGCTGCCGTACCTTTATAATCAGCATTAGACTCCCCCAACTTATTCCAAATCCTCTGCACTGTCCTCAGATTGTCACCCAAATGCTTTGAAATGTTCATATTGGTGCTTCCGGCGCGAGTGCCAAGAAGTACATCGTGTTGTTTCGAAATTTCTGGCGATGTTAATTGCGTCATGGTACTTATTTTTTCCTTACAGACGGTGCCTAAATGACCCTTCTAGAGGGTGTGATAGGTAAATTATCTTGAAATATAAATAAATTTATTTCATAAACTCGTCATTGGTTTCAAACATGGCCTTCAGACGACTTTGGAATCTCCTGCAACTCTCCTGGACGGTCTCAACTGACTTCTACTGTGCAGTCGACAAAATCAAACACAAACAACGCGCATGCGTGGAATTAAAAATATAAAATTTGCCTATTGCTGTCAGACAATTTCAGCGACCACACATTACCCCTTCTATCTAACCATCTAACTATCCAGACTGCAACACCTTAGATTATTATCTGTGGGGATCAGTTGAAAAAGAGACCAACAAAAATTTGTAACACTTAGGATGAACTAAAATCAAGCATTTTGTTAGCATTCACCAACTTAACCAAAGAAATCGTCCAGAAGAGTTTCAGGAGATTCCGAAGTCGTCCGGAAGCCGTGGTTCATGCCAATGACGATTTTATTGAATAAATTTACTCTTTGTTATTTCAAGATATTTTAGCATAATTTAGTAAATATTAAAAATATTAAGTTTTTACCGATATTTTCATTTATGCGTAATTTAGACAGCATTTTAACCATCGAACTATCTATCTATCTATCTATCTATCTATCTTATTAATGGTTACTTTTTTCCTTTTTTGTAACTTGTGGTCACTTTTAATTCTTACTATTTCTTCTCGCCTTCTTTTTTTACTGTTTCTTTTCGTTTAGTTTCTTTCTCTCTCTAATTTCTTTTTCTTTTTTTTATTCTACCATATTACTACTTGTCGCCGTTCTTTTTTATTACTTTCTTGATTCCAGCCTCATTTTATTCCTCAATTTTCTTTCTTTCTTTCTTTTCACTCCTTATATCCTCTATTTTCCCTTCAGTGAAATACCGACCCCCATACGATCACCGAAGTTAAGCAACGTCGAACCTGATCAGTAGCTAGATGGGTGACCGTTTGTAAATACCAGATGCTGTGAGCTTGGATGTGCGGATTATGTAATGGATAGTGGTACGGAATAGGTTAATCGGAGAGCCGAGTTCCAAATCCAGTTGGGTTTGTTATATTCACTTATGCGCAGATACCATTGGGAAAGGTATGAATCCACCTCTTTTCTCCCAAGCTATGGGTTAAGCAGAGAGATATGTATCGCTACGTCTCCACCCCACAAAAAATTTCTTACAATCTGAAAATAGTTTATGGCTTTAAATAACCGGCAAAGAGTTGGTAATCCGTAAAAACCGAATAAATCAATTAATCCGCTACGGCCGTGTCGGGAATGTCTTAGGCTCAGCTATGAAGGGATTTACTGAACGCAAAATTCTTATCTTTTATCATTTGAATTGATTTTGTGAAGTGGATAGCGTTGAAAAACATTCATCACCTCCTTGTGCTTTAGTATTTTTCATTTTTTTCTATCGTTTAATCTCTATCTATAAAAGGCAGGATGTGTGTGTGTGTGTGTGTGTGTGTGTGTGTGTGTGTGTGTGTGTAGCGAATGCACGGCCACAATTTTCGACGGATTTGCACCAAAATTTATATGCACATGCTCCAAGACCGACTTTGCATTTCCCAACTCCCATCGATTTTGGAAATAATCGAGTTTTTCATGCTTCTACGGTACTTTTTTTGTAGTTTGCGGCCATTTTCGACTGGCCAGAGTGAGAGCCTATAGCTGGCTGTCACAAATAGGCAGGAAGATTCTATTGGCCAGCGTGAGAGCCAACAGCTGACTGACACGAATGTTAACTAGTATGCTAACATGCAAAAAAAAATCGATAGCTTCATTCGTCACAAGTGGGAAAAATTTAAATCTGCATGGCATTTTACTCCAATTGGCTCATTCGATTACTTAAACTCAACGTTGATTCTGATTCCGCAGAACTGGGTTGGGTGTGAAAAAGTATTTGTTATTAACATTCTTTTTTCATTCGTTTTTTTTCTGTTACGAGTCCTTTTTTTAAAGCTGATCGTTTTGTGTTCATTTTGTTTAGTTCTTTTTTTCGTAACAGATTTAATGTTTAGTATAGAGCTTAGAAAAAATTCGCAGTGTGAGATAGGCAAGAAGTAAGGCATGTAGCAACATCAGCACGGCAAAGGGCACTCATTTAAAGGCAAGGAAGGGCAAAAATATTTTAAGTCAAGTGATAGCGATTGCTGTATGAGTTGTACGATTTTTTAATCAAGCACGGCTAACGCCGGGCCATGCTGCTAGTTACTTATATTCTTTCTTTCTTTACTTGTGAGTTTCTTTTTTGTCTTTCATACACTGTCATTTATTTTTATGTTTTTATTTCTTTCTTATTTTCTTTCTTTTTATTAGTTTCTTTGTCTTTCTTTCTTTACTTTTATCTCGATTTCTTTTTTTCTCTTCTTACGTTTTTTACTTATTATTTTATAAATCACTGAATTATTCATTCATTTATTCTTTCTTTTGTTAATGGCTGTGTTTTTTCGGTTTGTATGTCATTTGCATATTTACGTTTTACGTCTTTTATTTTCTTATATTCCCTGATTCTTTCTTTCTTTCGTTCTATCTTTCGTTCTATCTTTCTGTAGTTAATGGATTCTTTTCCATATTAAATTTAATTTTGCTGCCTTCACTTCATTTCTGTTAATCATTGATTCTTTCTTTCTTCAGATGATGTCTGCATTTTAATTTTTTTAATTTCTTTTTGCATCTCCACTTCATTCATTCATTCATTCATTCATTCTTTCTTTCTTTCTTTCGTTAGTTAATGGCTACTTTCCATATTAAATTTAGTTTTGCGCCTTCACTTCATTTTTCGCATTCATTTTTTCTTCCTTTTCTTCTTCAGTTGAAATGGGGTTTTTTTCCAATTTTTACTTTATTTTTTACGCCTTCACTTAATTTCTGTTAATCATTCATTTTTTTCTTTCTTCAGATGATGTCTACTTTTTCTTTTTTAATTTCTTTTTGCGTCTCCACTTCATTCTTTCTTTCTTTCTTTCGTTCTTTCTTTCGTTCTTTCTTTCTTTCTTCAGTTGATATCTGCTTTTTCATATTTTAAAATTTATTTTCTGTCTTCACTTCATTTCTGTCATTCATTCATTTTTCATTCTTTCATTTTTCAGTTTGTTAATTCATTTTTGCGTCCTCATTTAATTTGTATTCTTCTTTCTTTCTTTAGTTGGACGCTACTTTTTCCAGCTTTCATGTTTTTTCTTTACGTAATTTTTCTTTCAATCACCGATTTATTTATTTATTGGCTCTTTCCTATTTTCATTATTTTCTTGATGGCTGGTTTTAAAAATCTTCCCGTTTTATTTTTGCGTAAATTCTTTTTTTTTTCACTGATTCCTTCTTGCTTTTTATTCATTCATTTTTTTTCTCGATATCTTTTCCGATAATCTTCTTCCTTCCATCTTCTAATCGTTTTCTCTCGTTATTTTTTTAACTCTCTTTCATTTTTCTTTTCCTTTTACACAGTCGGCCAGCTCCTTCACTTCATTCTTTCCTTGTCCTTGGCAAATTCAATACTCGAGAGCCCCTCATTTTGAAGATGCGAGAAGCAATGATTGGATACCACTGATATCATTCAGTTAATTGCTTATCTGCTAGCTTTGGCCTGTAATATCCACCTCTGCTTGTAGTTGCTCGCCGTCGGTGTTCATAATTGGTATTAGCTTTTGCCCTTGCCACCAAATATTTATATGCATCGGCTGAATTAGAAGGAATGACGGAGACGTTACGCACAAGGAATTCCATGATTGGATAGCTTATTTAGCACTCTATAAATTATCAGCGTTTTAACAGTTTCAGAACTATTGGGAAAATATGCTTCAGGAAAGAGTATATAATGCTAATGACATTGTGTATATTTAAAATTTTATTCATTTCTGTACGTATATGGCAGAATCACTCCGGAGAAAACATTACCTTTTGAGATATGTTTTAAACTATTGTTATTTTAGTTTTGGCACAAGGCCATGCAATTGGGGCACCCAGTGAAGAGTGTACGCGCTACTCAGTAGTAATGGTCAAACAAATTAGCTCACGAACAATTAAACCACGTGGAGATGCCTTGAAAGTAGTAAACGTAGTTTTGACACAAGGTCACAAATACGGGCGCTCAGGAAAGCGTGGACTCGCTACTGAGTAATGAATCCGATCAACAAAGTTTCATTAAACGGTAATCGACACGTTTTATTCTTCAGACAATTGTCTTATTTCTTCTTCTTCTTCTTCTTCTTCTTCTTCTTCTTCTTCTTCTTCTTCTTCTATGAGCAGTGTTCCTTCAAAACACAAGCGACCATGGTGCCCCACAACTTCCTGTCTTGTGTAGCCCTCAGTAAAGTTTTTATTTTTCTTTGTCACCAGTCCCTGTTCAGCCAGCCATTTACACAAGCTCGTTAGGCAGTTTGTGTGCTGCTTACAGTATGAAATCTTGCCTTTAATATATGTCTTGTGATTGCCAAATTCACGTATCATTTTTGTTTTATTTTATCTTTTAACAGGACTAGACAGGATAGCCTATCGCCCTGTTCAAACTTCTACCCGGTCTTTTGAACGGAAGTAGAAGTTTATCCCCTGTTTCCTGTTTAGGATTGGGGCCGCAGTTCCTTCTAAAGTCTGCTTCAGCTCTGTACCCCTAACTCTTGTCCTTTCTTACGCTAATCTTACACAACTCCACACAGTGTAACCTTCTACCTTGAGTGGCAGATAAAACTTGCAGGTAGTTGTGGAGAGTCATGATCGACTACGTCCTGAAAGGACACATCATAGAAGAATAAGAACTTATAGACCGACATACCGTCCTATATTATGGCAACTTTAATCCGGAGGTCGGTGTATTTCTTAACTTTATCAAATTCTTTTACCTTGATATTATGGTCCCTACGGACAGCTATATTAAGGGCCTTTTCTTGGTTCTGATTTTCTTTTTCACCGTCAGTGATGTCTGGTTTGGTGTTATGAAGGATGCGTTATAAATGGATGTTGAAATTCCACATGATCTTGAAATGGTTTTGTCAGTATTATGTCTTTTCGACTTCAAGTCAATATTTCCTACACAGGCATCATGCAGATTAAAGTACACTTTATCAATGCGGTGCTTGGATTCTTTCTGTGCAAGATTTTATTATTATTATTATTATTATTATTATTATTATTATTATTATTATTATTATTCCCTTTGATTCCGGTTGTATAAAAATTTCCTTTTGAGTCCCGACCAAAGGACTATGGCTTCATGACGTTTTCCACTGATCATTTTTGTGAAAAAAAAACAACAAAAAAACTAAGGTCACACATATTTTATACAGATAAAGCTTTTCGTAATGTGTCAGCTGTACTTATGAGAACATATTTTTGCATTTCTTTAAGGTATTGGCTACCAGGAATCCATTTAATGATTTTATCGGAACCATTTTTTAATCAATGAAAGGGCTCCAACTACAAGTGTTATTATTGATGTTATCATGTACCACGTTTTTTTTTAGATTTTCACTTCAAGATTATTGTATATTGATAGTTTTATTATTATTATTATTATTATTATTATTATTATTATTATTATTGCATTCACGTTTCCTTCCGGGTCCCAACCAGAGACCTCAGATTAGAAATGGCTTTCCACTGATCATTTTTCTAAAAAAGAAAACCTAAGATCACACACATTTTTAAAACATAAAGCTCTTCATAATGTGTGTGCTGTACAATTTTTGTATCTCTTTAAGGCATGGTCTACCAGGAATCCTTTCAATGAGTCTATTGGAATTTTTTTGAATCAATGCGATGGCTCCAACTATACCTAGAATTACTGATGTCCTCTTGTGTCCCATTTTTGAGATTTCCATTTCAAGATCTTTGTATTTTGATAGATTTTAGATGATCCTCAAAGATACATTACAATCCGGAACAGTCAAGACAATAAGAAAACACATTCTCTTCTTGTGGTTTTTGATCACGATGTTTGGACGATTAGCTTTGATTGTTCTTCCCGTATATATTGTAATAATAATAATAATAATAATAATAATAATAATAATAATAATAATAACAACAACAACAACAACACTGGTGACCAAAAAGAAAAAAAAAAAAAAAAAAAAACTGAAATGGTGTCGTGACACCAGACATCTTTTTTTAGCTCATTTGAGGGCGTATATTCTGATAATGACCTCACTTTTTCTTCGTTAGCTACCATTTTTTGTTGTACAGAAATGTCACATCTTTGGGGAAAAAAAGCATTTATTTTCTGTATATATGGTATTGACTGATGACAATATTTCTCAAAATAAAATCATAGAAACCTCTCAATTCGTATTTAAACTAACAAATACTTATTGGGAAATACTATTTTTGCAATAACACTCAGACCCTAAGTCTTTAAAATTAACACAATTGAATATATCAAAACCAACAAGTATTTTCCTCAAATTATTTAATAAACTAACAGCAGAAATAAAACCTTCATGAGCATAAGAACTCTAGTATAAATTTTCTCTTCCTTGATTGTCATGTTCAATGTTATTTAAGTCCCTTTTGATACTCCAGCAGTATCATGTACAGTGGAATAGGTGCATTCAATTGGGATTGTGAAAACAAAATGCTCTCAGTATGCTTGGTTTCCTTACGTAGTGAAGAGATAAAAGTGAGGGGATGAATTCATGAATATCAAACATAAGATTTTAAGATTTCATTTTCTGATGCCACTTTAATTATCAGGTTTAAAGTGTATTGCTGATAAAGTTTATCACTTAATTTGAATTTTGACGAGAGATTTCAAAAATTCGGTACTTCTATTTTAAAATGTTTGACTCAAAAACATTTTTTCTCATTAAAATAGTTTCTTTCAGGTGGCTAACATAAATTGCTCGACCTACCTGAAAATTGGGGGATGTCTATGACATTTAATAACTAAATTTCGCGATCATTCAAGATCGTAAATTGATATTTTTTTTTCCAAAAATGAGCAATTTTAGTAGAGCAAAAATGGAAGCTAACTATGAAAAAATAAAGTCACTTTCGGAATCACAAACATGAAATTAGCTAAAAATGGGGTTTTGTATTTTCGGCACCAAAAATCCTATTGACCAATGTAATAGCTGAAGATTTGTGTAAGAGAAAGAAAGAGAATGATAATAGAATGAAAGTGGAGTGTAAGAGAAAAAAGTAGAGGAAGAAAAAGAAAATTACCAGGAAAATAATGAAGTAGAGTACAAGAACTTTATTTTCCAGTAAGACATGAGGATGCTCAGACCTCTAAATTGCTAGTGGTCTTTGAAGATACCGTGATAAAAGATTGAGAAGGCCCAGTGTCAGTCAGTTTCCAGTGAGGAAAAAGCAGATATCTTGTTTAAGCATGCGAATACATGAATTCATAATAATTTTATTTACAGTTTCAGGGAAATAAAAGCGACATTTTGCAATGATTTCATTATGCAGCCATAAGCTGCCACCGGGAAAATATTGTTTAAATATCGTAATTCGAAATCCACAAATAAAATAACTAAAGATACTTTCAAGCAGTAATGTCGACAATGTTCTTATTCATACGTTATCTAAAAACGTATTAATGCAGCTATATAATGCAGCTCTGTGTCCGTGTGTGTCTACTCTTTATTTACTTTAATCTTCGCCTTCTCTTTGTTTTCTCTCCTTTTTTCTCTTACTTACCTCCTTCTTGCAATTACTCTCCTCTTTCATTATTTTACTCTCCTTTTATTTTTCTATATGTTCGCCTTCGTTTACTTTTTTCTCCTCATTGATATATATATATATTAGTTGTTTTCTATTTCTTTCTTTTCTTTATTGACTTGCTCTCAACCGCTTACTCTTTTTTTTATCTTGTTCTGCTCTTTTTTTTTCCTTTCGTCTTGCTCTCCTTTATTTTGTTCTTTTACTCTCCATTTTTATTTCCTTACCGTCCTTCTCCTTATATTACTCACCTTTTGCTTGATTTCATCCTTTCTTTCTCTTTCTCTTATTTTTTTTTTTTGTACTTCTTAATTTTTGCTCTCCTAGTTCTTTCCGTTACTTTCCTATTTCGCCATGTTTCATCCTTTTTCAACTTTTTTCTCTTAATATCATCTTTCTTTACTTTGCTCCCCACTTTCATACCTTTAACGTCTCTTTTCATTCTGTTACATTTCTTTTCTCTCCTCTTTCTTCCTTTTGCACCAATATATCTTCACTTGCTCCCCTCTTTATACATTTACTTTCCTCTTTGTCTCTGTAAGAGAGACAAAGAGAATAGTAAATGTATAAATTAACTCTTATCAGCCACCTGATGATGACCATTTTTGTCTGTTTTTCTTCACCTTGTTCTCCTTACGCTCCTTTTTATCCTCTTGCTGTTTTTCTCTTACCTTCTTTGAAATTTCCATTCTATGCCTTTGTCTCACGTTTCATATAATTACTCTAAAACTTCACCGTTAGTCAACCATTTTTTTTCTCGTTTTACTTCGCCTTTCTATTGCCCTTCTCTTTCATTCTGTTACCTTCTTCTTTCTTTAACTCCCCCCTCTTTTAATACCTTTAATATCCTCTTTCTTTCTATTAGTCTCTTTTTTTTTTCTACTCTTCTCGCTTTCACATTTTTCCTTCACTTATTCTTTCTTTCAGTTACTCACTTTTCTCAATTGCAGTAAATTTTCCTTCTCTAATTATTATTTTCCTTTCTTGTTCTTCCGCTTTTTGCTTTGCTCGCCTCCCCCTTTCTTTTTCAGTTCTCTTAATTTCGCCCACCCATCCTTTTCGTCGCCTTGCTCTCCTCTTTCACACACTCTGCTGGTTTTCTCTGTTAATCTTTTTTTATTCATTCTCTTCACTTAGTTTTTTCAACAATTCTTCATTCTCCTATCCCTTTTCTTTGTTTTGGTCTCATCTTTATTTCTCTTACATTTCCCTTTCATTTTTTCCCTCTTCTTTTTTATCACCTTGCTCTCCTTACTTTCCTCTCCTTTTATTCGTTCTTTCCTCTTTTTTCTTTTACTCTTATTTCTTCTGCTTTTTTCCTCTCTTTGTAATGCCCCCTCTTTCTTTCTCTTATAATTTTCTTTCTTTCTATCACTCTTACTTTTTTCACCTTTATAATCTCTTTCATTCATTTACTGTCCTCTTTTTCTCTGTTAATCTCCTTTTAATCTTTCTTTCCTCTTTTTTTGTCTCATTTCTTTCACTCTTCGCTGTCTTTGTTTTGCCTTCCTCTTTCTTTCGCTGACATTTCTCTTTTAGTCTTCAACTCTTCTTTTTCTTCACCTTGCTCTCCTCTTTGATTCACTTACTTTCCTCTTTCTTTCTGTTAATCTCGTTTTATATTTTCTCTTCTCTCTCTTTCTCTTGACCGTAGCCTTATTTCTTTTGCTCTCCATTTTTCTTCTTTTTTTTTTTTTTTTTCAAATTCCTTTTTTCTTTTTCCCGTCTTCATTATTTCTTTAACGTTCTTCCTCTCCCTTTATATAAATATTTCTTTGCTCTTCTTCCTTACACGCAGCTTTTTCCAATTGATATTTTTGATTCTCTTACCACTTCACCGAGCGGACATTTTCAACGAAATAAAGAAACAGTTCCATTCTTGAAAATTTAAAGAGCATCATTCATTCGCAAAAATAAAATGAATCCGTGCTGAGTAAAAGACAAGTATCTCCAGAACAATCCTTATAATTATGGTACAAGTGGCTGGAGTCGTAGCATTTACAGCAGTTATTTGAAAAGCCCGATAATGTCAGTCGAGTTCCTAAGTGTCTCTTGTCATTCTATTTCGAACGATTCGTTGATATAAAGAAGAAAACCGTCACACAAATAATTATTTTAAAATCCACTTTTGTTTTTAATATTTGGCCGATAGTTT
The DNA here is from genome assembly GCA_903632075.3 of Acanthosepion pharaonis. NCBI lineage: Eukaryota > Metazoa > Mollusca > Cephalopoda > Sepiida > Sepiidae > Acanthosepion > Acanthosepion pharaonis. The sequence goes on from CAHIKZ030003973.1 coordinate 755,229, forward strand.
CTTAATGATCGTTAATTCTTTTCAGATATTAAATATTTTAGAAATCTTGATATGCAATTTATTCTTACATTTCTTGAAGTTTATTTTGTTTCCTGCTATACTTCTTTGAAATTAATGAACATTTAAAGGTCGTGCGTCAGGCTATCAAGTAAACAAGGAATCTTCGAGAGCTATCATCGGGTTAAGATCGCCACTCCTTATTTCAAATTCTACGCTGATGGAGGGTTTCACAGCTATGGCCAGTATAACTATTCCTCGTTTGTTAGATTAGGTGACTTGCTGTTTATGCTATATATTCGTGCTATGTTAATTCATACTGACAAACTAAGCTTTATTAAAAAGGACATTCTGTATCTACTGAAGTTATCTGACGCATTTTTTTCCGAACTGCGAATCACTTTCGCAAACTAGGATGTTGCAGATTAAATAACCAAAAATTAAAAAAAAAAACAAAACAAAACAAAATCAAGGTGATATGCAAACTTTAAATTCACATCTTCATGGGTGTAAGAAAGTAAACTAAAGTGAAGAAAATCAAATAAAAATTGTTTTGAGTAGGTCCTTTTTTTTCTTTCTAAAGTATCGTTATATTTTTGTGCTTGAAATTGAATTCTATAAATTAAAACGAAAACAGTCATTATCTACACTATTTATATCGTTCGAACTTTATTATCATAGCCACGGCGTTTCAGCTCTTGTACGATATGACCTTCTCCAGGTGATATCCGTTGGAATTTCAAACCGAACTTGTTATTTAGTCCAAGTGGAGAAATTGTTCTAATTCCACGTGTCATACCTTTTTCGGATATCTCAGTATTAGTCAATTCCCTTTAGTAACTCAAATCTCTATTCTCTCAACTGTACCCATGTATTGACCTCACAACTCCTTGAGTCAACTCAATTTTAGATTACTCAACTAACGCTTATCCACTAGGCTACAAAAGAAGAAAGTCATTGGAGTAACGTGCAATGGCAACGCGTATTTTAGTTTACTGAAGAATAAGGGGTTGGAGGCTATAGTTAGTTTTATTATTGTATGGTAATATTTGTAGTATGTATATTTGTACTATGTCAATAGCTTTAATAATCTTTAGTCTTTTTTCATTATTGGATTAATGTAATATTTCAGTACTTTTTAATAGTTAGTAAGCATGATAAAAGCAAAATTATCATTAGAGAGATCCTCACGAACAATAAAAAATACCCCTTGTCTTAATCACTCATTTAGCGAGTTCAATCCCTGGGTCAGGTAGTAAACCACTTGCTCGACAGCAGGGAAGAATAACTGACATAAAAAGACAAACATAAAACATGGTATCAGCAAATAACTCTTATCAGCCACCTGATGATGACCATTTTTGTCGAGATTTGCAAACTCGACGTTTCGATCAATTTCGCAAACCAATCAACGAAATTTGAATAAGCTAATTTGTTTGGAAAAATGTTTTGATAAAAAACCCTATTCGCGATTTAATCTCTTTAATTTAATTTTAGAGGTCTTCACTGTAAACAATATTTTTTAAGAAAATTTATTTTTTCCATTTTTCCTTTTTAACAGCGAAGAATAGATTTTTAAGATTTCTTACTCTTAAGGATACAACATACAACTGGCCATGCGTAAATAGTTATTTCTGGCGCCAAATTCCAACATTTTGAAGCGGACGGCGAAATGGAAATCGGATGCTTGCATATATAAAATCTTAAAGAAAAGATATGCAAATAACAATATTGTGTTTTTATTAAATAAGTATTTGTTATTTTATCATTAAACTGATTTTAAAACAGTGGAAGTATTTTGCATGTTAAATAATAAATTTTTTAATTTTTCCAAAAAATTAATGAAAATTTATTGTACGACGCACCCTAGCAAAACCAACTGCACTTTGTACCTTTGCATTTTCCCCCCAAAATTTGGTTACGATCGGTCCATGCACGGCTATTTTAAAGGGTGTGACGGACGGACTAACGGCAGTTACAGCAATTTAGATATAGATAATAACACAAATCAACCAGTACGAAGATAATAGTCCGAAATAATACAAGTGTTTTGATAATTACTTATATAAGAAAAGAAATACTGAATTATTAAAAGTGGTACAAAATCTTCGTGATAGCCAAATATAACAAAAATATATGGTATTTAATATAAAGACTTCAAAATTATACCACTTCAGAACGGGAGGGGAGTGAATATTGTAGTTGGTCATACATATGTGACTATCTCGCGAGTTTAAACCCTAGATCAGGTAGTGAAATAGTATCTGGCATCACAGCGATAGAAATAACACAAGAAATCAACATATATCCCTTATCAGCAAAACATTGGACACCTGATGATGGTCAGTGGGTGCTTGGCTGAAACATTGTGGCTATAATAAAATATACTGGGTGTAACAGCAAAATTGTCAAAACCGTGTAACAGCAAAATTGTCAAAACCGTGTAACAGCAAAATTGTCCAATTGTTTAGATTAAGCACTGATCCGTTGTTTCTTAGAAATGATTAAAGCTATCTTGCGGGAATTCTCGTAGGTTTTTTTAACACTATTGGACTCTACTTTGAGCAATAAGAATGTATAATTACTCTCCAAGCTTAACAGAAGAATCGTGATGCAATCGAACATAAACAAAAATGACATGTTCATCATTAATTAATCATAGCTAAGGATCGGAAGCCCATGAAGTATTCCATTAAAGTTCATATATATATATATATATATATATATATATATATATATATATATATATATGTGTGTGTGTGTGTGTGTGTGTGTGTGTGTGTGTGTGTGTTTATTCCAGGATCATTTTCCTACTTATCCAAGTTGATATTTGCCCTCTCTAAATTCCTATGTTCTGTCCCGGAGTAACAAGTTGCCTCACATTTTTTCACATACAATTTCATTTTCAAGTCTTTTTTCATTGCTTTTTGGATTATCATAGCTGAAACTCCTCTCTCACGTGCAAAAAGTCTTATGGGTTGAGTTGGATCTTTTCTAATTGATTTCTTTAGCACTAAAATGAAATGATCCCTATTCCTGTTGTGATCTAATCCAGTTTTCCTCTCTGCTGTTCCTTCTTTTTTAAACTTATTCATCTCTTGATGTTTCTTAAATAGACTTTGAAGAGAGAAGCCAGAGTATGAATGTTGGTACCATTACTGAAGGCCTGAATGACGTTTTACTCTCACCATTGTTCAGATGGGAATACAGTGGAGCTGACACAAAGTGATTTTAACCTGGTCGCATTCTAGCTGAATAGCTGATAGAGTTTTTCAGTGATTCTTACTACAAATGGTGTCAAGAGGGCTAAAGGTGTCATCTGAAAACCTGGAAAAAAGAAACTCACTTTACTGTTTTTTTAGATATTTGTGGGGTGGATAATTATGCTGTTACCCGATTTGGACAATTTTGCTGTTACTCCCGGTATATCAATGAAAATGATAACAACAGTTTGAAATGACGAAATTAAATTAAGGTCTCTTATTAAAAGAAGGTAGGTCTACATGATGTGTATCGCTGGAATCGACTGACAAAACCTCGAAAATGGGAATGAATGGTTTTGGTCTAACGTTAGTCGGATTAAAAGCTGCTGTGAAGTGTGAGATACAAGTTCTACTCAAATGCCTTTTTAAATAGTAAAAAGAACTATATATATATATATATATATATATATATATATATATATATATATATATACCAGTCTTTCTGCTCATATGTAAATTAGGCAAGCCTGAAAAAAAAAGCATCCTTACAAGTAGGCAAATAGATGTTCTGATTAAAAGGAACTTGAATACAAAGCTTGTATCCGTAGAATGAATTGCTAGAAACACAAACGTGGCCAATATTTCCCATTAAGGGCAACACAGATATTGAAAATATTTCTTACTTTATTTACAGACGGATAGTCTAGTTGATAATATTTTAACTAGTTTATTGGACATTGAATTTTTTTATTCGACTTGTGCCGCCTAAATAAATAGGTTAAATATTATCGCTCGAAATGTATTCAGAAGTTTAAAATACGGTAAAAGCTGCTATTTTAAGCTAAGTCAATGGTTTAAGTGTTAAAAGGTTCCGCTGTCTCTTGTATTTGACTAAATCAAGAATTTTGGAGCAAGGAATTAACTTGATTCATAATTTTATGCTAAACTCTGAGTTTTTATCTTTAAAAAGAATCTTACCCGCCTAATATTTTGAAACAATTTAAGGGCTTTAGCGATTATAAGTTTACCATATCGGACATTTTCAAAGTAAAATATGAATTTGGTGTTTGTAAATTTGCCCCAATTCGCAATTACTTACAAAATCATATGTGATACTCTGCAAAAAAAAGTTTTGCCTGAAATTTTCAGACTTCAAAGAAGTTTACTAGCCTCATATATTCATACTGAAGACTAAAGCGAATAATTTAGTATGGACTTATTAAGAGAACTAAGCTTCCTTTAAGTTTTTACACCAAAATTCACGATTTAGCTAAATGAAATATCAGATGGCTTAAAGTTTCAACCATGAAAAATTATATTTTTTTTAAAATCAGCAAGATCTTCTAGTATTTTAACTTTGAAAATTTATTTATCTCATTCCTCTTTTCAAAAAAATAATTATTGACTCAGCGTAATATGTCGTGAAGCAGCGAAAAAACGTAAAGCCGGTGTTTACAATGAATTCTTATCAACCCACAGATGCCGTCATAATTGCAGTACAACACTATTCCAAATTAAACAACTTCACACACCGTCCTGGGTAAGACGATAAACTACACTCAACAGTAAGGCCTCTGATCAGGAGGTTTTAAGGAGTGTACAACCACCTCTTAATTGTTGGTGTTCCCAGGTCGATCCGGGGCGGGGGGAGCACCTGTTAGAGACACAGTTATAGGTAAAAAGTTAACCCCCAAACTGGGGTCAAAACATGATGAAAGTGTAAAAATAGGTTTTAATACCAGAAAAACTTTGCAAAAATTATTAACAGCAATAAATTTTTGAAGAAAAAAAAAATTACCAGGAATAAATTTTTGAAGAAAAAAAATTATTACCAGCAATACGGTTTTGAAAAAAATTATTACCAGCAATACATTTTTGAAAAAAATTATTAATAGCAATACATTTTTGAAAAAAAATTGTTACCAGCGATACATTTTTGAAAAAAAAAATATTATTACCAGCAATACGTTTTTGAAAAAAAAATATTATTACCAGTGATACGTTGATGAAGGAAAAAATAGTACTAGAAATATATTTTTGACAAAACAAAATGTTACCAGCAATAAAAAATTTTGTCAGCATTAAATAACCCATTGATGTTGATATGCTGTAAAACAAAACAAAACAAACAAACTTCACACACACACACACACACACACACACACACACACACACACACACACACACACACACACACACACACACACGGACATTCAATCACACATAAACACAAGTGCAGAGATATATGTAAGTTCCCATACTTCCGTTTAGAAAACGGTAACATTTCCAACGAAGCGTTTTTGACCCTGAGACTGGATACGTTTTCAGCGTTTAAACATCGTTGCCAATAACTCAACGCAGAACCAGTCATTTTTATTCTTCCATCACAGAATAAGAATATCATATCCATATAGATGTAACCTGTGCACGATCTTAGCAACATTTAATATATTTTCTTTTAACAAATGCATATATGCCAAGTTGAACCAATTTTGTCCAAGTTGTGTTGACAGCAAATCCTCAGCACCCGACTTCGACCGGAAATAATTCCTTTTGCGATTTCCTGATACCGAAGAATCCAATCGTGCCCACTGTAAGCATTAAGATACAGTGGAGTGATGTCATACATTTTTTTCCATTATATTAACATAAGGAATAGCAGTAGATGTTGATATCTTTGATTTTATTGTATATAAAAATAAATAAGTATGTAACTTTCCCAAAATCATATTTTTGTATAAAGATACTATTTTAGATATTTTTTATTGTACTATGCATAAAAGATGATACATTTTATGTATTTAAATATTATGAAAAGACATCTATCTTGTTCTTTTCATATCTATCTATCTATCTATCTATCTATCTATCATTTTCTTCATATCTATCTCTCTATCTTATTCTGTTCATATCTATCTATCTATCTATCTATCTGCGCATGTCTCAGTCTCTTCAGATCTATCTATCTATCTATTTATCTATCTATCTATCTATCACTCTTCATATCTATGTATATATATATATATATATATATATATATATATATATATATATATATATATATATATATATATATATATATATATATATATATAGATAGATAGATAGATAGAGATGATAGAGCAATAGAATGATTAAATATGAAACAGGGATGGAAACCTTGATAAATATAAGATGTTTCACTATGTATTTAGCATCATCAGAACGTAGAATAATATGGAATCTATCTTGCATTCTTTCTTTTTTCATCATATATCTGTGTAGCTAATTATCTATCTATCTATCTATCTATCTATCTATCTATCTATCTATCTATCTATCTATCTGCTTTCATTATCTTTCTTTCTTATATTTTCTTTTTATCTATCTGTTTTCATTATCAGTCTTTCTTTCTTATTATATTTTCTTTTTATCTCTCTATCTATCTATCTATCTATCTATCTATCTCTTAATATCTATCTGACTATCTATGAAGATAGATAGATAGATAGATAGATAGATAGATAGATAGATAGATAGATAGATAAAGCAATAGAATGATTAAATATGAAACAAGGATGGAAACCTTGATAAATGTAAGATGTTTTACTATTTATTTAGCATCATCAGAAAGTAGAATAATATGGAATCTATTTTCCATTCTTTCTTTTTTCATTATCTATCTATCTATCTATCTATCTATCTATCTATCTATCTATCTATCTATCTATCTACTCTTCCTTCTTCTTTTTTTAATAAAGAAAAACTTATTCACCGTTCTTTTGGTGGTTCTTGAATGAACTTTGAAAATGAAAGCCAGATTATAAATGTTGGTACCATTACTGATGACCTGAATGATTTTGTCTCTCACCATTGCTCATTTGGGAAGACGGTGAGGATGACGCAAAAGAACTTTAACCTGTTCTCTTTCTAGCTGAATAATTGAAAGAGTTGTCAATTATTCTTACGATAAATGGCATCAGGTTGACTAAACGTATTATCTGGAAACTTAGAAAAAGAAACCCAATTAGTTTGGTGTATTTATTATATATTAAATATTTTGTGGGATGGAGAATTATACTCCAACACGATTAGGAAAATTTGCTGTTAAATCCCGTACAAATATATATATATATATATATATATATATATATATATATATATATATATATATATATTTGTATTTTCAAAAAAAATTTCACTTGAAGATGGAACAGAGCTTACTTTAACTCAATTTAATTCAAATAATTATATTGGAGTTTTCGGCTCTTGTTTTGAAACGTGAGACCTCTTATGTCGCGAGTTGGAATCATATTTTTAAATAAATAATTTCTTCAGCGAAATAAGTGAGGAAAATCAGAAAGAAATCGTTAATGAAATCCACATACATTTGAATTCCTTATATAAATTTTGATGAATAAATCTTATTTTGCTCAACAATAAGTCAGTTTAGTTTCCTTTGCTTAGATGATGTGCTAATATCAAATTTATCACCACGCACACCCACCACACACAAACCTATCCCCTATATATATATATATATATATATATATATATATATATATATGTGTGTGTGTGTGTGTTATATATATATAAGTTTATATATATATATATATATATATATGCATGTATATGTGCAGATTGCTGAAGAAAAACAACTATAGTATTGCTAAAAGATTAATATTTTGATTTGTACTACCCTTGAGGAAAATGACACAAGCCTGGCCTTAGTCTTCAGGCAGTAATAAGCCTTCAGGATGAAAGACTACCGCGCGAACTGAATTCTCGTGTTATCAAATCTCCATAAAAATTGAGTCGATCATCTCTATCTTCAAGATACACATCTATACCTGAAGGAACAAACACACACACACACACACACACATATATATATATATATATATGTGTGTGTGTGTGTAAGAAGAATAAGAATTACAAAAAATATATATCTACAACTATATATATATATACATAAAGGGAAACACGGAGATAGAGAGATAGATAGATAGAGAGTGCGTGAGAGTGAGTGAGAAAGAGAAAGTAAATCATAAACACTAAGCAAGGGCTTTATTTTAATAGGACACGCTGCATAACGTTAAACATTGCAGGTGATTCTGATGTTTTCGCTAAGTCAAGATTTTCGTAATGGTAATATTTTCCTGAGATTTTCACTATTTTATTTAATTCTCTTTCTCATCTCACTCTCTTTCTTTCTCTTACTCTCTCTTTACTCCTCTCTCTCTCTATCTCTATATATATATATATATATATATATATATATATATATATATATATATATATATATATATATATATATATATATATGTATGTATATATATTGAATTTGTAGGTCACGATTCCAATGGAATAAATTATGACCATGGAATATTAGTGTTTAAGCCCTTTTCTTATATCCTTACTCTGTCCTGGACATTGAGTTCTACCTGGATTCTATCCTCTTGGAATTTTTTTTATTCAAAATATATATGTATGTGTATGCTTGTATGTATATATATTTATATATTTTGCATATGTATGTGTATATTTACCACTAATATTATCTATCTATCTATCTATCTATCTATCTATCTATCTATCTATCTCTCTGTATATATATATATATATATATATATATATAATATTTTTGTACGACAAATTTTAAATATGGATTTGAAAATGACGGACCGCGTATTCTTTTAAAGGTAACACAACGCCCAACACTTCTTCAGATAGATTCTTTGGAACGACAATAATCGAGATATAGACACTGAAAAAGGTGCCTACGTTAAGGGTGAAGTACGCTGTGTGATGTAATTTTAAGTCCATCGCTATAGGTATCATCATCATCATCATTATCATCATCTTGACTTTTGTAATCGTAGGTTGGATCCGAATGCAGATGTCACACTAATTCAGCATCAACAATTCTGGTACAGTCATACCTGTCCACCTTTTAATATTGGCCAACTATTTTTTTTGCGTTGGCATCTTCTTCTGCGTCCACATTCAACATTGCCTTGCATGATGGTTTTTCACAGGCTGTCGTTCCCTGTAATGTGTCCAAACCACGCCATTTTTCTCTGTTTGACAGTGGTGAAAAGAGGTTCTTTGTGTCCCACAAAACTTTCAATCTTTTTACACACAAAGTTATTGTTTATTTTTGTTCCAAATAGAAAATTCCAATGATCCTTTTTTTTTTCTCTCTAGCTACCAACAGCGTCCAATTTCTCATTCATATAGGAGAATTGAGACTACAAGCGATTTTTCTCCTCCATATTCGTGAACCTCCTCACTGCCCGTCAACAATTTACCATTCTCATCCTCTACGACTATTTGGCTTGTCTTAGTGAGGGATTTGAGGGTATTGTAAACCTGTTTATATCGCCAGTAAGCATATCCTTCTCAATGGTTTTGCACTTATTTTATATCCACTTCCCTTTAGCTGATCGCATTTTTCTCCTTATGTCACACAAACCTCGCCACTTGAGGGCTTCTTTTCTTTCAATTCTCTCCTCTTATCACACAAGTACAAGATTTCGTTCGCGACCCACGGTTGGATTTTCGTTCGCGACCCACGGTTGGATTTTCGTTCG
>CAHIKZ030003973.1:767500-782500 GCA_903632075.3 Acanthosepion pharaonis
AAATTGAACTTGAAATGGTATAGACTAGGAATTTGTTGTGAGCCATGATTGTCCACGTCATGAAGGCATGTAGAAAAAGAAGGACTTAGTATCAGACTAGGTATCAGATACGGCCTGATGAAGGGAATAACAATAGATTATAATGCGTAACTATTGTAAGTGAGAAAAAAAACTACTTATCCTATTCGAGTTACTGGTATTTAGCTGACTTGGACATTGGTGTCGATGTGAAATTTGCTGTCGTCTCAAAATACCAGTCTTGACAAATCAGCAGTCGATTTTTATTTGGTGCTGATATCAGCCACCAGACAGTCCTTCAAAGTAATCATAAGAATGTCTTCTGTCATGAATTTAGATGATTGTCTACTTTCAGTGGGCTTGAAGTTGTTCGGGTGTTCTTATAATTTAACGAAGGCATAAGAGTTATTTCCCAGACGACATTGAATGGAAACAGCATCATTGTCTATATCTCAGCTTAAAAATGAAAAGACGACATATAAGATGATGTGGCGGTTGGAGGTAGAAAATATCTTCCTTTTTTTAGGTAGGGGTTAAGGTGAAGTAGAATTCATTGGTGTGAGGAAAAAAAGTCGGATTGTGGAGAGGAGGGGAGAGCAAGTAATAAAGAAGGAGTCGGAGCTGGTGAGCGTTGAAAAGGGAATTTTAGAAAGAAAAAGACTTCAGTAAAAAAAAAAAAAGTAGACAAGCAAAATAACTTTGGAAAAGAATGAAAGGAAAGGTATTAAAAAATGGAGAGATCCTAATTCCCGCGGCAATTCTTTCGCATTGGCAAAGCAGCAAGCAATAAAATAATTAAGTCGCTCGTTAAATAAAAGCTGCGTTACGAGACGCTGAGTGGAATCGGAACAAGTCGAGGAATAATTCTATAATGGTTCTTGTGCGAGAATCTTTACATTAGAAAGACAGTCGGAGAGAGGAATCCCGCTGTGTTGAACTTGTGGGATCCAGTGTTATTCGAAATTTTATATGAATCAAATTACTGAGAAAGAGAGAGAGAGAGAGAAAGAGAGAGAGAGAGAGGCAGAGGCAGACAGACAGACAGAGCCAGAGAGAAAGAGATAGAGCGGTAGAAACAGCGAAAGAGGGGGGAGAGCGTGTCGCAATTTTGACACGTTTCATTAAGGGATTTTATATTTTATCGGTGTCTTTTTTTCTTTTTAAGTTCTGCTTCCATTTGGCGAACTTGGAATTTTACGTTTCACTTTTCATATTTGCTTTATGTATATTTTTTCTCTTTCTGATCTATCTATCTATCTATCTATCTATCTATCTATCTATCTATCTGTGTCTGTTCATTATCTATCTATCTATCTATCTGTGTCTGTTCATTATCTATCTATCTATCTATCTATCTATCTGTGTCTGTTCATTATCTATCTATCTATCTATCTATCATATAGATAGATAAATAGAGAGATAGCTATCTCTTTTATCTGCTAATCTCTCTCTCTCTCTTTATACATACATACATATATACATACATACATATATATATATATATATATATATATATATATATATATATATATATATATAAACACCGTCCGCTGAAATCCTAAAGGTCTAAAACCCGTCACACGAAATCTTCTTTCACTTTAACATATATATTTCCTTAAAAAATATATATATATATATATATATATATATATATATATATATATACACTTCTGTATGTATATATATATATATATATATAGATATAGATATATATATATATTCATAACTATCTTTTTTATCTGATTATATATTTGCCAGTTTATTCGTTTCTTTCTATCTCTCTATGCTATGCTCTTAGGAATTCTCTCTACAAGGGCAAATGTTTTTAATAATCGACCCCATTAACTCTTTCCTATGGAAAAGGTCTTTTTTTACCTGCGTCCAACTTACAATTGATACTGCTGCTTTTGCGTTTCAGGAATTAGTTGGAAACTGTAAATATCTTCCGAAAAATAGAATGTTATGACAAAAGTTGAGTTCGGTTATACAGGGCGTCCACGAAAACAATTCCAAAAAGTCATTATGAAAAGCTTAAAAGAGGTGGCAACTAAATTTTTGTTGCATATTGATACGCTATTATTGAAATTGTTTGAATGATATTAATAGTTTTATTAATGTCATAGTTTTATTCAGTTAAAGGATTACCGGAAGTTACCTATAAACTTCGATGACGGTGAGTATTCTAGTAGAAAACGCACAATGTGTGCCTTGTTTTATCGAAATAAAGTCGGATATTCAAACACGAAAAATTATACAGTGACAATTGATAAAGTATGTTAAGAAGGATATAGACATAAACAAAGTCGTCCTGGGTGTGACGAGAAACTACGTAAGACGATAAACTACATCCGACAACAAGTCCTTTGATCAGAAGCTTTTGAGAAGCTTGGAACCACCGTTTAATTGCCGGGATGGTAGCATCCTGTCAGGGTCTCAGCTATGGGTGAATACTTAACCCACACGAAAAGGGGTTAAAACACTATGAACGTATAAAAATAGGTTTTAATACCAGCAATACTTTTTTTGAAATTTTTTTTTTTTTACCAGCAATACATTTTTGAAAAAAAAAAAAAATACCAGCAATACATTTCTGAAAAACAAAAAATATTACCAACAAAATATTTTTGGAAAAAAATATTACCAGCATTTAAAATCTTGTCGGAATTAAACAAACCATTGAGGATGATATACCGTAAAACAAAACAAACCAAAACATACATAGACTATTGCTTAGATGTACTTAGTTCAACGATTGTGGCCCATATGGAAATTTATTAATTATTTGTATATAGTCTTCTTTATTTACTTCATATTATGTAAATATTTCAACAGTATCCAGTTTCCGGTGTAATTTTAATATTTTCTGTTTGTTTAATGATTTCAAGATACCCTTTATAAGTATATTCTGAATATAATGTATGCTCGCTATGTTTCAGGATTGCTGAGATCAGCATATATTTTTGCTGAGGTGAAGGTTTTTTAACCTTTAGAAATATTGTTATAGTCTCACTTTAGCCTTCTAATACAGGTACTTTATAAGCTCAATACACTAATATTTTAAAGTATATCGTGTATGCAGTCACTTGACGAAAAAACAAAAATCAAGCGAATATAAAATTAGTGAGTGTTCGGGTTGTTTTGAGTGAAAGTGAAAGAATTTAAATTAAACCGGTTGTGGTTATAGGTAGACATATCTTAGATTCATTAAGCATGGATTTTGTAAAAAAAAATTGACGATATAATAAAGTGTGTTTGACGTGTATTTATGGATGGCAAAATATTTATCGGTACTCCCTCTAAGTATTTCCGGCGTAATGAATTATTACGAGAATTTTCTTTTTTTTCTCCTATTTCATTTTCTGATGAAGGTTAAATAAAAGCAAAACATGCTAAATTTATAAATGCTTGTTCCTTTTCCTATCATATTGTCGTTTGTACATTACTACTTTTTTTTTATTTTGTGTTCTTTCTAATCAGTACGCGTTTCCGCAGTTCCCATTTTATCCACGATTGGTTTTTTGATAAAAGACTAGCTAAAACGGTCATTTCCAAAAATTATTTTTTGTGCCTCGTTTTTCTCTTGCTGTTTAATTTAATATTTTAAATATGCCCGTTTTTCCCGCCATAATCATTGTTGAGAGAGCGGCACGCCAACAAATTGACACTGGGGTACAAATATATTGTACGTAGTATACCCCCCATCATGACAGCCAGTCAACTAAACATATATCAGGTACATACATCTCGGACAATTATACGCAATATGGTGACAGATTTTAGTAAAAGCGTCACATAAACGTCCAGGTTGGGATCTAGTTAGAAAGAAGAGTAAGATAGCCCCACCAAGACAGTCATCGATTGAAGGTGTTTCTAAGTATCTAGATATGACTCATAAATCGCCTTAGCTGCCCCATTCCCCAAACTTAAAAAAGAAAAAAAAAATAAAAAAAAATAACTGTTGTCACTTGGGAATAATGCTGCCCAAAAGCACCCGTTCGTGAACATATACAGTGTGTCTGCTCGTAGATGACATGCCCAACTGGTTACGGTCAGGTAACTGACAAGCAAATTTGTCATAATGCACTGGGTGTTTACTCTAGACCATCTTACTTACCATGAAAAGACATATACGGTAATAGCAACAATCAGTTGAGATAAAAAAAGCTACTGGATGTATATCTGGTTTAGCAGCACGGCAAATATTAATAATAATAATAATAATAATAATAATAATAATAATAATAATTATTATTATTAGTAGTAGTAGTAGTAGTAGTAGTAGCTTCTTATCTCCTCTGATTGCTGGTATTGCCGTATATGTCATATCCAGTAGGGCATGTCATCTACGGGCAGACGCACTGTACATATCTGTATATCTGGGCAGCTGGGTAAAATGATAATAATAATAATAATTATTATTATTATTATCATTATTATTATTATTATTATTATTATTATTATTATTAGTAGTAGTAGTAGTAGTAGTAGTATTTGAGCTGCTGGCCAGATATTATTATTATTATTATGACTAATATTATTATTAAAAATAACCCAAAATGATTGACGTAACCTAATATTTTTCAACAGAGAAAAGCACAATTTAAGAAAAGAAAAAGAAAAGAAAAAAATCACAATGTTTGACAATGCTAAACAATATTTCAAGAGAATGCCTCTCTTCTTCAAGTTATGGTTTTTTTAAAAACAAGTTTTTTTCAATTATGAAAATATATAAAACTACAAAAATTATAATTCTTTGTAGAAATGCCGCTTGTCTTGTAATGAAAAAAAAAACCGGCTATCCTGGTAATGAACACGCCGAAAAAAAATGAAACGACCCCCGAGTGAAGGCATGCAACTGAAACGTGATTAATATGATGAGGGTCTTGTTCATTTTGGAATTTTCCGTTAGTTGATAATAGTTGATAATACTAAGAGGAATTAATCAATCAGCTTAGTATAGATCTTATGGAATCATTTGGTTCATTCCGTCAGGCCGGGAAGTTAGTAATTTGCATACGTAACTAATCTTATGCGTTTTAAGGGTTGACAGGCCGGTAGATTCTGAATATTTTTTCAGAATATGCACTTTAAAATGTTTTTCGACATTACAGTCGTTTGTAATAAAATGTTCCGCAAGCTCCGTTGATTATTATTATTATTATTATTATTATTATTATTATTTCCTTTGATTTCTGTTGTATACACATTTCCTTCCGGGCCCCAACCAGACACCTAATGTCAGAAATAGCTCTACGACATTTTCGACTGATCATTTAAAAAAAAAAAAATCATAGATAAAGCCTTTCGTAAAGTGTGGGCAGTACTTGTCAGAACAGATATTTATCACAGAATCTGCATTTTGGGCTGACACAATATTTTAGTATATGTGCTTGATAATTCCTAGTTAGCAAGCATTGGTCCTGTGCAGCAAGGATAAAACCTTCAGTTTCAGCTTTCAACCCTGCACTACGTAGCCACTGATGGGTACGGGTTTTGTCTACGTCAGCTTGTTTGGTACGGACAGAGTATTGGCCATGAAGCGGTTTATCTTGCCATCGCTTCTGTATCTGGTCGGTTGCATTCGTCTTTGCTGTCTTTTTTAGGTATTTTGCAGTTTCAGCCGGTGTATTGTGCTGTAGTTGCATCTCTACGCCCATTTGAAACTCCATTTTGAATTCGCTGACTTCTTTTATTACGGAGTAAAGACGCTTACTACTTTCATGTTCCTTGACGCATACCATCATCCAGTCTTCTGTAGTTTCCAAATATCTTTGGAGGCCAATTGTTGTAGTTTTTTTTAGGACAGTTCTAGTTGAACTAATCCTCTGCCTCCTTCGGATCTGGGCACATACAGACGATCAACATAAACTTTGGGATGGTGGATGCGATAGCAAGTGAGAAGCTTTCTCGTTTTGGCGTCCATTCGCTTAATTTCAGCTATGGTCCAGTTAAGGGCATTAAAGCTGTATCGCACTACAGGGACAGCCAATGTGTTTATGGCTGATATTCAGTTTTTTTTGTTTAGCTCAGTATTTAGTACCAGACGTACACGCCTGTAGTACTCTTTTCTTATCTTTTCCTTCATTTATTATTATTATTATTTGAGGGTGTTATTATTATTATTATTATTATTATTATTATTATTATTCGAGCCATGTCAACTGGTCCTACAGAATCTGAATCAAAGATCTATACAAAATAACAGAAATCACATCAATTGAGGATTTTCAACAATAGCAACAATTAATAGATAGTACATGTAACTCGTGTAGAAAATAATGAAAGCATCAAGTTTTTGACACTTCACGCTACTTGAAACAAAATCCAGGAGGGAAAACCACCATCAGTACTGGAAAAATCGATAGCAACTATTGAACTTGAGGAATCTATTTTTCTGAAAAATTGTTTTAATAGATAGAAATTTAGAAATTTCAGAGAAAAATGGCACCGGTTGTTCGATCAATGAATGTCGAATGCTTTCATATAAGGAAACCGCTTATATTGAAATTACCATTATTATTATTATTATTATTATTATTATTATTGCATTAGTGATTCTGATACAAGAAATGTACTATAAACAAGGGGTAAAAATATTTGGTCATTGAAGATTGAAGGAGTGTCGGACATGAATGATTGAAAACAAAAAAACGGAGAATAGGCAACACAGAAAACTATACAGGATTCTCAACTGTCTTCCATGGTGAGAAGTCCGCAGTCAGCCTCAGCGTTTCTTTGTTATATTCTCGTTTTCTTTTCTTTCTTTTTTTTTTTTTTTAACGTTTTCTGCCTGGGGTGTCCATATTTGATTAGACGGAATTTTTCCAATTATCTACAAAGAATTCGCCTCCTGTCTTATCAATTCAAGATCCCCAGCTCCTCTGCCGTTCGACATTCATCCTCTTTACATGGACAGGCGCATTAAAATCCCATCGAGAAAGCGCTGCAGGGAGCCGCGGATGATCCCCCGTTGTGACCGAGGAAGATGTTATGACGTTAAGAAGTCAGTTGGTGGCAGCGTGCTGACTTTTATTTTATTTTTTTTTTAAGAGATGCAATGGTGTAGTGTACGGAGAATATCTTTAGAACAAGTTTCCATCCTCGATTTAACAGCAGGTGGCGAAAAACAAATCGTTGTAAAAAAAAAAAAAAAAGCAAAAACAAACACACGCTACAAAAAGAATAAGCGTAATAATAAATACACAAAGTTTGTAGAAAGAAGTTGATGAGACAGAGAAAGGAGGAAAAACAAACAAACATATTTTATATAGAGTATATATTATATATTTCCGTTCTGAGAATATGGTGAAGTTGAAAATGCATTATTGAAGAGAGGGGAGAAATGAATAGATATGCCACAAATTTGTTTTGTGTACACAACATGATTATTATAATAGGCAGAATGAAAAGGCAGGATTCATAACGGGTTTTGTGCGTGCAAACACATAAACATATTTTGATAAATTTACCAATTATCTCCGCGTTAAAAAGCAGAAAATGCTGTTCATAATGGCATGTTCGTTTTCCAAGAAACACGACCCCGAAAGTGCATACCTTCTCGATTTAATATCGATATCTTTTTGATGCGACCATTGTGGGTTTTACAAGTCAGTTAATGGATAAGGGATCGAGATATTTTTAGGATGGAATCAATTTTCAAAAGAAGTGCGGGTTGCAACACGATTATAGGTACTGAAAATTAAATGGGCAAGCGGATAATTCAAATTCCTGCAGGGTATGCCTAGTTTAAAGCGAACTAATGTCCATGCGAAAAACATAAGTTTATTTTCTCTTCGCTCATCATTTTTTTTTCTTATTTCAGCACAAGAAAGACAATAATGATACGAAGACCCTAGGGGTTACTAAGTGCAAGAAAATATGAAATAAAGAAAAACATTATCAAAGGGAGATAATAAGAGAACTGGAATTAAATCGACGAAAAGATAACGATCGACATTGCATTTAAATTCTTTGATTATCAAACTTGATTGGAAATGAAGAAGCCGGATATGTTTGCCATAAGCGCAAAGCGCGAGAGAAGAAACTGTTAGCATAGGACTTACGGTTAGAAAGATGAATTCTCGACACTCGCTTAAAATCCTAAACTCTAGGCACCAAAGAGGAAAGCTCCCCCGAACAATTACCGTAGAATATATTTATAGAAAAGTCACTGGGAACCCACGTTACGGCGGTTGAAAAGTGGCAGAAGCTGAGATGCCAGGTCTAGATCAATAAAATTGCAGGTTCTTCGTTATATTTTATCACGAAGGTCTAAATAGACAGCAGAAGCCTAAGACCCGATGTGACAGCAATATTTACTGCATGGGTGAATGAGTAAGATAGATTCTGGCGAGAAAAATTGTCTAATATTTATCCACAAATATCAAAGGGTTAACATTAATATCTAGAGGGGGACGGTAAAAACATCATTAGGACTCTTTAGACTTGGTAAGGGAATTAGTTTTGGAGAAAGGCAACACTAAATTCAAACATCAGAGAAGAACGGCAAAGAACTCCACTATATTTCCCCAAAACATACACAGATTATTAAAAGAAAAGGAAGCTGAGAAGTGACATGATCACCTACATTCCGAAGAGAATTGGTTGTTTTCTTTTAAAGTCAATGACAAGAGTAGATTATTACTTAAATAGTCGAATAATAAAACACCGATTGTGGGAAGATTATTAACAGGAATTTTGCACAAGCCGTTATCGATATGAATGGCTGTTCTCACTTGACTCGTAGTGCATGGCAAAAAGGGTCTAAGAGGTATCAACTCCGACATTTAAAATTCGTTGGAGGCACGACAGAGAAATGAATTGAAGAATCGGAGAGCCGAGTTCGAATTCCAGTCGAATCCATTACATTCATTTACGTGTCCATTACCCTTGGGAAAGGTATGAATCTCCCCACCCCGACTATGGGTAAATAGCAAGACAGACCGGATTCTATAGCCTTGAATGTCAACTGGTTTACCGCAGAAAGAAATGAAAGAATCTGCCTCGTCAGTCATATATCGAAAGATACATGATCGCCTAAACGTGTATTACACATGGCGTATAACTAACAAAGCGTACCCTGCACATAATCACAGGTACTTAATTATTTGCTAAGTCATGCTCAAAATTACAATAATAAGTTTTCTATATTCCGTATCTCTTCAAGCCGTGAACGATCATGGGCCTTTACAACTTCCTATCTTTTGTAGTTCTAAGCAATGTATTCTTTATACTATCTCCCCAACTCCCTGTACAGCCATTCGTTCACACGAGCCAGTTGTTTAAGTTACTCTCTTTCATTCAATATATCATGTGTGTGTCAAATTTTCTAAATCTTCTTTCCTTATAATGTGCAATAGAAATTTAAAATGTCTCTTTCTGACTCTAAGTATAAGCATCCATTTAAAGTATATGATCAACTTGGCCTGTGAATCTAGATCCATGGTGAGTGCTGCAGACTGCGTCAACATCCAGTGATGAATTTCCGTATGTTTTGTCCTCTCTGCCCAATGAAAACGCACTAGGTCGTCTAGTTGCTGTAGCGGACCGTCGATAGGTTTGACCGCGACTGAACGATAGCATGCGTTACGCGGCAAGCTACCCGTCATTCCGTGCGTTCGCGTCTTGTCCGCCATCAGTGCCTACCTGTTCTTTTGTAACCCATAAATTCAGAATTGCCTTTACTTTCTCATTTATCCTCGTATATATATATATATATATATATATATATATATATATATATATATATATATTTATTCAAATTAGATGTGCATTTGTTTCTTACTGTTGTTTAAAAATATTATTACTGTATTTTGATATTGAAATCTATAATTAAAAAGTCTACTTGCATTAAAAACGATGTGTGTTTTTGGCAGAACACGATCTTTGTTTTGTATATCTACAGAGTGTCCCAAATATTTGGACACATAGGAAATCTCATAAACCATATTTTTTGAACTCCACAGATTAAAGATGGTTTCGCCGAAAGAAGAAAGAACTAACATCTTTTTCTGGGGTATGCAAAAGGAGAAGGTGTACTCAAAGAAAACCTCAGGTGCAACACACTTGATTGAACGCATAAAGATTATATGTGCTAACATTGACGGCATATGTGAAATTGTTGCATCGAATTCACGGGAATCTTGCAAAGCACATCAATCTTTGCATCAATAATGATGGAAATCATATTGAATGTATGATTTGTTAATATTCCAATTCAATAAAATGTTGTTGACAATTTCATTTCAGGAAAATATGCATTTTTGCCTATGTGGCAAGGCTTAAGGGATAACCTGTATATATATATATATATATATATATATATATATATATGTATGCACACAGATACACACACACACACACACACACACATATATATATATATATATATATATATATATATATATATATATAGAGAGAGAGAGAGAGAGAGATAGATAGATAGATAGATAGATAGATAGATAGATAGATAGTTACGTGTGTGTGTTTATGACTTCAAACGTGGTTTTGAAGTAATGAAAATATGTCGGATTAAAAGCATAAAATCTATTAATTCTTTTATATATATATATATATATATATATATATATATATATATATATATATATATATATATATGTAGTTCCTGGAATTTTCACATTACCAGTTCCTTAAAATTGACAAAAATTCAAAATTTTGATTGTATCATCTTTAAAGATTTTTTGCAATATATATTTTCCGAGATTTTAATTTTCAATAACTATGCGCATAAATAAATACGCATTTATGTCCCCTTGCCAAGCATTTTATTGGGCATTTCTTGTCAGTATTTTCTGTTGCCTTAAGGAGCTCCAGTAAATATTCCGGGTAGAAACCTCCAAAGTACAACAATAATCAAATCTACCCCTTTATATATATATATATATATATATATATATATATATATATATATATATATATATATATGAATGAAGGAGATAACGATATATATTTTAATATATGCAGAACAATATTGGTGAAAAATATATGACAAAGCGGGAAAACGTTTCTTGTGACGAGTTACGTTCTTTAGGATTTAATCGGACTAAATTTGTCATGTCGGTAAGACTAAACATACGCATGACAGAAAGGTGTTTGGAATTTTAGATCTTTTTTATTTAAGCGTTTCACCCCAAGCAAGGCGGGAAGACACTAGCACGCAAGAGGTTACAGAGAGTTGGAGAGAGAGCAAATAGGTGTGGTAGAGGAAAGGATGAAGGGAAGGATAGGGGATAGACCAAGACATCTGGAGACGTTGATTGACATTACATTTGAATAGTTGGAGATTATAGCTATCAGGGAAACAGGAAGAGGAGAGGGAGCTCCACAGTCGAGAAGTGCGAGTCATGAAGCTACTGGAGTAGAAGAGACGGCTATATTTAACAGTTTCGACAGTGAAAGGGTGAGAGCGAGATGCCAGCCTAGCTGAACGCTTAAATTCATGAAGTCTGCGAACCAGCAAAAGCAGCTCATCGGAGCAGTTACCGTGAAAGTATTTGTAAAATAGACAGAGGGAGGCGACAGCACGTCTGTGAGAGATCGACTGTAGACGAAATGCCAGATCAGGGCCAATTACATTGCATATCCCTCTCTTGATTTTATCAAGGACCTTGATACAACCAGAAGGGGCTCCAGACCTTATATGACAGCAATACTCCATGCAAGGGCGAATGGTTGATTTGTAGATTTGAAGGATCGACTCCGGAAAGAAAAATTTCCGAGCGCGGCACAGGGAGCCAATATTTTTTTTATTCATTTAGAATCTTGTTCTCTTTTTTTCCCGTTTACTTATGGTAGTAGATATCCCACATTGTGATAATAGAAGTTCTGCCAGGAATGGTGAAATTTTGTAAGAGCCAATGCGTACGTTTACTTTAAATGACTTTGCAATTAAGGCACTCTCTAGACATTTACTCCGTTGTGAATTAGTTCTGCTTTGATCAGAGTAGCATTTTTTTTATGTTAAAATTGCCTCGTTACGGTAGGTAACCAACGCATTTGACGTATTATTTTGAAGGATGACATTTTATAAACATATTATCTTATATTTAGATTCCCCGAGTTTCCTCTTATGTATTTTTGTGACAATCATTACAGATGACCTTGATCGAAATGTCAGCTACAGTGAATAACTCAGGTAGCCTCCTTGAAAATCTAAGGGATATGTTCCTGACCGACAAACTCATGCCAACTCTAGATATAAAATCCCTCTACACCATCGTCGCAGTGGAAAAAATGCCTAATCCCCTAAAACAGTATACACCCCAATCAAAGATAAAGCTTTCTCTACCAACAGCTAAAATAATAAAAATTGCTATATCATCACCAATCAATGCTACTTCACATTTAATAATGATTGTTACGAACAAAAATTTGGCTTACCAATGGGATCACCTCTCAGTTGAACGATGGCATGCATCTTAGAATTTTTCGAATCGGGTACTTTCCAAAATTTTTTATCTAAACAATCAACATACTTCAGTTATATTGATAATGTTCTACTTATATATTCTCGTGATACTGATTTACCTGACATTTTAGATCAATTAAACCAAAACGAATACCCAATAAAATTTATATACGAAATGGAAGAACACAATTCTTTCCTAGATATCAAGCTAAACTACGTTAACAACAGTTTAAAATTCGGTCTCCACTGGAAATCAACCAACAAAAACGACCTAATAAATTTCTGTTCTCATCGTCATAACAGAATAAAATTCGGGATAATCATCGGGTTCTACCTAAGAGCACTAAGAATTTGCAGCTCGGGTTATTAACACGAAGCGGAGAAATACATTGAATTCACTTTCAAACTTCTCCAGTACTCTAATTATTTTATATTGAATGCGGAACAACAGGTCCATAAAATATTCCAAAACAAATAAAAAGTCCCTTCCTGCGAAACCCAATGACTCAAAAAATATATATTATCCTGCCTATTAATTCTATCGCATCTACAATCGAAAAGAATCTACCTAAACTCAACATAAATTTTGTTACTAATAAATCCAAAACTATAAAAGACTTAGTCAATACTAGAAATAGCAATAAACTAAAACCTGAAGGAGGAGTTTACTCCATAGCCAGTAATAACTGCCACAAAGATGCATAGGAGAAACCTCACTGAATCTAAATAAAAGATTATGTGAACACAGAAGGGACATTCTACAAATTAATACGTCAAATGCATTGGTTGCCCACAATAACGAGACTACAATTTTGACATAAAAATTCTACTCTGATAAAAGTAGAAAATAATTCACTACGACGTAAATGTCTAGAGATTGCCTAAATCATGGGGCCATCTACAATAAATTCGCGTCCTGGCTTTTACAACATTTAACAATGATAGATTATATATATATATATATATATATATATATATATATATATATATATATATATGTTATAAATTCATAGATTATAAATTTATAGATTATAAAAATAAAAAAAGGGATGTTACTGAAGGGATATGAAATTTAAATAATTAAAGACTGAGAATTCTTTGGAATGAAAATTAGTCCGTGTTACGGTTTTTTGGGTATATACTGTATGTAACTAGTGAGCGAGTCAAAGTGACTTAATTCCCTTTATAGTCTACCAATAGAAGATTAACCAATCAGAAGCCGTAGAACACTGGATCCGTCGTGTATAAAGGCGGCCATCTTCGTTTTACCTACCGGAAGGACCAGAGCCAATTTGTGAGGCGAACATGACAGACGGAAGAACTACGCTCTGCTGCGATATCCACTGCGAACCTAAAGTACGCTTTCCTACTGTCTCCGAAATATTCACTGCCAAACTCTGGATTCTATACACGAGGACGACCGTCATGAAAATGTCTAACAGTCCGTTACAAAACAAAACTACGTTTCACGTGAGATCTGAAACGAGAATAAGGTTCACGCGAGAAAACAACTTTAGCCTTTGGATGTTCATTTATCAAGAGGTTCATTTTCTATTTTAATCGAAAATTAGAAAAAAATAAGTAAAAAAATAAACGGGAATTCACAAAGCATGACAGCGTAATGTTTCTCGGTAAGCACAAGGATCTTTAATAAAGGAACGGACTAAAATTCTTCAATTGAAGATAAGGGTGTGATAAAGAAGTCTTACATGTTGTTTCGTGGCCGTTTGCTTTCGAATATATGTTCAATTAATGTGTAACCAACTGTACAGAGCGTGATCAAGAGGAGTTTCCGTCTTCTACAGAATCGATGAGAAGAAGACAAAAACAGCTAGCAAACGTCGAGTGGGAATTGGGTTTTCGAAGTTAGTAAATGTTGCAGGGGAAGGTAGCTGAAGCAGAGATAAAAAGAGAAAATGAGATGAAAGAAAAAAGAAAGGAAAACAAAAGAAAATGGATGGCGGGGGGGAGAAGAAGGAAAAAAAGAGGTGAAACGCGAAGGAAGGAAACTATTAAGAAAATGATTGCGGTGTAAAAGGAAAGCAGAAAAAACCTAGAAAAGAAGAGATTAAAGATAGAATATATATAAAAAACGACTAAGACATATCACTATATTAATTGAAATATATATTTAGTTCATGCCATGTTAACTGAAAAACACTTGTAAAAAAAGAATTCGTGGATTTACCATATTACAAAATTCATATAAAAATTCTCACTTGAAATTTTGAACATTAGCGTTGACTAACACGTTCCGAGATTGTACAACCGTCAATAAATAGCACACTCTTAAAAAACATATTTCAGTCTACAAACAATTATTTCGTCTTCAAGTTTTAACTTTAAAGGAAAAAAATTACAGCCTGACGATGAAGACATGGATCTTCGAAAGTACTTGCTTAACTTAAAAAAATATACGGTAGAAACATCTGACAACAGTTTAATAAATGAGAATCATCAGTCAATGGATTAACAGTATTTTAATGCATAGATTATGTTCTACTAGCGAAGTGATTTCGCCATTAATCGCAATATTGCTGAATGATTTTATGTAT
>CAHIKZ030003973.1:790000-795000 GCA_903632075.3 Acanthosepion pharaonis
AAAAACCTTCGCCAACTACGTTGGAGATTATTCCGAACGTAATCTTTTTACTCTGATTATTCTCCGTGCCGGCTTGTACTGAACGACGCTAAACTTGTTAATATCAAATAATAGGAGAGTTTTAGATATCCAAAGAGAAAAGCTGATCATAAGTGAGGAGGACTATTAAATCTCACATGTGATGAGGAAGGAGTGGAAATTCTTTATTGAGAGCCGGTGAACAGCGATTCTGGAGAATGTATTACTGACAAAGGAAGCGAGATAGGTGTATCCAGGTAATAATCCAAGCTTAAATGTGATATGGCTTGGAAACAAACAAACAAACAAAAAATCCATTCAAGTGATTACGTATTGAACAGTGAAAGTATTGCAGACAAAGCACAAAGGACAGGGGTTGGGGAGATGAGAAAATGACCGGGCCGAGATGAAAGAGAAAAAGAGGGCAATAGGAGAGGGTAAGAAAGAGAAAGAAAAAAAGAAAGAAAAAAGAAAGAAAGAAAGAAAGAAAGAAAGAAAGAAAGAGAAAGAAAGAAAAAAAAAAAAAGAAAGAAAGAAAGAAAAAAGAAGAAAGAAAAAAAAAGAAAGAAAAATAAAAGTTTTTGTTTGTTTTTTTTTGTTTAGCGGTATATCCACTTCTATGGGTTATTTAATGCCGAAGTCAAAATATTTTGTATGAAAATTGTTTATATTATTATTTGGGAGGGATATATTAGTTTTACTGATAAAAATCTTACTATTTAACCCATTGTTGGGGAAAGAAGAAGTGGATTCATCTAATTTCTAACGGTACATGAAAGTAATAGTTGTCCAAATTTAACAATTCATCTTCTTAATAATAAAATAAAATATTACAAATCATAATAACAATACTATCGGTGTATATCATTGAGATGAAGTATTATGAATACCTGTATTATTTACATTATTTAACTCAACTTTCCAGGTTTTTGGTTTACCACTGTTGTGGCCTGGTGAATCAAATCGAAATAACTGAGACATCCGGAAGAGGCATGGCGCATGGAAGTAGAACAATCTACCTCAGTGGACTTAATAAAGGGTTCGGTTCGAAATTCCAATCAACTGAAAAAGGCCGGAGCTTACAACGGCCGAAACGTTGTGAATATGGCAATGAAGATGAGGATAACAGTCCGAATAATGTAAATAATACAGGAAATAATAATAATAGTCGTTCAATTGATTGATTTATTTACGACTTATCAACCCATTGCAGGTTATTTAAAGCCCGAACATTTTTTAGACTGTACGATATTTTTTTATTTTAGATAATAATGATTTAATACTAGACCTCTTACTAATTAACCCATAGCAGGGGGAGTAGAAGAGGTGGATTCATACATTTCGTAAGGGTATTTGCGCATAAGCGAATATAACGAACCCGACTGGAATTGGAACTTGGCTTTCTGATTAATAATTTCGAGCCATTACCCATTACATCACCCGCATATCCAAGTTTGCAGCACATCGTATTTTCCGAAGCACTCACTTAGGTACTGACCAAGCTCAACGTTGCCTAACTTCGGCGATCGTACGGAGCCAGGTATTTCGATATGATGTGGCAGTAAGCCAGAAAAATAGGCGAAATGAACTGTAATAATCATATAATATAAAATCAAACTAGTTCGTTAACCATATCTCTAGTAACGTTTCAGCATCCTAAAGCAGACCTTGAATTTACTCCTGTCATTATGTACAATTGTACTCTCAATGAAGTTGTTTGCCGGAAAGGTCAAAGGCTCAGACTTACTCAAGATTCCAAGTAACGTCGTCCAAGCACCAACTAGCGACTTCACAAGCCTTGGTGAAGTACTACGTCCACCGTCGCGGTGCTTACAGGGCCAACTTTGTGGATCTTCTGTTCCTATATCTGTGACGTGACGTGGTCCAGGGTTGATCCTTTGGTCACGGCACCATTTGTGACGTCGTCCCCCGGTCGCAGCGTCGACTGTGTCGTTCGATCCCGTTCGCGGCGCCAATTGTGACGTCACGTGCTCCCCAGGTTCTGATATCCTGGTCACGGACAGCACCAGTTGTGTCGTCTTTTGTCGCGGCGTCAGCTGTTCGCTCCTCGCTGCTCCAAACGTGACGTTCTAACCCCTTGGGTTAGATTGATACCAGCCTCGTCGTTCTCAACCCGCTTCCAACGCCTGGTTACCAGGGTAACTGCACTGATCTCGGTCTGTCTACCCACGTTGTGACTTGATCTTAGACAGACGAGATCAAACAGGGCTTGGGGCCGTAATGCAAGTTGAGTCTAACGGGGGTGATAACACACAATTATGTATAAAAAAAAAAAAAAAGAAATAAAATAAAAACTCACAAGGTCCAACGTATCAAGAAAAAGGTAACAAACGTTTATGTCTAATTGCTCGGTACATAGGACTATGTCTACTTCCCGACCCGTTCTGTGGATTGTGGCACGACTCTTTTACTAGGCAACTTTAAGGCTTCCAGTTGTCTGCTCTCTAAGAAATTTGTTTTCGGCGTGTCCTTGGACGAAAAGTCGAAAAAACTTATTTCTGTGGTCTGATTCTAAGTCGCTCTTCAAACTACTTGTTCTTGGTTGAAGAAGAGTCCAGAAGTGTGCGTGAATCTTGGTCAGCTATCTTGACGCGGTTTCAACACTGGGCGCTCATCTCTGCTTGTCGTCCACGGCTCAAACTCCAACTCAAACTCTTTAGAGTCTGAATTACTGGTCACTCATCTCCGCCGTCAGTGCGCGAATTAACTTCTTCTCTTCGGCTTCGGTTGGACGAACTTCTTCACTTCGACTTCGGTTGGACGGACTGCTTCACTTAGGCCAAACGAACTGGCCTCTCTTGCTCGCAAAGGGGCGAATGAACCTGGCCCGCCGTCCGCGCTCAAACTCCCTCGCCGTCCTCGGCGCAAACTGATTTCTGTCGGTTGGGGTCCCGCTTTTATTGACGCAGTCAAAACTGGGGTGGGTCTGTCGGCGCCAGGGTTTTCTCTTTTGATAATTCTAAATACGTATCTACCCTTCTTATTTCTGGTTAGGGATTTTCCATTTTCGGTAACTCACTTTCCTCCCACTTCCTTATTGTGTCTCTGAGGGCGTACCCGCTTCCCCCCCGCTTCGTATGTCATGTGCCCCTTCTTCGTATGTCATGGTGACCGCTTTCGGCCAATGAGGTCCTGGTCGGGTATCGTCCCCGGTTCCTCCTCCTTCGTGTGTCATGTGATCTTATTTAGCCAATGACGTCTTTAGTCAGGTGTGGACAATCCGTGGCTTTGTTCTGGGGAAGAAACACCTTGCTAAAAAAAAAACAAAAATTTAAATTGCCCTTTATCATGAGCGACTGCGATGACACCTTCGGCTTTTTTTTAACACGTGGTATTTGTCAAGCAGTTTATCGCTAATTGGATATGATCTAAGGAAGAAATTTATCAGACCTTTTGGCGTTTTGGAACAAAATAAAAATATTTCACTTTTTCCCGGCCAAAGACCTGATAATAAAAATTTTCATTATCTCAAAAAAAAACATTTTCAGCGAACATCATCTTGTGTGGCTTTTTCCAATTCTGGAAATTGTCTGTGTTTTCGTATGAATGGTTTGTCTTCATATCCTTAGATACACTTCCCACCTGTTACCTATCATATTTTTCATTGTCCCTAAACTTTGTTTCTTCAACCATTTGATAACAAACTTCCATTTTTCGTGGACACGGAAGTAGGTCAGGTGCTTCACCTGATATTTTTTCGACATCTGGTATCTGTCAGCCGTGCCCGTGTGTGCTCGCTTATGACCTGGTATCGTATTATGTTTTCTTTCTTTCTTCTTCGTTTTCTCTTTCCTTCTTCCAGATCGCTTGAACGTAAAGAAAGAATTATTCCTAAAACCCGAAATATTTTTCAGCTCTAAATAATTATCAAATGGTTGACAAACCGTAAAAAACAAATCATATATTTATGAATATTTCTTTTCAGCTCGCTAGGTATGCATGGTGCCACATATCCCAGGGAAGCTAAAGAACTTTGAACTACATATGCGTCTGATAACTCCTGCATTGATGGTGGAAGTGATTTGAGCAAGTGTCGCTTGTCTGGTAACAGACACCTGTCGCAGATACTATCAGGACCATCATGGAACGCTGTGCTGTCCCGGTGAGTGACAAATCTTTCTATCAAGTGTTTCCGTTACGCACATATCACCCCAACTGGAAGGATGTCAAGTAAATCCCCAATTTCTAAGATGGAATGTTCTATTTCTCTGTCACCGACTGACTCGTAAGGTTACGTCACATTCTATGAGCAGTCTGGCCAGTGTTCACACTAACTCGCCAGATTTAAGTCTATCGTCCGGTTCACACTCCTCCCCTGTCCTGAACAGGAGTAAAAATGTTCCATTATTTATTAAATATCGGTGTGAGGTCGACTATGTGGGGCGAAAAAAATTGCGATTGAAGACCCGAAGTGGACAAAACGTGCCTGCTTATATATTACAAAGAGAAACTAGTAACAGTAATCGTTTGATTCAGTCAGTTTGTGAGTCAGCGATTGGGCTTCATTTGATTAACAGCTAGGGTTGCGCTTCCGAATATGTTGACGGAGCGTTTAGTATGCTGCACAAGTCTCAATCGGTTAAAGATTTATGCTATTTAGGTGCTTACATTAAGCTTCATCGACCGACTTTGTGAATGCAGGAAAAAATTATTTGTTTTCTGTGTCTCATCGGTGGGTTGTGAGTAATTCTTTTTATGTTTTATACACACTAGAGGCTTATTTACAACGATGTGTTTTTCGTTTAGTAATAAATGTATTTTAGCCGTAGCGTCTTATTTACTCCGCGTGCTTATCTTTTGCAGTTTGGCTGTTTTGATTATTGTCGTTCCAACGAATCTTTTTGAAGAATTGTTGGACGAAAAAGGTCTCTTTAAAAGAATGTTTTCCGACATACATACATACATACATACATGCATACATATATATATATATATATATATATATATATATATATATATAT
>CAHIKZ030003973.1:800000-805000 GCA_903632075.3 Acanthosepion pharaonis
ATCTTTTTACCAGCTATGGCTTAATTAGTAGAACTTGTATCTGGAAAAATAATTGTTATCCCCCCCCCCAAAAGAATTTTAATACAATATTGGCTCGCAGAAAAAGATAAATCTTTAAATAATCCACAAAGTTTTATAAACCGTAAAAGAAATTAATCAACACGCCATTTTCACCTGTGTTTGTGTTTTGGTCTTCCCACTTCTTACGTCATAGTGTTCACCTTCACGCCCTTCCTCTTGTCACGTAGACCAAAAGAAAAGTAAACACTGGATTTCTTCACCATCAGCCAAATTTTAGGGTTAACATTTCACTTTCATTTTTACCAATATCACCGCCAAACTTGATATTATTCTATTGCTAGAGATTCTTTTCACTAATTTATCGCCCACATTATAACGTGAACGCGTGAAACTTCCTCTACTGCTCGACAATGAATGACACATACTTTGCGTCTCAAGAAAACAGATGTTGAAACATGATCGGACTTTCACGTATATAAATGTTTGCCTGACTTACTGCTCCAGTAACACACTGCGGTAGTTCTGGGTATATCGATAAAATATATCCAGCAGCAAGGTTTCTGATTGGAAAATTGGAGGTTTTGAGGAGTGTGGAACCACCTCTTAATTGCTGTTGTTAAGAGGTCCACTCTGACCCAGGGTGGTAGTACTTGTTAGGGTCCCATCTATGGGCAAACAGTGAACCATCAAACAAAAACAAAACACTGTGGTTGTATAAAAATGCATTTTTATTGCAAAAATAACAGCAATACATTTTCATTTAAAAAAATTACCAACAATAACTATTTATAATAAAGTTACCAACAACACATTTTATCTGGAATTGAACGGCTACAATTACGTTCAAAATGTATATATTTCAGCATTTAATAATCCATAGAGGTGTTGTTATGCCGATAAAAAAAATCGTAATTTCATCGAGCAGGAGCAGTGAAAGCAGTAAATAGCCCAAAAAGTTATGATTGCCCTTCGGAAATAAATGTAACTGATCCGCAGTGAATCTAATTACATAAAGCCGGTAATGGTAGACAAATGACCGCGATTAAATCCGATTCTTTCTGGTCGATAACTCCCAAAAGGATGTTTTATCCTCACTGTAATAGTTAATTCGAGTTCAGCATGTACATTTATACAGAAAAATGACGATTTCGAAAAATTTTAATAGATCGGGAATTGAGAAAGCAAATTTACCACAAAATCAACCAACCGGACAAAAATATAACTTCAACAAAACTACTACATACAACTCAAAGCATCTAGTAATTATGTCCACACAAACATGTGTATGCACAAAAGCTGCGTATCATCTACCATGTATTCAACTGTGGAAGCAGAACGTATCGTATTTTTATTATTTCAAAGCGCACAAGTAATTTAATTTCGGCATCAAATTATCCATTACAAATTAAATTAAATTAGACACGCGGTAGTCATTCTGGGTATTAAATTTTCATGGTTACCGTTTTCCAAAAAAAAAAAAAAAAAAAAAATTAGTTATATTGGGTTGGTGCATAATTATCAGGCATTTTTTAGGCAAGATATTTGTTAATAAAAATTGCACTTTTGTTTACTTTTTTTAAAAATAAAAATATTTATTTATTTTAAGGTTATAAAAATGCCTGTCGATAATCATACACTCTGGAATAATCAGTTAAAATTGTTACTGTTGAATTTTTATGTTTCTTTATTCATAATAAATACTCTAAAAAAAAAAAAAACGCCTGATAATTATGCACCAACCCAATACATAATAATAATAATCAGTGTGAAGAAAGTATTCCTGATCGAAATGATGTGACGAACAGAGACGACAAATGTATGTCAACATGTAAACAATATCTTCAACCACGTAAGGTTTTGGTGAGCAGTTCGTAGCATATTCTTGATTTCTGTCTATTATGAACGTTTGGAATAAAAGTAAGACGATCCAAAATTACTATTATTGCAAACAATCTGAACAAGAAAAGGAAGAAAAGATTACGGCGCAAAATCTGATTTGTTCAAGAGAAATTTTCATTTTCCACGAATAGCAGCGCAAATGAAGACCTAATCAAAGAAAAATCAGGAAAACAGCGAATCGTTAATTTGCTATACCCCGACTCCATCTTTCTAAAACTGCCAGCTTAGCACCTGAAGATTTTCATATAATCAGATCACTGGGACACTTTCTTTGTAGTGAAAAACCTTTAAACATGGGAAAGAGATCAATTTTGCCTTATCAGAATTCTTTTCGTCCATGAATCTCATATACTTTCAACGTGGAATTAAAGAATTAGTTTCATATTGGGATTTTGCCATTGTTAATAATGGCGATTAGGTTCTGCCCAAATAAATTTAATTATGTTACATATAAACCGACGTTTTATTTCGTTTCCAAGAGGAAAATAAAGAAATCGATCCAAAATAAAAGAAGGAACAAAAGGCAAATTCGGAGACGATTTAATATCAGGAGAATGACAAATAGATACAAGGAATATAGAATGGCGGACGACAGAGGTAAATTTGAACAATTTTCAACAGTAAAAACGGATAATAATATCAATAGATTAACGTAATCTAAAAGAAAATTTCGCGCTCTCTCTCTCTCACTCTCTCTCTCTCTGTGTCTATATATATATATATATATATATATATATATATATATATATATATATATATAAATGGATATAAATCCGACAGAATGTAGAAATTTTGAAAAACAAACAAAAATCCATAAATGTAGTTAAAATGAAAAAATTGTCGACGTCAGACGTTTCGGTTTTAATAAACCATTTTCAAGACAAAATTCATTAAAATACAAATTCAGTTCAATATGACGAAAACGATGGACATAAAACACAAGTCTTATCAAGAGTAAAACAGATAACTGACAATTTTAAAAGATCAGCTTTCCGTTTAACGTGGTCACGCCGTAGTCACATAGGCGACGCTTTCATAACGTATTCCTAAAAGTTCGTGATTATTTTAAAATTCCTGTATTTCCGGATAAGCCTGCAATCTTCCATTTACACTTGCTTATATACTGTCTACTGAAAACACAAACCTAAATTCGTTTTTACAACATGGAAGATTGCAGGCTTATCCGGAAATACAGGAATTTTAAAATAATCACGAACTTTTAGGAATACGTTATGAAAGCGTCGCCCATGTGACTACGGCGTGACCACGTTAAACGGAAAGCTGATCTTTTTAAAAATTTTCAGTTATCTGTTTTACTCTTGGATAAGACTTGTGTTTTTATGTCCATCGTTTTCGTCATATTGAACTGAATTTGTATTTTAATGAATTTTGTCTTGAAAATGGTTTATTAAAACCGAAACGTCTGACGTCGACAATTTTTTCATTTTAACTACATTTATGGATTTTTGTTTGTTTTCAAAATTTCTACATATATATATATATATATATATATATATATATATATATATATATATATATATATATATATATATGGGGAAGAGGTGATAGTTGTTCTAATGAAAGAAGAATTTATATTTTGAAAATAGGAGAGAAGCCGCAAACGTTTTTGGTCCTAATGTGGATTTTTTTTAAAAAAGATATATATTTGTTTTATTTTTTCCATAATTTTGCAACACGTATTTCAGGGTCTCGCGGCCTTCTTCAGCAAAGAGAGGATATATCCAGATATCATTAAAATGAATTAATTTTCCTTATGTTTTCGACGTTAAACATTGTATGTTTAGTGTGACAGGGACACAAATGCCTTTAAAAGAAAAATTAATTCACTTTGCTAAAATATGTGGAAATATCTACTCTTTGGCTAAAGAAGGTCACCAGACCTGAAAAACGTATTGCAAAATCATGAGAAATAAAGCATAATATATATTTTTCAAAATCCACATTACAACAAAAAACATTTGCGGTTTCTCTCTTCTTTGAAATACACACACACACACTTATATATATATATATATATATATATATATATATATATATATATATATATATATATATATATATATACAGGGTGTCCAATAAAATTGACATAATTTAAAATGTGAATATCTAAGTAGCTACATGTCCAAGGGAAACGAAATTAAATAGGTTTCATGTTGAACCAGAAAAGATTCTTTTATCAAAATTAGAGCAAGATATGCAAAGGGATGTAGATTTTATAACCGATTTCATAAAGCCTCAAAAATGTACACTATGCGCATCACACGACACACGTCACATCAGTAGTCTAGCTCCTACCAAACACGCTGTAGCATGCCTTGTGTGACATTCTCCAGCACCAAAGCGTCGTACGAGGAATCTAGGTTGCTATAGATGCTCTTCTTATAGACTGTTTAGGGCTTCGCACAAATGTTTCCCGAACCTGGTTGACGATATCTACTGGATAATGATGCGTCGTCCAGATCCTTTTGCACTGCACAGATAGATTTCTTCTTTTAATTTTTTTGCCATGTCCTAATATGCATTCCACCTGGTGCATTTTTTTTTAAAAATATTCTTCAAAATGCATGCTGCACACTCTTGTTTGACCGTGTTCGAGCATGTTCTAACATACAAAATGCATTTTCATTCTTAGTAAACGTTATTCTTCACCCTGAAAAGAATTAAACATTCATCTTTACTTTGTTTAAATTTCAGATCATCTGAACAAGAATTGACTATGCTATTAGACTATAAAATGATGTCAATTTTTCGGGACGCCATATACATATTCTGGACTCGATGAATTACGAATTATGATTATTTCAAAGCCTCCGAATTATTTCTCTCTGTATATCCTTACTTGAACCGGCTTCTAATGCCCTGGGGTGAGCGGCTTGGGGATAATAGTCGGAGCTCGGGGAGGCTCAGTCCTATGAGTAAAAAGAGAAACTCGAATGAGTTCCACCACGGAATATGAGATCGAGCGGCGCTATATCGAGTCTAATTCGCCACCTCTTCGTCACAGAGGTCCATTCGTACAGTTGGTATGACGTTTGACTGATAACGTAACTGTCCGTGTT
>CAHIKZ030003973.1:810000-845000 GCA_903632075.3 Acanthosepion pharaonis
TATTAACATGGCTTAAATTTTCACCTCCTGTATCAGAATGGAAATTGCCGCGTTAATCTTATCAATTCGCTTTAATGAGAAATAAAGGAGTGCCAAAGAAATGCGATAACAAAAGCAACAATTGTAATATGAGCTCTGGTAAAAACATAAATGATAATAACAAAAATTGCAATATGAGCGCTGATAAAAAATGTTTGCTGAAGACATTAGGTTTATAATACCCAGAAAATCATACATTCAAGGATACGTGGCACAGCGGATAAAGGCGTTAGTTAGATCCAGTGACAGGACCCAAAGAGTTGTGAGTTCAATACCTGGTTAAGGCAGTGGAGAACTTGGAGTGGGAATTAAGCAGGAGATAACTGATAACTGGCAACCATTAGACATGGCAAGTGGAACTAGAATAATCTACCAGTGAGCGAAATAAAGGGTTCAGTTCGACATTCCAACCATCTGAAGAAGGCCGGAGCGTACAACGGCCGAAACGTTGTAAAAAATATGGCGACAATAGTCCGAATAATGTACATAGTATACACAATACTTCATCTCAGACATATAGACAGATACAGAAATAAAGATTTTAAATTTCGCGGGCTCAGTGTATCAGCGTTTCTTCGGAAAGATAATGGAGTGTTTCCTTTTGCCTAATTCGTGGTTTGCCAATCAATTTTTTCTTCTTTTCGACTAGCTGTCACTCAACGCTAGATATCCAAGTATAACCTGCTGTGTAATCCATAACTGGAAAGGGAAGTTATTGATTCATCCTAAGAGTCACTGTTAATTATTGTAATGTATGTGGTTGAAAACATACAAAATAAATGAATTCAACGCATATCTGGATTTTTAATATCTATATCTATAAAATCGAATATGTCTCTGTGTGTGTCTTTGTGTGTGTATGCTATTTATGCCCGTCCACATTTCACGACTGATTTCAATGAAATTGAACACACATATTTCAAATTTAGGAACTTAGGTCATGACCAAAGATCCTGTCTCCAGGACCCCAGAGTTTGGCAGAAAAAATGATAAAACTGAAGGTGTGTAGGACTTTTTGCCAAAACCAACGCATGGTTACACGCGAACAAAATTTTTACTGGATCAACTGATATTCTTTGCACATAATACATTAGCTCATATTATGAGGTTTATGCAGATTGCTTGATAGTTTTCCAGCAACATTAGCTTCACACAAAAAATGGCAAAAATCTATGAAAAATCAGGTTTTTCGGACTACTTAAAATAAAAAAAAGCATGAATACCTGGCTCATTTTTACCCGATTTTCTTCAAACATGTAGCAAAAAATTGCCATCATCCAAGAAATAAGTGTAGTTTTCGTCTTGTTCGCTTTCCCACCTATACCGAAAAACCGCGTAAAAACTGTTTAAAACCCCGTTTTTCGGCCATAATCACCAGGTTATTCATCCGATGCTATCCAAATTTTCCATGTAAATTACCTATGACATACAAATTGTCTTGTGTGAAAGTTTGGTTTAGATTATTTCAGTTAAGTGGACGAAATCTGTGACAAACTAGTTCCAAAATCGGCTTTTGCCATTTCGGTAATAGTTTCTTCATATGACTCTATCCTAATTTGGCTTTCGAACAACCTTTGATGCAAAGATTGTTTGAGAAGGATTATCGAGGCGTTAAAATGGAAAAATAACTTCTTATTAACTCCAGCTTCTCAGTAAACGTACGAAGATGAGGGCGACGTCCATGCGTTTGCACATTCAGTTGAATCAAGCACTGACGCTTCATCCCTGTTTTTTTGTATGATTATTAGATTTGTAAACAATGCCATAATATTTGAAAGTTATTACGGTCATAGGAAATTTACTAAATATCTAAAACATTGAAATAATTGCACAAGGAGCAACGACAAGACAAGAAGTTTTTATCGGTGGATTTCCTTTATTAAGAACAATCAAAAACTGGCAAAGGACATACCGTAAAAAAAGATGAGGCTAGGGAAGAAGCTTTGTATACCAACGGATGATGCATGCAAGCGGCAACGCAGGTTGACTTTTCTAGACAGTGGATGCGTGTATACGGTGTGGGGCGGTTATAAAATCAGAGCTATATACACCCGGGCAACGCCGGGTATCTCGGCTAGTATATTTGTATACAAATCACAATATAGTTCGCAAAATAAGAGATACTTTATATGGCTATCTATAGTGTATGTGTTTGTGTGCGCGTCGGTTTGTATGATTGCGTGTGTATGTGAATGATGAGCCACGTCGTTTGATTGAAAATGAGAAGTCGGTTTGCCCGAAGAATGTATTCTTTGAAGGGACGAGTCCCATCTTATGGTTACTGCATGCCATGGGCGAGGAATCACATGGGTGAAAGAGCTTTTTTCGTCCTGTCTTTTTATTCTGATAGAATACATCGCCAGCTAACGGAGATAAAGCGAAGTTCCCTGGAAGACAAAGCGCGATAATCACACATCACTTTCCAAAGTTCAGCCTTTTACCGTATGTCCTTTGCCAGTTTTTGATTGTTCTTAATAAAGGAATTCCACCGATAAAAACTTCTTGTCTTGTCGTTGCTCCTTGTGCAATTATTTCAATGTTTTAGATATTTAGTAAATTTCCTATGACCGTAATAACTTTCAAATATTATGCAAGAGACTTGAGGAGAACTTGAACTCGGCTCGCAGATATCAATCTCCACGCCGATAAACTTTATGTTAGCCGTATATCGTTCAGATGTTTCTCACTAAAATTTAATATTGATAACAAAAGTTTTTTGGGGTTTGTTTTTAATTAATCCCCCCCCCCAAAAAAAAATTATAATGATCCAATATAAAATACAAACAAGATTTCAGTTTTTAGCTTTTATCTTAGTTGAAACATTTTAAAGAAGCTGCGAAACTCTGAAAGAAAAGAAAATCTTTGAACTTCATGCCTAACTTCCCGTTGATTCAATTTAGGCATTTTATTCGACCGAAAGAAGAAATATGTCAATAAGAAAATAATTTCGGTATTACTGGGTGTTTTTTATGTTGACTGGGGGCGGGGAGAGATTTTGTTAGGGCAGGGCCAATTGTAATAAATAAATAAGTAAATAAATAAAAAACCAGAGAAGAAAAGAAAATGGAAAGGAAAAGTTGATAAAAATTCAAAGATTTTGAACAACTGATGACCTTTTGTAAAACGCATCTTTGAAAAAAAAAATATATATGTATAAAAAATAAAAATAAAATAAAAATAAACGCAAAATAAGAAAAGAAAGATAACAAAATGACATGTACAGAGAGAGAGAGAGTGGAACCCGAGATAGATGACAATAAAAGAAAGAACAGACGAAAGCGAGGCAAGAGAAAGTCTTACGCACAAATAGAAAAAAATAAATAATGTAAGAAAGGCAGAAAGCAGAATATGTTTGTGGAAGGGAGGAAATGAAAACTACATCCTCCTCTGCACAAGAAATTGGGAAGGGATTTTAAGGGTCTATGAGAGAAAAAAAATTATTAGCTGTGGATCTGCTATAATTGTTAGTGTCATCATTTTGCTTCTTTTATTTTTGTAACTTTTCTGTCCGTCTTTTTGAGTCGATTTTTCCTTTGGTTTAAAAGCATTTTTTATAAACTCCTCACTAGATCTTTATTCGTATGCTGTGATCTTTCATTTTTTTTTTCTTCTTCTTCTTTACATCCTTTTTTCTTCAACATTTTAGCCGTTCCCTATTCTTCTTCGATTTGCTTTCCCCGACAAAAATTTTGAGATACACACACACACACACACACACACACACACACACACACACACACATATATATATATATATATATATATAGATAGATAGATAGATAGATAGATAGATAGATAGAAGGCATTTAGGGGCGGACTCTCAGTACATTGGCTTGGTTCCATCGCTTACTCTGGTGTGACTGTAAAGATTAATTACAGTATAGAAAGCTATATATATATATATATATATATATATATATATATATATATATATATATATAGAGAGAGAGAGAGAGAGAGAGAGAGAGAGAGAGGAAAGAGAAAGGGAGAGAATTAAAATGAACATGCAGTAATTAAAATGTAGATCATGATAGATCGATAATGCGGATATCAGATCATTATATATATATATATATATATATATATATATATATATTGAGGAACTTGTCTAATTTAATTTTATCACCGTCTCAATCATATTTTTAGATTTTCTAATTAGTTTTGTTTTCTAAAGTTTCCTCCTCATCCAGCTATCGAATCGAAGACTGTTGTTTGTCACTCTTCATTTATTTTTAAACTTCTAATAGACAGATAGATAGATATTAACAGACTGAGATAGATAGATAGATAGATAGATAGATAGATAGATAGATAGATAGATAGATAGATAGATAGATGTATTCTTTGGATTATTTTTTATTCTTTTTTTTTTAGTCAATTACAGAAAAGTAAATTGATTCTTCCTCTTTTTTCTCGTCATCACACGTTACAGGGACAATCCTTTGCAATCCTTTTTTTCACATTTTCTACAAATGAAATCAGAAAGTGCTTTCTAAGACCTGCTGCGGCGTTCATTGGTCCCGAGAGAAATCCGACTGGGTCATAATAATCAGTGACCAGTATATTTGCTCATAGTTTTGGCAAGGGCCATTAAAATCGTTTCGCCATTATTACCTTACAAAGAATTAATCTAAGAAATGTCGATGATTTTGAGTGGTATCTGACAGAGGTGGAATTCATGGGTGGCTCGGGAAATAAAATACCAACTATAGCAGTTTACGGAATTCTTTTTGATGTTTTGCTGTTGTTTGATCACTCTGATATTATTGGATGTAGACATTTTTTTCCATATCTAGAGATGGCGCAATTTGTGTGCATTTAAATGACAAAAAGAAAAATCCCTATATTGACCGTTTCGTCCTTGAAGCTACTTCTTTAATATTTTTATTGATGAGATCTCATACAATTCAGTCATTCAAGTAACGTACGTGATACACGCTTCAGCGATCATCTCTCTTTCGATCCATATCTGACTAGGCAGAAGGTTTTCCCGCAGTAGACTGCCATTTCTTTCAACATTTGACTGATTGCCAACCATGTCTATAGGGCCCAAACTTACCTAATATTTTACCCATAGCTGATGGGAGAAAATATGAATTCATATCTTTCCCGAATGTATTTTCGCATAAGTGAATGTAAGAAACACGGCTAGAATTCGAACTCGGTTTTCCAATTTCTCTTTACCAGCCGTTGTCAATTACAAAACACCACACATCCACATGTAAAGGTAGGAAAGGAAATCCACCAAAAGAATTCTCTGTTCCTTTTATTTTGACTAGAGCCAATGATGAAAAGATGCTGCTGAACATTCCACTACGGTAAGCCCGCCAAATGTCGATGATAGAAAAAAAATGGGAGTCGACCGTAGTCATGATCATCGTGTCAATGCCAACGATCCTTTCCTTAGCTGCATAGCATGTTCTACACCAGGACGACATACAGTTTTGAATTCAATGTTTTCTTTCTCTTAGACCGGTTGCTAGCCAAGGCTATAGAACTCAATCTGTCCTAGTATTTTAAGCAGAATATATAAATGCTCTCCCAGATTTAGTTGACCGTAGTCAGGATCATTGAGTCAATTCCAACGATCCTTTCTTTAGATGCATAGCATGTGCTACACCAGGGCGACATACAATTTTGAATTCAGTTTTCTTTCTCCTAGATCGGTTGCCATTCAAGGCTATAGAACCCAGTCTGTTCTGCTATTTACCCACAGGGGTGGGGAAGCTGTGAATAGTTGGATTCATACCTTTCCTTAGGTTATTAGCATGTAAGTGAACGTAGCGAACTCTATTGAAATTCGAACTCTTCTCCCCGATGCTCCTATTTAAGCCCCGATCCACATTTCTACCGTGACACCCACATCATCGTCTAAATATGCAAAACTAATATTTGTCTGGACAGATGAAGACTCGAAGCGAGAAAGATGTGGCTCTGCAGACGGATACTGAGAATGCCATGGACAGAACAAGTGAGTAATGAGGAAGTTTGAAAGAAAATGATAAACAGAAGTAGACCTATACAGGAAATCGAAAAAAAAATGTAGAAATACGAGGAAAAAGTAATGAAGAAAGAAGGCTTGGGAAATTTAATACTCGTATGAGATAGGAAGAAAGAAAGAACGGAGGAGAAAAGCAAGTAATTTAGATAAAGATTTTGAGGGAATGTGTCACACGGAGCGAGCATTAAAGATTACGATAAAGTGTCAAATGTTGTTTAGAGCTATAAGAGAAATGATGTTATGGGGAATCAGGATTACCTTCGTCCTGATGGGAGGCGACAAATAAGTTCTCTGGCTAGTGAAGATGGGAGACGCCTTAAAATTATAAAGGTATTCCTGCAAACTCGACGTTTCCATCGGCTGTTAAAGCTTATGTAGTTGTACCTGATAGAAACGTGAAAAAAAAACTTCCTAAATATTGCCATGTGCCGTGGCCATTCAGGACGTTGGCGATCATGGCTCTCCATAATTTCCTGTCAAATGTTCATTACCGAAGCGAACTTAATATTTTTTGATGTATACCAATTAAAAGAGTAGGAACGTATGACTTTTTAAATTTCAATTATTTCTTCTTCTTCTTCTCCTCCTCCTCCTCCCCTCCTTTCCCTTCGTCTTCTCCTCCCCTCCTCCCATCCTCCATCCCTCCTCCTCCTTCTTCTTCTTCTCCTCCTCCTCCTCTCCTCCTTCCCTTCTTCTTCTTCTTCTACTTCTTCTTCTCATTCCTTCTTCTTCATCTCCCCTTCCCCCCTCCCTTCTTCTTCTTGTTCTCCTTCTTTCTCCTCATTCCTTCTTCTTCATCTACTCCCCCTCCTCCTCCTCCCCCTTCCCTTCTTCTTCTGCTGTTGTTGCTTTTCTCTTATCAAATTCTCATACCATTAGTAACTGATCCTGGATTCTCATAAGTCGTGATGCATGGTTGTACGGTCAAAGAGGCACCATTCTTTGGATGTCTATTGGAATTCCAATTAACTTCAAGACGTCACCTCTCATGCTTTACCTTTACAAGAGTCAGAGTAAACTAAAAATGGAGTATTCCTACCTTATCTGACCTGGAGTTGCTCAATTCCAAGTTTCCAGCCTCGACAGAGTTCAAAAGTACTTATGCAACCTTGTAGGCGGTGACTGATTCTTCTACCCGACAACCCTTTTCCCACGGACGCAATATCGCAAGCCCATCCCTCCTCTATCACTATTTCCATGAAAAATGTTCTGACGAGTTTTTTTTTTTTTTAAGCGTTTCACCCCAAGCAAGGCGGGAAGCCACTAGGACGCAAG
Source organism: Acanthosepion pharaonis (assembly GCA_903632075.3). Lineage (NCBI taxonomy): Eukaryota > Metazoa > Mollusca > Cephalopoda > Sepiida > Sepiidae > Acanthosepion > Acanthosepion pharaonis. Next base: position 817,315 of record CAHIKZ030003973.1, read on the forward strand.
GGGTTACAGAAAATTTAGAGCATTAGAGCAAGATAAGATAGGAGTGATAGAAGAAAGGATGAAGGTAGTGGATAGATCAAGGCAACTGGAGATGTCGATTGACATTACACTTGAATAGCTGGAGATTATAGCTCTCAGGGAAACAGGAATAGGGAAGGGAGTTCCACAGGCGAGAGGTGCGAGACATGAAGCTATTAGAGTAGAAGAGACGGCCACATTTAGGAGTTTCGACAGTGAAGGGGAGAGAGCGGGATGCCAGCCTCGTAGGGCGCTGGAACTCATGACGTCTGGAAACCAGCGAATGCAGCTCCTCGGACCAATTTCCATGAAAGTATTTGTAGAACAGACAGAGGGAGGCGACGGCGCGTCTGTGAGAAAGTGACTGTAGACGAGACGCCAGGGCAGGGCCAACCACATTGCATATCCGCCTCTGGAGTCTATCAAGAACCCCGAGGCAAACAGAAAGGGCGCCAGACCATATATGGCAGCAATACTCCATGCAAGGGCGAATTGTGGATTTGTATATCTGGAGGATCGGCTCAGGGGAGAAAAACTTCCTAGCGCGGCTCAGGGAGCCAACTTTCCTCGCAGTGGACGAGGCAATTGACTCGATGTATTATTCCATCTCAGGTCATCAGTCAACGTGAGACCGAGAAGCCGCAGAGAGTTGCTCTCGAGAAGTTGAGCGTCAGACATTCTAATGGAGGGAAGGGAAGGCTTTCTGTGGTGATTAATAAAGAGCAGTTTTGTCTTCGAAGCGTTGAAGTTGACCAGCCAATTCATACCCCAGTTCACAATCGATTTTCGAGACGCACGGCAAGGTGAGTTTTGTCAGCGAGACTAGGTTTTTTTTTTGAGGCAGGAATAAATTGTGGTGTCATCCGCGTAGATGCCTACTTGGGAAGTTACGGCGTCAGGAAGGTCATTTAGGTAGATAAGGAATAGAGTGGGGCCTAGGATGGAGCCTTGAGGGACACCTGCGTTCGTGGGATAGTTACACCGGTTAGGATTTTTACATCTCCGACGCGCCATGCCATATACACAGGGGAGAACCAAACTCATACTCTTAGTATTCCATTGGCTAGGAGGAAGTTCCATTCGGACAGCGTCTTTCCAACTTCCACTGCTTTGTGGAACAGACCCTCGACACGATACTTCTCTAGTCGCTAAAATCTAAACCTCTTTAAATATAGGGTCAATCATTATCTTTCTCATATATTCCCATAAACGTCCATAAAACAACCTATTCAGTAACCCTCTGCCTTGTGTAGCTCTTGGGTCACATATTGGAGGAACATCGGCTTTAAAAAGTGTATGCAGGGGATGAAGTGACAGCAAATCACCTCAACACTACAGGAAACTTCTTTGCTTTTATTGATTTCATCTTCATACTCGGACGTACTCAACATTTGTACAATTTCTACATAATTGACTTTCAGAAAAGCTTAAAATTATATATAAGCACACCTGTAAAATTAAATAAAAAAACTTAACCGTTGTACCCTGTCAATCGTTTACAATGAAACGTGTATAAAAGAGGGATTGCTATCCAAATACACAATTATATATAACGTAACTAATAACTGATACAACAAAAGTTAATAAAAATGAACACGCTACCACCTCTTGTCTGAATGAGCGGATCTCTCTGTATCCTTAGAAACAGTGAATTATGAATTTTTCCGTGCCTTTAAAACTCAGTAAATTTAAAAAAATTACTTAAGTTACTCCAAAATTCGCTAGAGGATGAAATGGAACTAGTGTTTTTAATTTAATTACAAAATTAAATTCGAAGCTTTTAGCTTCCATTTTTGAAACATGGTTATTACTGTGTAGCGAAAAAACATATTTTAAATCAGTTAATTTAAAATAATAATACTCTGTAAATTTACAATGAGCACTATTTTGTAAAAATAAAAATAAAAATATCAATAAGAACACCGGATTATATATCTTACTGTTCTTTCTCTTTATATATATATATATATATATATATATATATATATTCCTATGCAACTTTGTAACTTTGAACTAAAGAAAGAAATTTAACATATCTTTTAAGTGAAATGAACATTTTAATTAATATTAATTTCTTTTCCAGAATCCTATTATAAAACACTGACTATTTTCAGCATTGCATCCACGTGTTTCTGATTCTTAGAAAGAGAACCACTGAGCATTGAAGATTAGATAAGGCGTTTTGTGATTGAATAAATTCTATCTTAATGAAAAGAATCTTTTTTTTTTCTTTCTTGGAAGAAAACTGCGATAAATAAAATAAAGACATATCGTCAACTGAAAATGGCGGACATTGATTAAAAATGACTTGCTAAAGATGCATTTTGTTTTCTATATGTCACTTACTTCTTTGTTTTTGTAATCAAGAACGAATAATTGGACAAAATTCGAAAATAATTTACCAACAAAGATGTCACCAGTATTTTTATTTGCTTTTACTTTCATTTTCTCCATATTTGTTTTGTTTTTCGTATACCTTTTCTTAATTCTTTATTCACAATTTGTCGTATGCAGATTTCTTTCTTTTTCCTTTCTAACGTTAATCCAACATGGCGAGAAAGAGGTATTGTTCTCCTCTGCAGAATTTCAATGCTTGTAACCAGATGGAGAAGAGGAGAAAATATTAAACAGCAATAATAATAATAATAATAATAATAATAAATACATTCTGATAATGAATTAAAAAAAAATGAAAATAATAAACCTGTTTTCGTGAAATTAGTTTTGTCAAGGCAGAATGCTACAAAAAGTAAGAGAATAAAAAGACATGAATTAAAAAAAGAAAACAAAAAAAAATAACTACAGCTGTAAACTACCAACAAAGATACGGTTAATTCCATGAAATTCGAAAATAATGGAAAGAGAAATATTTCCCGTTGAAAAAATTGGTCTTGTAATTAATAGCACCAAAACAGGAAGAGATGAATAAAAGAAAAAAAAAAAACACACACACACACAAAAAAAAAAAAAAAACGTAAAAGACGTGGCAAGTTTGTGGTTTATAAATGTATTCTGGCAAATTATTATGGAAGAATTTCTTTTGATCATAAGTTTCTTAATTACTTGAATAAGCAAGCCTGCCTAATACAGTTTGGTTGAGTTAATTGGTGTCGATTCTTAAATGTGTGTTTCATCGTCAGTGAACTGGTTTACAAGGAATTAGCGTAATTACAGCTACGTCTGAAACGCGGTCTTTGCAAATCAAACGTTTGTGTCTATCGGGGAATAGATAATAACTGTCACCGGAATCCAACAGAAAGCATTAAAAGATACACGACCAGAAATGGATAGATATTTGCGCAACATACAACAATGAAAAAGGAAAATGCTCTTTTGTTGAAGTCGCCATCACTCTAGTTTTATGTGTCAACAACGTTCTTTATTTTCCCCGTTTTCCAATCAGTAAAACGAAAACTAGAACACAGAATCTGAAATAGCTCTTGGTGTATATTCAGTAATATACGTCTTTCACTTTCTCAAACCGATTCGTTAAAGGAGTCTTCGAGCCAGTGAAGACTGTAGGTCTTATTGAGGACATTACTCCTTTGATCACTGTAGGTTAGTCCTAAAGAATCACAATCCAAAACACAGAATCTGATATAGCTACGGGTAGTGTATATTCAGTAATATATTTTTCGAAGGAGTCTTCGAACGAGTGAAGCCTGTAGGTATACAGAATCACAAACAACTGTACCAGATAACAGAGACTACATCACTTGAGCACTCTCAACAGCAGCAATAACTAAAACAGATAGCAGATGGTGTTGTGACCAAGTAAATGGTTAAGAAATAACAAAACAAGAGGTTGCATATAAATAGTGTATTGAACAGTAAATACAACAGAAGTGTGTTACACGACTTGGGTATGTGTATCGGCTGACCAGGGTTCAGTCTATATCACTGTTCCCCACTCCCGGAGGCTTACTTTTCCTACTAACTTTACAGAAAGTGGAAGAGTCCATAATAGACTCATTAGAGGGAAGACACTACAACACTTTCAATGACCGTTCCTTGGCGTTATATTTTTTTTATTGGCGCCTTCTTTTTAATCTTACACCCCTTCAGGTCGTAGGTGATTAAGGTTTTCCATTGGTTGCTTTTTCTTTATAATATTTGAATTCGGTTTGGAATTCGGTGTTTTTCTTCTTTTAGACCAATTAACAGACGAGGCTAGAGAGCCTAGTCTATTCATTTCTATTCAATCCATAGCTAATTTAATTAATCCATTTAATTAATCCATAATCAATATCGAATTTTGCGTTTTATTTATGGAATGGTTTTGAGCCATTCATTTTAAACACTGCAGTGGTCAAATATAAGAGTCGGGAATGTAATCGGGGTGGGAATGTATCTGGGGTGGGAATTTAGCTTGAAAGAGGAAAGAAGCTTGGATTTGTCATTTTCTAATTGGCTGATAGAAAGTTCCAAAGCAAATCTCCCTTCTCTTTTATCTTCCTGGGTTTTTATTTCTCTTTTGTGATCAAGTAATTGGTTAAGGAATAACAAAACAAGAGGTTGAACAGTAAATACAACAGAAGTGTGTTACAAGACTTGGGAGTGTGTGTCGGTTGACCAGCGTTCAGTTAGATCACTGTTCCGCTGAGGCTTAATTTTTCTTTTCTTTTTAAAATTGTAGGTCTGATGAATTGGATCGTGATTACATATACATATTGATTACATATATATATTGAAGTCAACACTTAGAAGCGACAGTCTGTTTCATGCTAGGTTGCCTATAAATATCCTATAAATATAACATATAATATTTCTTCACACACACGAACGCAAAAACACACACACACACACACACACACACACACACACACACACATATATATATATATATATATATATATATAGAGAGAGAGAGAGATAGATATTGAAGTCAACACTTAGAGGCGACAGTTTGTTTCATGATAACTGTCCTATAAACATCCCATAAATATAGCACACCTTAAGACTATATTTCTTCATATATATATATATATATATATATATATATATATATATATTAACCTGGACGATTTCAATTTGAATTGATATTGATGCATTTACTTTCACGCAAATACCGTTAGGGATAATCGATTAGTCTTTTATCCTATTTTTTTTAATTAAAAATTCGAAATTACATCAAATATTTTTTCATTGTAAATGATGTATAGTAATGTATTTATCTGATTTTCTGATGAGTATTTATCTGTATTTATCTAATGAGTAAGATTTAATTTTGAATTGTAGCGTTGCTTAGTAATTGTTTTTATAGAGCTGCCATCATATAACTGCATGTCCATCTACAACAGGGTTGTAGTTTTAGGATCAATGTGTAGATTATTTTTTTTCGTAATATTGTATTGACAATGTCTTCATGAACATGAAAATTAATATACTGTATTGTTTTTATCGAAACAGGATATTGTGATACAACTATTATTTAGAATATGATTTTTAAATATATATAGATATTTTTTCTCAGGTGGTGGTGTATAACTATGTTTCATTTTTTCCATAAAACTTATTGTTCTCTATAGAGATACCAATAGAAATTCATGGAATGTATAAGGACATCGAAGTGATATGTAGGAGTCATGATTATCTATTGCAGCTTGGAAGTCTCCGGTTCTAATAATTCATCGTGCCACTGGATAAAACTTCCCCAAGCAAAGAGAGTGGGTGCCAGTACAACAATTCCCCCACTTTAAATTCATCAAGATCCACTAATGAATTGCAAGACATTGTTTTCTTCGGAAACATAGGATAACCGTCGCCAATAGTCTAAGTTAATTATATTATTTTCTTTGTGAGTGATGCTTGTATTATTATTGCTAAGCATTAATATCAAATCATTAATATGCGTTTTATGGAACTATTATCCGATAATAGTCATGTTAGCCAATGTGATATAGATGTAGTTTTATGACCAACGTAGACGACATTTTTTCATTAGTAATACAAAAGGAACAGTCCAACATTCAAAGTCCAAATTGGCAATACCAAAATAAAACAATTACAAAAATTAAAATATCTGAGAAGTGATTTAACAGAGAAAGTAGAGAACATAAGGTGCGACACTGAAATCCGAACAGCCATTGGGATAACGAAAGTTGCCTTCCAAAAGCTAAGGGAAACTAAGTTAGAAACAAATAAAAGTGTAGTGAATTGTTATATACTGAATACCAGTCTTCCTAAATGTCGGTGAATGCTGGAAAATCTCCTCAAAGATGAAGAAGAGAGATGAAGGAACAGAAATGTCGTTCTACAGAAGGATGCTGAGAATACCATTGACCAAACATGTGGGCAACGACGAAGCTTTAGAGAAAACAGAAACTAAAAAGGAAACTTATGCTTAACATCAGAAAGAGACAGTAGGGATTTTGGTGGTACATAATGAGGAAATAAGGCTTGGAAAATTTGATCCTCATAGGAGATATTGAAAGCAATTGGGACAGGGGAATAAACTACCTAGCAATCATGTGTAAATTTATCTGTGTTAATGGATGGCGGATCAAGGTTTGGGAATGATGACAAAAGGACAAACTTTATAAATAAAGGTAGTTGTGGATAACTATGACCACCGATGTCCTGAATGGACATATTACGCAAAAGAAGGAGTAGTATGAGAAATCGACAGTCAAAGGCATAAACTATAATGATTTTATTACGACAGGATTTTTGGATGTTGATATTATTATCGACAATATGTTTAGACGTTTTATTTTTTAAATAATAAGAGTACTGACCAAAACGTATCGGGACTATAGCTTTAGCAAAGGAGCTAAAGTGGGCAAAATGAAGCCGCTTTTCAGAGATTTACTTTGAATTCTGTCGCGCATAAATTTGGTTATAACGTTCACTTCTGTCGTTTATAGCAGTACTTGGAAGGAAAGTGTGTAGAGTGTGGTCGTCTCATCCCTCCCCATAGGGTTCCGTCACTAACCATGGTCTGTGCAGCCGTTTTTGGCCTGGGACAAACATTCTCCAAGTTTGACAACCAACATATTTCCCAGATCTCGCACCTTGGAGCTTTTCCCCCCTTCTAAAACCAAATTTGAAATTCCACGTGGAAGAACCAAGATTTCAAGACGTCGAGGAAATCCAAGAGAATGCGACGAAGAAGATATATGCCATTCCCCCCAAAAAGGAGTTCCAAGAATGATTCCATCAATGGCAACGACGTTGTGTGAATTCAGAAGGTCGTTACATCGAAGGAGATTAAATGACGAATTCATATGTGTTGTAGTTTTTTTTTTTTGTATTGAAACCAGTCCTGATACTTTTTGATCAAACCTCGTACGTATATAATTGTGTATATTTGTTCACGATTTACATCTTTAAATGATGTTTTTCATTACTTTTTTCTATTTTTTATAGTTGCTATGCATTTGATGTCAACAGGATAAGTTAATAATAGTATAGTTGTTATGATTTTTTTTTACTGTTATATATTTTCGTGGGTTCTTTTTAACTTCTTGGTCATTTATATAATTTGGAAATCCACTGCTAATTAGTGTTTGTTTTGTGCTGGTCAATTCTTTATAGAAAAGTGGCGTGAAGATTAAATTAGATGAATTCTATTAATTACATTTTTAATAATAGCTATTTTGTGTCGAGAGGGACGTTCACTATTATAATTAATAAAGCATAGATTTGAATTGGATATGTTCTTTCTTTTGGTTTAAAAACGTTTTGAAGTTATTATCGATATAATCATTGAAGAATAAAATTAGGTTGTTAATATTAACGTTTTCATTAAATTGGAAGCCATGATTATTTTCAAAATATCCTTTTCAGTTTTTTTTTTTTTTTTTTTTAATATCTTCAACTTCTAATTTCAGAGCTCAAGTTCCAAATATAACGCTAAAACTGACGAAATAAGTGGCTGGAGAAAGCAAAAGCTTACTTCTGTTGAAAATAATTTGCTTTCTAACGATAACCAAAATAGCGAAATCTACTTGGAGAAATAAGATCGTCAAAGACAGCTATAACATTAGACTTTCAAGAAAAAAAAAACATACTTATAAGAAAACAAGAAATATTAAGAAAAATGTTACTAAAAGAAATATTTCCCTTATCTTAATTCCAAACTGTAAAAAGTTAGTTTCGTCACATTCAAATACCAATACCATTGCTTTCTCTCTTCACGTGAGAATTGGGGTCCTCATTATTTTAATTAATTACATAAAATAAAATGTTATATTCCGTACTAATAGGAATATATACATGAAAAACAAGGTGGATAAAATAAGTAAAGGTTTGTTGTAAAAACCAGTACAATAAGAATAAAGGTAACAGTTATGCACAAGGTCGTTCCAAGTCAATTTAGTAGTGACTGCTACAATTGGAAAGTCGGAAGTTCTCGCGTCTGAGTCGTACTCAACAAATCCCAGCTAGTTTATTTACTAACCCCAAACGCGATCAGATGTGGCACAGAGCTGAATTTAACGTGGGGTATCCGAGCCCGTAGGCTCAGACAAAAGTTCTTGGTAGAACACGTATAAAACTGGGTCGGGTAGCTGATTCCGGAGACGAGACGTTGCCCTTCGACACAGTGAATAATTGCTAATTAATAATGTTATATTCCGTGCTAATAGGAATATATACTTGAAAAACAAGGTGGATAAAATAAGTAAAGGTTTATTGTAAAAAAACAGTACAATAAGAATAAAGGTAACAGTTATGCACAAGGCCGTTGCAAATCAGTCCAGTAGTGAGTGTTACTATTGGAAGGTTAGTAGTTCTCGCGTAAGTTCGAGTCGTACTCACCAGATCCCAGCTAGTAATATTTACCAACCTCCCCACGGGGTAGGATGTGGCACAAAGCCGAATTTAATGTGGGGCAGTCCGGGCCCTTATGCTTGGCCAAAAATTCCCCGTAAACCCAGGATAAACGGGTTCGGGTCTGTCTACCTCAACGGAGGAGACTCTACTCAAAGGCAAAGCCTCGTCCGGGTGCCTCTCTGCCTGAACACAGTTGGAACAGATTCCAGCTAGTGTATTTACTACCCTCCCCAGGAGTTCAGATGTGACACAAGGCTGGGTTTAATGTAGGGCATCCGAGCCCGCAGGCCCAGCCAAAAATTCCCGTTTAACCCGTGTAAAACGAGATCGGGTAGCTGTTTCCCGTGACGAGACGCTGCCCTTCGGCATAGCCCCGTCTGGGGATCCTCTCTGCTCGGAGGCAGAGAGGTTGACAGCGCAGTTGGAAAAGATTCCAGCTAGTATATTTGCCAACCGCCCCACGCAGTCGGATGTGACACAAATCCGAATTTAACGTGGGGTATCCGAGCCCGTAGGCTAAGGGCAAAAATTCACCCTAGACCTCGTAAAAAACGAGGTCGGGTCGGTCTACCACCACAGACGAGACTATGCCCTTCGGAACAGGTCGCAGCTAGACTCAAAAGATTTCAGCTAGTATATTTAGCTACCCGCCATGAGGGTTGCATGTGACACAAGGCCGGTTTAACGTGAGTTCTCCGAGCCCGTATTCTCGGCCAAAAATATTCCCTTTTTGAACTCGCATAAACGGGTTCAAGGTCAGTCTACTTCCCGGAACGAGACTTTGCTCTAAGGAGCATCGTTTTTGTTCCTCTCTGCTCAGAGGCAGAGACTTCGACCGTCTAGCCGAAAAGATTTCAGCTAAAATAATTAGCTACCCCCCACGAGTGTTACATGTGGCACAAGGCCGGTTTAACGTGAGTTCTCCGAAAAAAATTCCCTTTTTGAACCTGTATAAAGGGGTTCAGGGGTAGTCTACCTCCCCGAACGAGACTCTGCTCTTTGGCGGAGCCTCGTCCGGGTTCCTCTCTGCCCGAAGGTAGAGTGTTCGACTGTCTAGCTGGAACAGGTCGCAGCTAGACTCAAAAGATTTCAGCTAGTATATTTAGTTACCCCCCATGAGGGTTGCATGTGGCACAAGGCCGGTTTAACGTGAGTTCTCCGAGCCCGTATTCTCGACCAGAAATATTCCCTTTTTGAACTCGCATGAACGGGTTCAGGGTCAGTCTACTTCCCGGAACGAGACTCTGCTCTGCGGAGCATCGTTCGGGTTCCTCTCTGCTCAGAGGCAGAGAGTTCGACTGTCTAGCCGAAAAGATTTCAACTAGCCTCTGTAGTCCGTTAACTTACAACTACTTATAAGTAGATACTACATATAGTGTAGCTACTCAGGGTGGTGGGGGTGACAGGTTATTCCATTACATCATAAAAATTCCTTAACTTTCCATGGTCTTTAATTAAACGGAGTGATGCTTAAATGTGTCCAATATATACCGGTCGGAAATACCTTCAACAAAATGGTAAGACATTGGCTGGAAGGCACAATTGCCTTTTAATGTCTAAACCATTATGTGGAAGATATTTTTCCGCACCCTATTTAAATAAAATTCTGCTGCTCAATTACTCCCAGTATATAGATATATATGTATACACACACACACACACACACACACACACACACACACACACACACACATATATATATATATATATATATATATATATATATATATATATTCTAAAGAAGTATTGGATTCTTTTTATTTATTTTATCATTTTAAATGTTATTTTTACTTGTTATCTCCTATTTGAGTCAACACTATTTTTAAACAGTATATTTATTTTCGTTTACACGCCTAAATATTAAAGAAAATTATGCATTATTCGACAGGATTTGAATTCCATATAAATGTATGCCTGTAAATTCTTCGTTTTCACGTTATTAAATTAAAAGTTTACAATCCAAAAATATTTTTACAAACCTTGGAAGGGGTTGTTTTACACCAGATCAAAGCAAAATGTATATATAAACATATGTGCAAATTATATTATTATTATTATTATTATTATTATGTATGTATGTATATATATATATATATATATATATATATATATATATATATAAGCAAATATATGGATATAGATCCGACAGTATAAAGAAAATATACGGAAAAAAAACAAACAAAATCCTAATATGCAGTTATGCTTTTTGATGTTAATATAATGTAAACGTTGGACGTTTTCGGTCTAATAGACCATCTTCAGGACATCTGAAGATGGTCTATTAGTCCGAAACGTTCGACGTCCGAGGATTTTTGTTTGTTTTTTTTTTCCGTTTTTTTTTTCATATATATATATATATATATATATATATATGTGTTCTGTACATATCTATGTATCTATCTGTTTTTCTCTCTAAATTATTGTTCCTACCTACCTGCCTATCTATCTATCTATCTATCTATCTATCATTTTCTTCATATATATCTATTTATCTATATATTTACGTACGTACTTTCCTACCTGCCTATTTAACTATCTGTTGTGGTTATATTTATAATATTGAACTTAACTGATAATTATAAATTACTTATGTTAGATTGTTTAAATACTGTCCCTATTCGTTGGACTTCTTAACTTCTGGCACTTTGGTGTACTCGAAGCACTGCCCAATTCTGACCTGTTGAGGTCAAGTATGAGAAAAGCTTCCAAATAGAAGTGAGTGGCGTGCACAATTCATTGACTAAAACTTGGAAAGCTTTTGGCTGACGTCCATTTTTTTTTGTCAGAATATCCGTCAGAAAGAATCGCTTGATTCTTGTCTACAACAATTCCTTCCTTGTAAGAATTCCTTTTTTGGCTTTTTTACTTTCGAGCCATTTAATGTTTCCAATTCGAATTCTTTTTTTTTTTTCTGATTCCCTTCCTCACTTTTCCTTTTCTTTTACACCGATTTGAAAAAGAAAGGAGAAACATATAAAAAGAATCTTACTGTAAATGGCAATAAAGAGATGAACAAATCAAAAGCTGTCTGTTCCTATTGACAGTGAACAAAATAAATGACAATAGATGCGGGTCAGTCGTAACAAAATAGCCACTGGCATTTTAGCCTTTTTTGTGAAGAGATTCATTCTTTTGTCATTCGCGTTGTGCTTACTTTTTTGGCTTTTCTGTTTAATTACAACAGAAAACTTCGTTATAAACTCAATGAAAAGTTTTCACGCAAGCACAAGATCGTGTTAAATTCACGACTATATTTTGTTATTTTTTCAAACGTCTCAAATCAACAATTTCTTATATTACCCCATTTCTCATAGGTTAATCAATATAAAAAGGAATTCATATGTATGTTATATATATATATATATATATATATATATATATATATATATATATAGGCTCTACAATCTACATTAAACATCATCACTTGATAAGACACCAGAGGTGTTGAAACAAAATGGCTATTTTTGTAGTGATTTTATAACATATTTATGTTATAATTTTTAAATAAATAATTATAAAAATAATACTCAAATATTATAAAGGTATTCCTGCAAACCCGACGTTTCCATCGGCTGTTAAATCTTATGTAGTTGTACCTGATAGAAACGTGAAAAAACTTCCTAAATATTGCTATGTGCCGTGCTTATTCAGGACGTTGGCGATCATGGCTCTCCATAATGGCTCTCAATAATTATATAATACTACTCCTTTTTCTTCTACTCTGTATTGAGCACTCTTTTAAGAATAGCAATTGTTGGTCATTGGAATTTATTGCGTATACACCAATCATATACTTGTATATATATATATATATATATATATATATATATATATATATAAACACTTAATTAATTGAGTTTCTTTTTGCCAGGATTTCAGATAAGACGTTGAGTTATCTTGATGCCAGTTGTCATAAGAAGAACTGAAAACCCCTTTGAGTTATTCAAATATAAATCTTTGGGTTTTGTCAAGAAGCTAGAGATGAGTAGCTGGAGCACCTAACCAAATATGATAGCAGTTTTCAATGCAGAAACGAATGGTAGATTTGTAAATGTGACGAGAAAAAAAAAACTTCTGGCACAACACAGTGACCCAACTTTCCTTGCAGTAGATGCAACTATTGATTCGATGTAGTCGCTTCATTTCAAATCATTGGAAAACATGAGGCCAAGAAGTCGCAGTGTGTTGCTCTCCTTATGTAACGTGTGCGGTGGTTAAATGAAAGAAGTTTTCTTTTGGGGGCATCAAAATTTACAAGCTATTTCTTACCCAGTTAACCACTATTTGGAGGCCCTTCTCAAGAGCAGCTGCCAAGTTGTTTTTCAGATCTGACGGATTTGCTTTTGAGACATGAGTAAATGGTAGTGCCATCTGCATAAATATCAAGTTGGGAACTGTTGACATTGGTGTGATCATTGATAAATATCAGAAAGAGCGTAGGACTTCTCGTTCGTATGAAATGATCTGAAAGCGAGCCCGTTCAACAAGACCTTTATTTCATAATTTGATAGAAACGATTGGATTAAAATTAATATGCGTCCTGTTACACCGTAGCCTTGGAGCTTGCGTAGAAGGCTAGCATCCCAAACCCTGTCAATCGCTTTCGAGGTATGTAGAGCGAAAACGGAAGAAATATTAAGTGTCCCTAAGAATTTATGAATTATAAATTGTTCATTATCTTTAAGCAATTTGTTACGGCAAGAAAATATTTTCGCATGAAATATTTATTTAACTGAGATTGCATTTGCTCCTTATCATATCGTACCCGATTTTTATACTTAACTAGCAGTAGAGCCCGGCGTTGCCCGGGGATGTAACAGTAAGAGATAGATCAAGTATCGACTATCATAAAGACTGAAAAATAAAATTGACAAAGATATAATGTTTAAGGTTGACGGACACGCATGTATTAATTAGTTTTTTTTTTGTTTTTTTTTACGAATTGGTCAAATCCAAACTCAAACAAAAACATTGTTTTCAATCGTTATGAGTCTACCGATTGAATAGAATTTTATTATAAACAATTGTCTTGTAAATGGAATTTTGAAGCATTCTGAATGTAAAAATAAAGAAAAAGTGTGCAAGACAATAAGAAACACTACCTGCCAAAAAAAGTGAAGTTGAAAAATGTAGGAAATCCGATCCCATATATAAACGAACACAGACACACACACACACACACAAACAACCTTGGTTTTATAATAAGTATAACTCGATATGAGTTGTCCCCCTTTCATTCTCGCGACAGCGATGCCTCTTAATCGTGTTTTCAAATTGATTTCGTGCAAAAACAGTTGTGTTTTTCCAATTTTTGGCGCTGTCAGAACCGCTGCAAGGTAATTTTACGTAGTCCTGTGAAGTCTTGTTGAAATCGGTTGAAAAATGTAAGAAATCCGATCCAATATATAAACGTACAGACACACGTACAGACACACGTACACACACACACACACACACACACACACACACACACACACACACACACACACACAATCTGCGTTTTATAATAAGTAAGATATATACTGTGTGGCTCAGGGTGTTGTTCAAATTGAGTTAACCAACAACGTTCTTGCTGATTATAGCTTAAAGAAATCTGTCTATATTTCTGAGATGAGGTATTATGTACACTATTTACATTATTCGGACTTTTGTACTCATCTTTGTTGCCATATTTATCACAACGTTTCGGCCGTTGTACGTTCTGGCCTTCTTCAGCTGGATAGAATGTCGAACTGAACACTTTATTTCGCTCGCTGGGATAGACTGTTCTAGTTCCACGTGCCATGTCTAATGGATGTCAGTTATCAGTGATCTGTTAATTCCCCTCACCAAGTTCTCCAACTAAGTATTGAATTCACACTCTTGGGTCCTGTCACTGGATCTAACTGATGCCTTTATTCATTGGGTCATGTGTCCTTGAGGACATCTGTGTGAATTTCTGGATATTATAAACCTAATGTCTTAAGCAACCATTTTTTTACCAGTGTAATTTTTGCTGTTATCAGTTCATGATTTTTTTTACAAGAGTTCATATGGCAATTTTCGTTGTTATTATCGTTTTTCTCTGGCACTCCTTATTACTGATTCCCACATTGTATTCATTTCTATGCTTGGACGGCCCAGGACATTTTTGTGCTGATTCGTTAAGTTTACGAATGTTCAAATGATGTTCTTTATCTATGATTTTAACCTGAACCCACAGAGGGTGGTGATCTCCCTTTTCTCTCCATATGTAGTCAGCCATGCCTGATTTTTTCACTTCCCCTCGAGTTACAGCTTTTTGGTGTTCTTGAAGCCTTACGTTAAGGGGGCGATCTGTCTCTCCTTTATATTTCTTTCCGCAGCTGCACAGGATGGCGTACACACAGTCTTTAGTCATGTTCTTCTCTATAAGTGGTCTTACTCGGGAGAGATATCTGCGAAGTGTCGTCCAGCTTTGAAAGGTTGTCCTGATGTTACATGGACCGCGGATCCTTTGTATTTTCCCTGATAACCCCTTCACATAAGGCAGGTAGACTGTTTTCTGAAAGTTGCTGTCCTCCTCTTGTAACCGCCTATCCCAGTTTATTGGGGCTGCTGCCATGTACCCATCCTAAAAGAATTTACTGATGATAAAGAGGAGACTGAGGCGTCTATAATGAGAGGAAGATGAGCACGCATTCGTAATCTTGAAAACCGGACAAACTCTTGAAATCTTCCACAGACTTGAGAAGGATTTCCCATTCCTGGAGCGATTAAATAATTTCGGAATAAGATCAGAAAAAAAAAAACCCTGGTTAACATTCTTCAGAACAACCGATGGTGTTTTTGTCTGAACCTCTGACCTTGTTAATGTCAAGACTCTTGATAAGTTTTGAGATTTCCCGTGTTGTAATGAAAATATAAAAGATTGTGGGATAGAGGGAAGTCAGGAAGCTTCTGGAGAGGAAGAGGTGTTCTTGGAGTTATTTATAATAGTAGACATTGCCAATTTGATTGTATTTAGAATTTGGTTAAAGATCATCCTACACTCCCTGGGTCCAATTTGTTTGCTTTCAAACTTGGGCTGAACTGACTGAGATTAGCTACACTTTGCATTTTCTAGTACTGTCTTGCAGCGATTGCTGGCAGCTCTCAATGCAGCAAGTGACTTACTACACCATGCAGCAAGTGACTTACTACACCCTGTGAGAAATATTACAGTAGTTGTTTTGTGGAGCTATGCTCCAGCTCATTCGGGGATTAAACAGGAATGTCTATTCGGTATATGCTTGAAGTTTTATTTTCTGGTTTATAAAATGCTACATTACAATAAGTATCCATTCTGACACAGGGGAAGTAGTTTTGGAGGCAGTATGTTTAATGAAGTTTGAGGGTGGAGTTTCCGCCATGTAAGACCTGAAGCTGTCCCGGTCTACTTTCATGTACCGAAAAATCCTTCTATGAAAAGCTCTGTCAGGGGATGTTTTTGTTTTGGCATGATTCTGAGAGAATTGTCTGAATTTTTCATAGAAGGTAAAATTTGAGCGTGGCATTTTTTATGGAAGGATGTGAGGAAGAAGTCAAGTAGGTTTGTCTGGAAGGCGAGTGGCTTCTTCAATGATCTGCGTTTTGTTCGTAGGCGATGGGGAAATTTCTGCAGCATCTGCTGACTTCATCAGTTTTGTTCGAGTGAATTAACCATTCTTTGTGGTGGATATTGAATTCACGAGAAATACGAAAGCTAGCCGAGGGAGGAAAAATGAGGTGTAATAAACCGTTTACTCAAAATTAGATTACACAAGTATAATCCGTATAGAAAAGATTGTGAATTTCTATTAGGAAGGCCAATCTCATTTATGAATTGCAAAATCTCACAAAGTTCGGTATTTTCCAATAATTCCTTTAGATTAGCTGCTCTGTATTACTTGGTTGTCTTTGTTGGAATTCGCTACAGATTATCAATATAAACATAATAGTGTATGGTTCCTGACATAGTATGCACAATGGATTTCAGGAAAGGAATTTTATTATTAATGCCCAGGGAATGCACAGACAGGTATGAAATAGCAGTTATAATAAAGAAATTAGATGGTATTTTGAAACGTGTACAAAATAGTAATACAAAATACTTACAGAGCATATAAAATATTATCAACTTTCTTTTTCTGTACAGACAAGCTCGATGAAACCGTTGCACACATGTATATATATATATATATATATATATATGTATATATATATATTTATGAATAAAAATGACAATAGGAAAACTGGTAATTGCTGAGGCGTTTCGTCGAATGTAGACTTTATCAAAGTTTTCCTATTGTCATTTTTATTCATAAATATTGTCTTCTCCACTGGTTAAATCGGAGAAATTTTTATATATATATATATATATATATATATATATATATATATATATATAAGTCTTCTCATCGGGAGATCGGATGATTTAAGGAGTGTGGAACCACCTTTTAATTGCTGTTGTTCCCAGGGGTGGTAGCACCTGTTAGGGTCCCAACTATGAATAAATAGTGTCTACCAGGGCTGACCAAGCTCTTTAGTGTTATAGAACACGATTAGTCTAGGAGATGGGACACTCTTACACGAAAAGCCTGCTGAGGTATATTGTCTGCTTCGTCTGTGGCAATTTTTTGCACCAATTAAGTGTATCAATAGTTCAGAAAATTGTGGATGGTTCTGCACAAGCCTTCACCACTTTAATCAAATCACTTGTATTGGTTTAAATAATGATCCTCATACGTCGAAACGACGGGAGTGTCCATTATATATATATATATATATATATATATACACACACACACATACACATATATAAATATATATATTTAAAGATATTTTTGTAGGTACAAAATTTAATCACAGAAATAAAAGTGTGAAGCTTTATATTGCTAGACTTATTAAAAACGAAGCAACCGGTTTCGCTCCCGCTCTTCAGGCTTCCATGTGAGATTCAACTTAAATGAAAAACACTAGAAAATGTGCAATGAAAAGCGAATGGGGAGGAAAAAAATGTACACTGGGGCTGGTTGTTATTTGTCTCTACCTCCTTGTGTACATTTTTTCTACTTTTTATTAACTACATTAATAAAAACACCGATTAAAATAAAAATAAAAAATAAATAAATAAATATATAAGATAAGAAATAAAAAAATAAATAAAAACAAGCAAAATAATTTAACCCAAATAAATAAAAAAAATAAAAAAATAAACGACTTCCGGTAAAACAGCCGCCAAAATAAACTACCCACAATGCACCACTGACCCGTATATATATATATAAATAGCCGAGAAAAATAACGGCACTCGTGGCCTGACGATTGCATCTAGCATGAAACAGACTGTCGCCTCTAAGTGTTGACTTCTATGTTCACTTTATATATATATATATATATATATATATATATATATATATATCGTCGAGGCCCTTATATATATATATATATATATATATATATATATATATATATATATATATATATATATATATATATATATATATATATGTTACGAAATGGACAAAAGTCCAATTATTTACTTTAAGTTATCTTCTGTTTATACTTTATTTTTTATAGATACAAATATTTAAGTAAATGCTCCGTATGTAATAAACAGTATTAACAACATTTACCGGCTTGAACGTCCGAGAAATTTTCATAGAAACTACGAACAGGAATGGAACCTGGATCCTACACGAAACCGTCATATAGCCTGACGTGCGCTACCAGTTTAGCTACAGAGAAGCGTCTGGTTAGCAAGGTCGATTTTACTGTTTTTATAAGATTGTAGATTAAAATCAGTAAAATCAACCCTGCTTACCAGATTCCTCTCTGTAGCTAAACTGGTAGTACACGTCAGGCTATATGACTGTTTCGTGTAGGATACGGTTTCGATTCCTGTCCATATTTTCTATGAAACGTTATTGGGTTTTCAGGCCGGTAAATGTTGTTAATATTGTTTATTATAAACAGAGCATTTATTTAAATATTTATATGTATAAAAATGACGTATAAACCGAAGATAACTTAAAATAATTATGGGACTTAATCCATTTCATTATATATAGATATACTTTTTGGATTATGTAGGGAAACGCTGGCTCAGCAGGAACAAACAATAACTGGTATTACATGGACAAAATAAGACAATATTCAACAGGTATAACCTATCGCCTAAATCAATCGACACCTGATTATGATTAGAAGATAATTTGCTGAAACGTCATCTCTATAATAACCTCTATAATAATCAAAATTAGACCGATAGTTCAAATACATTAACGAAATCGTCAGACCTGATGATTGCGTTTAAACATGAAACAGACTGTCGCTGTTTTGTGTTGAACTCAATGTTCTGAATTTCCTTGGTTCCCCTCCGTTTGTTTGCGCAGGCCAAAGCCGTCATATATCATGCTCCATGCTTGTGTCATATAGAACTCACTCCGGTTAACTCACCCGCTTTACCAACCGCGGCGCTACCATTATTTATTGAGATAAAATGATACCTGAACGTTCGTTGATTTTTATTTCAAGCTTCGATCTCCAAGTGAATTTATCTGTATTGTATTTGAATGCCATTACGCATAGACAACATTTGGGTCTTTTCAGAATTTTAAAACCGTAAAATTTCAAATCGGTCCTAGATGAATTGGAGGAAACGGATACAAGTTCAATCGAAGCCATAAAAGAATTACTCTAGCAGCTGTCATTAAAGAGTGAATAGAACTACAACTCATTTTGCTGACTTGTCAGATGGTAACATGTACCTCGAGAAACAGAATGTGTCTTTTGTCACTACCCTCGACAATATGAATAATATAAACCATATGCTGAAATATACGACTGTAGCGAAACGGTAAACTCTTAAGAAAGCACGTGAAAAGGTGATGGCTGCAAACTCAGCTGTAGTGGTTATAAATGCTGTTTCAATCATCATCATTTTTTAAGCGAAATCACTGACGTTGAAGTGAGTTCACAGGTTACTGATGAGTTCACCCCTCAACATCACTCGTCGGGTTTAAAGAACATTCTTAATGACTGGCGATAAACTTCATTTTAATAACTTGTTAAAAATTCTCTATTTTGTTTGTAACCTTGTGAAATGTTGGAATTTTTTTTTCAAGTTTTGAATGTCTTTTCATTTCTATCATTTCGTCTAAAACGGGCTCTTTATAGATTTTTAATTATTTAAATTCGTTTAATTTGTCTGTCGTGAAAATAATGACAGGTGATCTGAGAGAACGTTTTCTGCCTTCCATCAGTATGGCTGATGCTAACCTTCATTAGAGTGACTCGTTTCGCCTTCTCGGGTAAACATTTTCCGCTAACATGAAGTGGAATGATTATATTGAATCAATTGCTTGGGCGAGACAATTTTTCTCGCCAGAATATATCTTACATATTGATAAGTTTTACTATTCGTCCATACTTTGGATATTGCTGTCATATATGAGCTGGTACTCCTGCTATATATTTAGAGATCCGTGGGCACCTCTGGGCGGTGTAATGGTAAGCAAGCTTGTCTTGCTAGAACAATTACGACTGTGTAGTGAGATCGATCCTCACTGGATGCCCCATACTATCGGCCTTGTAACAACATCTAAGCTACGCTTCGAAAAACACTATATGTAGAGATCCGTGATAAAATCCAAAGAAGAATATGCAATGTTATTGATTCTGACTCGGCATCTTGTTTTCAGTCACATTCTCAACGCTGTAATTTAGTTTCCCTATGTCTATTAATGTTTTCTATTAATGTTTTCACGTTAATTGTTATGATGAGCTTTTCTCTATGATACCTAGACTCTATAAATTTAAACGCAGTACTAGATTGGCGGCGAGGTTTCATCAATTATCAGTTGCAATAGATAGATGTAGCCGTAACTTCTATGCTAACAGTTTCTTCTCCCGACCTCCTAGTGTGTGTAAATCTCTTCCCGCTTCTTTCTTTCCAGTCAACTATGATCTTCAAAAATTTAAATGCAATGTCAATCGTTTTCTCCTGGCTTCTAAATTTCTGATCTTTTATTATTATTGTTCTTTAATACTGCTTTTCTTTTTTTATATTCTTTCACACTCACTAATAGCCTGCGTCTTTGTGGCTTTGTTGCCTTGCTTGGCGGAAATTGATTTAAAAAAAAATGCATATCTTGATTCGTTGCCATTTGTTTCATTCAAATTTCACTGTTTTTCTTGTGTGTTTTTTCTTATGTGAATTTTCAAATGTGGTGTTTTTTCCCATTTCCATCGAAGTTTAATTCAAGCATCTGATACATTTGAAACCGGTTATTGTCAAAAACAGTCCTCAACCTCTAAATTTATCAGTATAAGACCAAATTTATTTTCTTCCAGAATGTATCCGTGTATATTTGTACCTGGGATTACAGCAAATGGGCAAATAAATAAGTTGTGTTTTGAAAAGCTTCAAATAGGCTGAAATTACTTTCTGTATATAAGAGAAAAAGGAACAGATTCAAACAGGAATATTTCAAGGAAAATAAACGGCAAGAAATAATCTAAAAAGCTTGACTAAAAGAATATCACTCTTAAAAATTAAATGTTATAAATTGCATTCTTATCACTGTGCGTAAACTGTCATCTTGAATGAGGCAGGGTGGAGTAATGGATAGCGGCTCGGACTGAGCAATCGGAAAGCCGAGTTCGAATTCTAGTCGAATCCATTGTATTCATTTGGGAAAGGTATGAATCATTTTCTTCTCCCACTCCCCCACCAGTTATGGGTAAATAGCAGGACATACCAGGTTCTATAACCTTGTTATGGCAACTGTTCTACCATGGAAAGAAATGGCAACCTACTGCGGGAAAAAGAATCTGCCTCGTTTGTTATGTATTGTGATCGTGTATCACGCATGGCACATGACTGACATGATTTAATCATAAATAATTTTTTTTTTGTTTATTAATTACAACTAAAGTACAATTACATTTTATTCACCATTATTTAAAGTGTTTTTTTTTATTAATCAATTCTCCCTAAGCAAGGCGATAATGCCACTAAGACACAGGGAGGGTGAGCTATTGAGAGTGAAAGAGAATGAAAATATTTTAGAAAGAACTTGAAACCCAATCCTAAACAGAAATAAAACTTCTATTCAAAAGAGCTCGGATGAGTGCAAACTGGGCGATAGGCGCATCTATTTACTCCTATTGAGGAAAAATAAACAAATAAATAGTAAATAGAGGGATTAAGTGGAGACATTAGAAGTACAAAGTTGAAGATTTTAGAAGGAAGTTGAAACCTAGTCCTAAACAGGAAACAAGGAATAAAGCTCTACTGTTCAAAAGACCGGGGAAGCGTGTTGCCATAGCGGGTGCTATTCGATACATTTTGGGTAAATATCCAAAATGTTTCAGTATGAAAAGTTTCCGACGAACACTTATATCTGGCTTTCATAACAGAACTTTTTTCCCCATCAAAGCATTTTGCAGTGATTGAAAAAGGTAGTAATCAATTGGTGCAAGGTCAGGTGAATATGGCAGGTGCGGTTGAATAGACCAACCGAATTCCAAATATTTTCATGTCTTATATTTGTTGTATGAGATCTTGCGTTGTCATAGAGGAGAACGACATTTTCAACCAAACGTTGATAGACACGTTGCAGATTCTGTGTGTATAAATATAAATTTAGTGCTTCACTGCATTCACGAATCCCTAAACGAATAATACCCCGACGCACGCACAACATTACTGTTCATCAAAGGGGATTAATTCGTAAGGCAGAAATGGTTGTCTCAGATCATTAAGAGAGTGTAGTTTTGTTTTAGAGGCGGTAAAATGAACGAACTATTATTTGTCACGGTTTACAATCCACTGACGTTATTTTTTAGATCAGGCGTCAGATTGAAAATATCGAACTGATCGAATTGACTATCGAGACAGGAGTAAATAGTTGTGTTATTCGCATAGATAGAAAGTTGAGAGCTGACGGTTACATCTAGCCAGCTCAACTATAAACTGATGAGACCTTGTTGTCAGTTTAGTCCTGCGCTTAAGTTCATAAAGTCCAGGTAGTATAGCGAAGAGCTCATCCGAATAATTACTATGAAAGTATTGATAGAAAAGTTACAGGAATGAAACATTACGGCGGCGGGAAAATGGCCGAAGCCGAGACGCCAGGTTAATACCAATAACATTGTTGATACGTTTTTGGATTTTATCAAGAATCCCCAAATAGATCAGGCGTCAGATTGAAAATATCGAACTGATCGAATTGACTATCGAGACAAGAGTAAATAGTTGTCATTCGCACAGATACAAAGTTGAAAGATGACGTCTTCAGGAAGGTCGTTAATGAAAATTAAAACAAATTAAGGACTAGGGATAAAAACACCTGCATTAGTACAAAAAAGATCTAGAAGAATGGCTGTTCCGGATAACTTTCATTTCACGATTTTTGTTAAAATGACTGAATCAAAACTGGCTTTGATAGCATGGAGCTGAAAGCGAGTTCTTCAAGCGAAAAGTGCGGAAAAAACTGTTTCCATAAAACTTACCGTTACATCTACCCAACTCAACTATAAACTGATGAGACCTTATTGCCAGTCTAGTCCTGCACTTAAGTTCATAAAGTCTAGGAAGCATAGCGAAGCGCTCATCCGAACAATTACTATGAAAGTATTGATAGAAAAGCTACAGGGATGGGAGGCAATATTATGGCGGCGGGAAAGTGTCGGAAGCAGAGACGCCAGATCAGGACCAATAACATTGATGATTCATTTTTGGATTTTACCAAGAATCTTTAAACAGAAAGCAGGGACACCGGGCCATATGTGGTAGCAATATTTGAGATATAGACAAATGATAAACTGATAGATATTTAAAATAGATTCTGGAAAGAAAGATTGTCTAGCACGACACAGTGAACCAATTTCTTTGGCAGAAGAACTAGCACTGTATTCATTATAGTTTTTTCATTTCATGTCAGCTGAGAAAAGTTAGCCTGAGAAGGCCCAATCGAGTCAGTCTCCTTAAGGTTAGCATCGACTATGTTGATGGAAAGCAGAAATGGGTATATTTAGCAATTTAGTTTTGGAGGGGTTAAAATTAACAAGACATTCCTGCCCCAGTTAACAACAGATAGAAAATCAATGCTGCTATGGGTTGAACATCTCAGAACCACATGTTCAAAAACAAAGTCACCTGAAAGTTCCGGGTGATGCAAAACTTTAGAAATCGACTACCAACAGATTATGGCGAATAGAGGTTTCCATTTGAAGGATGTTATTTTTAAAAGCAAATTAATAAAAACTATAGCCGTTTGTTTAAACATCAGTGAAATAACATTTTTAATAACAGCTACATTGGTCTTTTTGTCAACCTTTAAAATCAGGGAGGTATTTCTGCCGCACACTGTCTGAATAAATACTATGAAAATGTTCCTTTTTAACGCCATTATAAACTTTTGTATCACCCACCGATTATTTTTAGAAAATAGTTTTTTCTCCAAGGTGTGCAATTCTAACTGAATATTAAATCTCTAGTTTTAATAAAAGTGCGCTGGAAACTTTTGCACATTCCTAAAACCTAAACAAAGTGCGATGGGTAAATTGTCGCCGTTTTAATTTTTAAATTCGCGCATGCGCGTTTTTTTTTTAAATTTTATTTTGTAGACTGCACAGTATAAGTAGGGTCACTTGGACACTGTGAGAAAAAGAAAATGACGCAATTCACTCCACCAGAAATTTTGAAAAAGGCATGCTTTACTGCTTGGCATTCGCACCGGAAACTC
This sequence comes from Acanthosepion pharaonis, assembly GCA_903632075.3. Taxonomy (NCBI): domain Eukaryota; kingdom Metazoa; phylum Mollusca; class Cephalopoda; order Sepiida; family Sepiidae; genus Acanthosepion; species Acanthosepion pharaonis. The sequence continues at coordinate 841,839 of CAHIKZ030003973.1, forward strand.
CAATACGAACATTTCAAAGTGTTAGGGTGTCAATCAGTGCAGTGGATTCGGAAAATGTTGGATGAGTCTAATGGTGGTTACGAAGGTACAGCAGTTCGGTAAACTCACTCTGGTCGTTCTGATAAGAACAGAACTTCCGAATTTGCCTCAGACTAAACACAGAGGCCTACGTTATGTGCCTTGAGGAGGTAGTACTGCCCTGATTCCAGAGGGTGGCTGCTGAAAGACCCAATGTCTGGAAACGGGACTCTGCAACATGCCACACACACACAGGAGAACACAGTCCTGGCTGTCGGAAAATTTTTATGCACACAACACCCATTACATCTGGCCAGACTTGCAGCCCCCTTGATTATTAGGTTTGTGGTACAACTGAACGTGAGACCGACAAAACTCCTTTTAACACGAAAGATGAATTGAAGGCAAAGACTATGTCAGCATTCATCAAGTTAAACAAGGAGACCGTCCAGAAGAGTTGCAGGAGATTCCGACGTCGTAAGGAGGCCGTGGTTAATGATAATGGTGATTTTATTGAATAAATTTACTTCTTAGTACTTCAAGATATTTCTCTGTAATTTTGGTAAATATATATGATAAAATGAGATGTCAGCGTTATTTTTATTTTTGTGTAAGTTAGCCGACAATTTATTCATCGCAGCCTCTATTCCCAGCCCAGACGAAAGAGAGTTCTACCTTTTAGTAATATTCATTATCTATGCCGTAATCTAGCACAGTACCAAAATGGTGGTAATAAAAACAAGAGGATTGTACTGGCCCAATATTTAAAGTGGAGTGCCTTTGTAAACCAGTGTTCAAAATTATGATTTTTCTTATACATTTTAAACGAACACCGACGACTGGAGATTCTGAGAAGTATAGGGTGTTCCCCAAAAACGGGAACTTATTAACAATCTGATAAGACCAAGAGTGATGGAAGAAAAATATTTTATTTATAGTATTTGAAACCTTAAAACATGCCATTTAAGAAAGAATGGAATTTTCATTCTTTAAAAATTACGTCTTGTAGATGGCGTCCTCCTGTACGAATGCATTCTTGAAATCTGCTGTGGAGATTCCTCATTGACTACTGCTAAGGCACGCTGTTGTCCATTCCACTGATCCATGGTAACTAAAATGGCGAAATGTTTACTTGGTCAAGGTCACTGTCTCGTAGTGTTGCCACTTGTTCATATCTGGCAATACGCACTTCAAAATTTCTCGTTTTTTGGGGTCACCCTTTAAATCGTAATCTCATTTAAGAGTCAGCTTTAATTAGAAGAGATTATAAACCAGGCATCACAGCGTATCTTGCCAGTCGCTCTTTCTTATATATATATATATATATATATATATATATATATATATAATTGAAATTGCACAAAAGCCATTAACGATGAGAAACATTGTTGATCAAGTGTCCACTTCTATTCGAATGATTCATCAATAAACAAATGCTTGAATCCCATTAATCCGTTGCGACGTCCGTCTCAACGATTGAGGCGGAAGTGATCTCATGTGGTTTGTAGATTATTTTAATGTAACACAGCAGAATTTCCACTTGACGAAATCATTCCTCATTATTATTGTAAGACGTGAAACAGAGGCTAAAAATCTCTCAATTTATGCATAAAAGAAAACGATTCTTTGGAATATGGACTTTCTTCGTTTGGCTGTCAATAAGAATCGACGATTTACAAGAGAAATATAAGAAGAACAATAATGATTTCATTGTTTAACACTTTTATATCGTCGCTAATAATCTGAATACTCGCTGGCATTACCTATGCGAGATACGTACTGAAACTACAGAAATTTAACAATCGGGATCAGTCAGTTATGTGCCATGCGTGATACACGCTTAGGCTATCATGTGTCTTTCAATACATGACTGACGAGGCAGATTTGTTTCCCGCACTAGGAAACCATTTCTTTCTCCAATTGCCATCCAAGGCTATAGAACCCGGTCTGTCCTGCAATTTACCCATAGCTGGGGGGAGATGACGAGGATTCATAGCTTTCCCAAGGGTATTAACACGAGAGTGAACTTCAGTCAGTTATCTGCCATGCGCGATACATGCTTAGGTGATCATGTATCTTTCGATATATGACTGACGAGGTAGATTTTTTCCCGAAGTAGTTTGCTATTTCTTTCTGCGGTAGACCGGTTGCCATCCAAGGCTATAGAACACGGTCTGTCCTCCTGTTTACCGATAGATGGGGGGAAGAAGAAGATGATTCATATCTTTCCCAAGGGTATTAGCACATAAGTGAATATAATGGATTCGACTGGAAATCGAACTCGGCTCTCTAATTGCTACTTTTCGAGAGGTGAATCTACTTTTCTATTTAATTCAAAGCTGCTGTATGAAAAGATGGATTCCTATCTTCTCCAAGGCAATTAGTCAGTCAGTTACGTGCCATGCCTGATACACGCTTAGGCGATCTTTTATCTTTCGACTGACGAGGCAGATTTTTCACGCAGTAGGTTGCCATTTCTTTCTGCCAAAGCTATAGAACCACGTCTATTTTGTTATTTAACTATAGCTGTAAGAGGAATAAGAAGATTCATACCTTTCCCAAGGGTATTAGAACGTAAGTGAATGTTATGGATTCAACTAGAAATCGCACTCGGCTCTCCGATTCCTCAATCCGAGCCTAAATCTTAAATAGCAGTGAATAGAGGACAATCTCTTCCCAGGTGAAGAAAAAAAATCATTGAGTGACACAGATGTGGTTTACAGACGAATGTTGAGACGACCATGAGCAGAACGAGAGAAATGCCATCTATCTTCGAACTTCGGAAACTACAGCATCAAAAAGAACAGAAACCACATCGGTTGAGGACTTTCAACGGCAGCAACAACTAAAATGGATTGCAAATGTAACTCGAAACGAAGGTGATCCCATAAGCAAGATGTTAAAGTTCCACACTATTTCAAACAAAAGATTATGAAGTAAAACCCCCTATCGCTACAGAAAAGAGCTATAATGACAAGTGAACTAGAGAAATGTTTTATAAGAGCGTTTATAAATTTCAAACTACGGTAGCACAAGCTGCTCTGTCAATGAATGCAGAATGTTCGCTTATAAGGAATTTGCTAAATATCACCATTAAGTATAGTTCATAAGAAATAGTTGACAAATGGAAGAAGTTGAAGTATT